>CM032796.1:18409880-18809880 GCA_019155185.1 Beaufortia kweichowensis
TGTTTTCAGAGGTATGTAGCAGATTTTGAATGCTAGTAGATTGCATTGTTGACTGAGCTTGTGTAGTTGGTGCAGTTCGAGCAGTCGTAACTGGTTCAGTAAAAATTGGTGACTGGCTGACTGTAGATGTTAATGTGTTTCCAGTCCTTGTCTGAACAGTTGCTGAGGTTGTTGCCAACAACACACTGCTTTGTTGATTTGTTGTTGTTTGTAGTTTAGTTGTTATATCAGTAGAAGTTATAATGCTTGTTGTCTTACCACTTGTTTTTTGAGCAGTAGCTGAGGTTGTTGGCAAAAGTGTTGTTTGTGTCTTAGTTGTTATATCTGGGTAATTTAAAGTCGTCTCAGCTGCTGTACTAGTCACGAGTTCAGTTGGTTCTGTTGAGCTTGTAGTCTTGTGTTTTGTAGCTGTTAATGGTTCAGTTGTCATCAAGACTTCAGGTGAGATAGTAGGCAACAGATTAGTGCTCTGTACAGTTGTTTTGTGGATTGTACTTGTAAATGTCTTACCACTTGTTTTTTGAGCAGTAGCTGAGGTTGTTGGCAGAAGTGTTGTTTGTGTCTGAGTTGTTATATCTGGTGATTTTGAAGTCGTTGTCTCAGCTGCTGTACTAGTCACGAGTCCAGTTGTTGCAGTTGGTTCTGTTGAGCTTGTAGTTCTGTGTTTTGTATCTGTTGATTGTTCATTTGTCATTGTTGAGACTTTAGGTGAGGTAGTTGTCAACAGATTAGTGCTCTGTTCAGCTGTTTTTTGGTTTTCAGTTGTTGGCTCTGTCATAGTTGTTTTGTGGATTGTACTTGTTGTCTCACTACTTGTTTTTTGAAGAGTACCTGTAGTTTTTGGCAAAAGCGTTGATCTCTGTAGAGGTGTTGTTGTTGTTTGCTTCTCAGTTGTTTATATCTGGTGAATGTATGATTGTCGTCTCTGGCTGTACTAGTGTAATGAGTCCAAGCTTGTAGTCTTGCTTTGTATCTGTTAATGGTTCAGTTGTCCATGAGATTTCAGGTGAGGTAGTAGCAAGGCAACAATTAGTGCTCTGTTCAGTTGTTTTTTGATTTTCAGTTGTTGGTTCTGTTACAGTTGTTTTGTGGATTGTACTTGTAAATGTCTTACCACTTGTTTTTTGAGCAGTAGCTGAGGTTGTTGGCAGAAGTATTGTTTGTGTCTGAGTTGTTATATCTGGTGATTTTGAAGTCGTTGTCTCAGCTGCTGTACTAGTCACGAGTCCAGTTGTTGCAGTTGGTTCTGTTGAGCTTGTAGTTCTGTGTTTTGTATCTGTTGATTGTTCATTTGTCATTGTTGAGACTTTAGGTGAGGTAGTTGTCAACAGATTAGTGCTCTGTTCAGCTGTTTTTTGGTTTTCAGTTGTTGGCTCTGTCATAGTTGTTTTGTGGATTGTACTTGTTGTCTCACTACTTGTTTTTTGAAGAGTACCTGTAGTTTTTGGCAAAAGCGTTGATCTCTGTAGAGGTGTTGTTGTTGTTTGCTTCTCAGTTGTTATATCTGGTGAATGTATGATTGTCGTCTCAGCTGCTGTACTAGTCATGAGTCCAGTTGTTGCAGTTGGTTCTGTTGAGCTTGTAGTCTTGTGCTTTGTATCTGTTAATGGTTCAGTTGTCATTGAGATTTCAGGTGAGGTAGTAGGCAACAAATTAGTGCTCTGTTCAGTTGTTTTTTGATTTTCAGTTGTTGGTTCTGTTACAGTTGTTTTGTGGATTGTACTTGTAAATGTCTTACCACTTGTTTTTTGAGCAGTAGCTGAGGTTGTTGGCAGAAGTATTGTTTGTGTCTTAGTTGTTATATCTGGTGATTTTAAAGTCGTTGTCTCAGCTGCTGTACTAGTCGGGAGTCCAGTTGTTGCAGTTGGTTCTATTGAACGTGTAGTCTCGTGCTTTGAAGCTGTTAATTGTTGAATTGTCGTTGTTGACACTTCAGGTGAGGTTCCTTGAAATAGATTAGTGCTGTGCTCAGCTGTTTTTTGGTTTTCAGGTGTTGGCTCTGTCATAGTTGTTTTGTTGATTGTACTTGTTGATGTCTCACCACTTGTTTTTTGAAGAGTACCTGAAGTTGTTGACAAAAGCGTTGATTTCTGTAGAGGTGTTGTTGTTGTTTGCTTCTCAGTTGTTATATCTGGTGAATGTATGATTGTTGTCTCAGCTGCTGTACTAGTCACGAGTCCAGTTGTTGCAGTTGGTTCTGTTGAGATTGTAGTCTTGTGTTTTGTAACTGTTGATTGTTCACTTGTCATTGTTGAGATTTCTGGTGAGGTTCCTTGTAATAGATTAGTGGTCTGCTCAGTTGTTAGTTGATTTTCAGTTGTTGGTTCCGTTACAGTTGTTTTGTGGATTGTACTTGTTAATGTCTTACCACTTGTTTTTTGAGCAGTAGCTGAGGTTGTTGGCAGAAGTGTTGTTTGCGTCTTAGTTGTTATTTCTGGTGAATTTATAGTCGTCGTCTCAGCTGCTGTGGTACTAGTCACGAGTCCAGTTGTTGCGGTTGGTTCTGTTGAGCTTGTAGTCTTGTGTTTTGTAACTGTTAATGGTTCAGTTGTCATCGAGATTTCAGGTGAGGTAGTTGGCAACAGATTAGTGCTCTGTTCAGTTGTTTTTTGGTTTTCAGTTGTTGGCTCTGTTGTAGTTGTTTTGTGGATTATACTTGTTGACGTCTCACCAATTGTTTTTTGAAGAGTACCTGAAGTTGTTGACAAAAGCGTTGATCTCTGTAGAGGTGTTGTTGTTGTTGTTTGCTTCTCAGTCGTTATATCTGGTGAATGTGTGATTGTCGTCTCAGCTGCTGTACTAGTCATGAGTCCAGTTGTTGAAGTTGGTTCTGTTGAACTTGTAGTCTTGTGCTTTGTAGCTGTTAATTGTTCACTTGTCATTGTTGAGACTTCAGGTGAGGTAGTTGGCAAATGATTAGTGCTCTGTTCAGTTGTTTCTGTTACAGATGTTTTGTGGCTTGTACTTGTTGATGTCTCACCACTTGCTCTTTCAACAGCAGCTGAAGTTGTTGGCAAAACAACTGTTGTCCTCTGTAGAGGAGGTGTTGTTTGCCTGTCAGGTGTTACATCTGGTGAATTTACAATTGTCGTCTCAGCTACGGTACTAGTCACAAGTCCAGTTGTTCCAATTGGTTCTGTTGAGCTGGTAGTCTTGTTTTTTGTAGCTGTTGATTGTTCACTTGTCATTGTTGGGACTTCAGGTGATGTAGTTGGCAAATGATTAGTGCTGTGTTCAGGTGTTTTTTGGTTTTCAGCTGTTGCCTCTGATACATCAAGCGTAGTTGTTGGCGTTTCACCACTTGTTTTTTTAACACTAGCTGAAGTGTTTTGATCAGAGCTTATCTGTTGTGTTGTCATCTTACCTTGTCCAGTAGTAAAAAGTCCAGAGGTTTTAATGGCTTCTGTTACACTTTTTGGAGTATATAAAATTGTTGTCATTGTTCTCTCAACTGATGTACTAAATGCAACTCCACTGGTTGTAGCAGTGACCGATTCTGTGTTTCTGACTTGTTCTGTACTCTTGTGGACTGTAGATTTTGATAGCTCACCAGTTGTGACTTGGGCATTGGTTGTGGTTATTGGCAGAAGTGTTGTGCTTTGTTGAGGTTTTGTTGTTGGTATATCAGTTACCATTGTTGTCACTAGGTCTATGGTGTGTGCTTGTGTGGTAGTCAATAATAAGTGTGTGACTGAGGTTGTTGTCAGCTGTTTTGTGCTTTGTTGCATTGCTGTCACAAAACTGTTTATTGGAGAATTGCTTGTGAGTGTAGACTTAGATGGTGCATTTGTTGCATCTTGACTGGTTTTTGTCATGGATTCAGTTGTCAGCAGTTCATTAATGTTTCTAGTCTGATGTTTTGAATCTTTGGCACTTGTAAATACTGTTGTAAGTAAGGTAGTAGATGATGTGGTACTTGAAAGGTCTATAGTCATCACACACATCGACATAACTGTAGAAAAAATGGTTACTACTTTTTTAAACTATTAATTTTTTTAACTATTAATTTTTAATTAATTTTTACTTAATTTATATTTATTTATACTTAATTATTTTATAATAAATAATACATTCTGTTTTATGATAAATTTTCATTTGTGATCAATCTTGCGATAGATTCATTCTTAAATTATCTTACCTGTCAGATACAGTATTGAAAATATCCATAATATTTTCATGTTGGCTTATTCTTTAGATCCTATTAGGGAAAAAAATAGGTAATCATTAAAAATAACTATAATGTGCTTAATATACAAGGATTGTGTGTTTTAGGATTTTTGCAATAAAATAATGTTCAGTTAGATTAGGATATTTTCGAAGCAGTTTACAAAATAGAAATACAATATAGAAAAGGGCCAAACTTAGATTCTTAATACAGTGGGTTTCATTTGAAATGGATAAAAACATTGTAATAGAGTAAAAAAAACAAAATTTTGTAAAATATTTCACACGTCTTCTGTCTTTTGCATTCATTTGTACTGGTCTGAATTACTTTTTATATTATATTGTACATTTGTATACGTCAGTAATAGTGTAATTTTAGATCTTTTTATATTGTTCATATAATTATTTTACTTATTTTTAGACAGTTGCCCAGATTTGCTTTTTAAATAATTTAATATTTTAATAAATAAATGGACATGAATTTTTAATTAAATGTTTTCATTGAATTACAGCTTTACATAAAATGTACACTCGTTACAGACCCAATTTTCCTTATTTCATTTTCTTTATTATTGAACCCAACATATCTGTCATCACATCCCCTTGATTGCATGATTTTTTTCACGGTTGCATAGCAGGTATATTGTTGTATATGGTTCTAAAATAAAAACAATTATACATTTTAAACCAGGTGCTTTAGTAGAAATGATCTAAAGAAACACAAAGTACTCACCCTCAATAGAAAGAAAGAATTGAATCCAACAAAATTCTAATAATCCACTTTCAGCGCTTAAAAGGATGCTGCATGCTGTTTCACTGCACGTGTCCTTTATCCCAAATGCTTGCGGAGGTTCAAGACCTGTCACTAATATTCAATACTATATAGCGGGTGATATTATAGCAGGTTTGATACTTGTTTAACTGGTTTAGTGAGTATAGCTGAAGGGCCATCAATACATGGAATGGGTGTTTCGTGTTTCTGTCATATTTTCTTGTACTTAACATTTTTCACATTGACAATGGGGTGGTTTATGTAGATTTTCATGGCAAAGGCCACACTCCAGTGACGTACATTGTTTTTTGGAAACCTACAGTAATCTGGATTCATATTTTGAACATGATGGTGCTGATGATTATCGCTTTTTATATTGGAATGTTTCATAGGCATTTCATTTTTGTTCATTTACAAATACAGCAAGAATACAATGTTTTCAGTCAACCAAGCATACAATATAAGAAAATATATGTTATTGGTAACTCTCTTTACTGAATCACCTCTATTCTTTTTAAATTCAAAAAGACATAGGCGTTGGTTAAAGCTCTGTTTACTTAGTCTACAGCCCTTTGTGCACAAATGACATTTTATAAATTCATTTTCACTTAAACGTGAAGGAGTCGTAAGTACCTTTTTATCTTTTTGCAATCAATCATCAAATGAATCATTGTGTTCACTTAAGAGCCTCTTCAAGTTACGAACAAATAATCAGTTCTTTCAAGTTTCAAACCTAAAGCTTTAGTGAAGCATACATTGAAGAATGTATATTTGAGGATAAAGTAAAATTGTACTTTACTTACACAACATTTTTTGATATGAAGGTGTGTTTGAATGTTTAAAATGATCTTTGTATGTTACATTTTATATTACAAAAAAAAGATGTAAAAATGTTTTTGAAATGAATGACTCTTAAGTCGCTAATAAAAGCCCAGATAAGGATGGGAACTCCTTTATAGCTGATTCTCAGGGTGAGACCTCAAGAAGTTGATTGATGAAATGACAAGAGAAAATTTCTTCATATTCTAGGCTAATTGTGAAACACTGAAGATGCTAAAATATAATCGTTTTGATTTATTTCGATTTTTGTTCTTATAACATAATTCCCATAGTTATTCCATAGTTTAAAACGTTTACTAATAATTATAAAATGTGAAAAAAAAATTAAGTAAAGACTGAGGAAGGTATTTAAACAGCAGTGTATACAAATGGACATTTTATGCAAATTTTTATGCAAGTCATATATATGTCATTTTTTGTCAAAGTTGTACTGGCATGTCAAAAGAAGTTTTTTGAAGATATTTTTGGACGTCATTCTTGTGAAAATTAACTTTGGGGTGATCCGGGAATGCCACCAGTCCACCTTCATTATACCATCAGAAAGAAAATAATTTTTTGTAATATGTCACTGCTGTCATTTCTAGCAGTTAAGCTACAGAAAAATCAACTCAATTTCTGGAATTTCTGGTGCGTTATGCAAAACAGAATGTTTATAAATGTACAGATATGTCTTAATAAGTATATCATATTATTCAAACTATATAGAATATGTTGAAATTAACACAAGGCACTGCTTTTTTTTTTCATTTTGTAAAATTGAATAAAATTATTATAAAGATTATTAAAAATTATAAAGATTATGTGGTCCTCATTTTATCCAAAATATTATTCAAAAATACAATAAAAATGTCATTTACACAATGACTTTAATAAAGCTTCAGATTGTAGACTAATTGAAGATAAAAGAAAAGTCTCAATAAATGAAATTTATGTTGCTGGAAAACACTGTTTCTTGTCGTAAGACAACCACGAAAGAGAGAAAACCCTTTAGGTTCTCATGGCGTTATGTTCAAAGCTTCATAACCTTTGTTTTGACAACTTGATTGAAAAGTATGGATTATATTGTCAACACTGACTTGTAAGAAATGCTGACAATTGACAGGTAAAAGAAAAACATGTGTGTACTTTTTATTTGATGGTTACCAAATTTTTAACAATTTAAAGTAATAATAATTGTTATAAAAAGTTAATAAAAAGTGTTATTATTATTAGTAGTTGTTGTATTAGTAATAGTAGTGTTATTAGTAGTATTATTTATTTTTATAATTATTAATTAAAAATGTAAAAACAAATTTTAAACATTTGACATTGCTTGTATGAAGCACAAAGATTTCTTAAATCTATGCATTTTTGGCGAGCAATTTTGGCCATCACCCCATTAGCCATACAAGCGCTATACCTGCTTTATATCTCATCATGTTTAGATGACACTTAAATATACAGAATTTCCATTCATATACAAAACCATACACTACAAAACTGCTGGGTTATTTTTAACCCATGGTCGGCAAAGAAGGGGACTTAACCACTCGTTGGGTTAAATTACCTTAGAAAATGTCCATATTCGGCCAAACCATTCGCTGAAACAACTCAGCATAGGTTAATTTATAACGCAGCGGTTTGGTTCGTCCATTTTTGACCCAACCATGGGTTGAAAATAACCTAGCATTTTTACAGTCTATCATGCAAGTATCAAAGAACTAAAGATTTTTATGTAAATTCTCCAGAAACTACATATTGCAAGCTAGGAACACTGTAATTTGTTCAATTGTTGTACTTAAATAATGAATCGCAATGGATCGTGTCACTAATGTATCGTTATGATACTGTACATTACTATGACAGGTGACTTTGTGCATGGAAATTTGAGCTTTTCAGTGATTTTTGGAGATGTATTATTATGATAACTAAGAAACAGTGCTTGAGATGTTAGGGAAGACGGTGTCACATTTTCTTTTATGTTCTTGCTATGGCCGCAGGACACTGTAGGTGGCAAATTTATAAAAACTATGAGAAACATCTGACAGGGTGGGGTAGGGTTTAAATGATCATTTTTGTGAAAACATCATGGTGCCATATTGTTTCATTATATCAGAAGTGGTTCACTATAATTCACTATAAATGCAGATTTTTTTTAGATTAGTTTTTTTAGTAACCTAATGCCTTGGAAATCATCATTCCTCTTCTCGGGCAGATTTAAAGTTTGTTTATGCTGACCTTAAAATCTAATAAAAGTCTGTGTACTGTAATGCAACATACTTTGTAGGATTTACAAAGTAAATTAAAATACACAAACTGGAAGCAATAATATCCAACAAATGAAGAAGAGATGACTCTTCAAAGGACTAAATAGCTATTTTATTTTAATCATTTAAACCATGTTGTCATCTGAGCTATAACAGTGTGATGAAAAAAAATTATGATATGGTTGACATTTGCATGGAATCGTCCTCAAATAGATTATTTAGAAATATTCATAACTCATAATTTCAGGTTATAAATTGATGATAATAGTAATATAATGAATAATGTGTCTATTGTTGCTTTGGTTATTTTAGAAACGGGCATAATCTAATGTGTTGTTGTAGTTATATACCTCCTGAAGCCTCTTGAATTATTTTGAAATGTATATTCCTCTAAAAGAGGCCCAACAAGTTCATTAGGCTGTATTTGTTTCTCCGGGTGTGTGCATGTGCATATGTTCTTTGTTGTTTATATGTATGGACAAGGGCTACAGTGTGTTGACTTAGTATTAGTTGTGTAAATGATTTTTCTGTTCTTACACTTGGTTTGGATTACCAGTGTAAAGAAAGGAAGGCAAATCAGGATCCTTGAACGTCAGTAACCCTTCTTCCATTGATGTCATAAACGTAGGAATCTGTGGTATTTTGTCAAAAGTAAAACATTCTCACCCAAAATAACCTGCTAGACCATTTATTAGGCATTCAAATGGCTTGTGGGGTGAAAACATTCACTGGACTTTCACCCTTTGCTCTTTTCTCAAGATCTCTTACCAGCCCCAGGAAAAATATAGATTCTAATTAGATTCTGATTTTCTGATGGTACTAATTTGTCTCGCAGTTCTCTTTAGTTCGACTTCTGTAAGGTTTTAACAAGAGTAACGACACTCTCTCTTCCTGCACATCTGTCCTTCTCTTCCTCCATAGACAATTTAAAGGGATAGTTCACCCCAAAATATATATTTTTATTATTTACTCTCCCTCATGTCATATTAAACCTGTATGACTTTCTTGCTTCAGCAGAACACAGAAAAAGATATTTTGCAAAATGTAGTATAGTCATAGTATGGATACAAGGTACAATTGAAGTCAGTGGATGCCGATAACCAGCGTTTTGCAAAATATCTTCTTTTGTGTTGTACAAAAGAAAGAGTCATATACAGGGTTTGAATGACATACAGGTGAAAAAAAATTTTGCTTGCCAAAAATGCTTAGATTTAAGAAATGTAATCTTTGTGCTTCATACAAGCAATATGTCAAATGTTTAAAATTAGTTTTTACATTTTTAATTAATAATTGTAAAAAAAACTACTAATACTACTACTACTACTACTACTATTACTAGTAATAATAATAATAATAATAATAATAACACTTAATTATTATTACTTAAAAAAATTGGTAACCATCAAGTAAAAAATACACACACATTTTTCTTTTACCTGTTAATAAGGGTGAAAAAATCTGACATAATTTGTAATTTTGAGTGAACTATCCCCTTTAAGATCTTCATCAGCACTTCGTTTGGCATGGCAGTTATCTGTCAGATTTTTATTACGGAGCTTCATTTCCAACCATAGAATTCTAAAATACTGTACACATGTTTTTAACTCTATTTACAAATGTATTTAGAAATGTATGTCATGACCCCTTTGTCTCATGTCCAGATCAGCCCATTTGATCTGATGGATCTTTACATTTTTACTGTACATTTGTTTTGTATACAACAATGTAATTGTTTAAACAATAAAGAAAAGCAGCCAATAAGAGCCAAGATGGAAACTCCTATGAAATAGTTTGAAAAGCATCTCCGGATGAGATGGGTTACGGTTCTGAAAAGGAAAAGATTAAATGTTGGGTAATAATTTTAAAAATGTTTTAGGCCGAAATGTTGTTTCAACCATGGCTTAAAAAAACATTATTTAAAGTGCAATGGAGATGTATATAACAAAATATAATTAAAATATAACAAAATTGTGTTTTATGTAGAATTTGTTTTTTGTACATTTTTGAGCAGCAGTGTAATTGCACTATAAACCAATTTTGTTTATTAAAAAGTTGAAATTGCTTAACATATTTTGTTGAGTTAAACATAACTTATTATCTTACTGAACATATTATTATTTACAGTGTACTTAGGAATGTTGGGCAATAACTTTCTTTATAGGTTTCTAAATTAACCTATTACATTTTACAATGTCAACCTTTACAACCTTCAATTAGTTAAAATACAGTTTTACAGGACTTTTATTTGTATTTATTATCATGAGTGTACCAACAATTATAATGAAAGGTTTTAGGAATGTTCACTATGTTGCATTGCCTGGGGCATAGGTGTACCAACCAAACCATTCTCCTTTCCTATCATTCCTCTTCTGCTATTATAACACGGGCAGATTGTTTTTGCTGACCTCTACTGGTTAGAAGCGACATTAAAAAGTTGCAATTTCAGTGTCTGTTTGACGTTAAAGCTGAAAGATAATTAACTCGGTTATATATAATAATATAGTTTATACCAATTGTATTGTTAATTTTTAGTAGACGCAGATTGTAGGAAGGTCTTCATAGTGTATTAGTGTATTCATTTGTTTGAAGATATTTTCAACTCAACCACAAGAGGTCAGCATATGTCAAAAACTTTTTTCTTTGCTCATCGGGAGAAACACAGTACACAACATAAAATATCCAACATATAGAATACAGTAAAAGACAAACTAGGAAAGAAGAATAAAAATAAATACAGATAGCAAATAAAAAATATGTGTAATGTAATGTAAAAATAAGAAGAGAAAAGGAGAACCTGTATACAAAAAACAATTGACAATAAAAATAGAAAATTTCACAGAAGTGCAGTGTAGTGCAAGCACCAATAAACAATAAAGAGACAATGTTAAAGTGTCGAGTGGTGTTAAAAAGTGTGTGTTTAGTGTATTGGTCAAAATTGTTCATGATTATCAGTCCAGAGGTGTGTGTAAAAGTTCAGCAGATAAAGTGCTGTGCGCCATCGAGCAGGCTGACTTTATTCTGATGGTTCAGGTGGGAGCGGCAGTGAATGATGACTATTTATTTGTTTTATGACCTGGGTAAATAAACTGTTGTTGAGTCTGAATGTTTGATGGTATTGTTTGCCAGACTTCATGGGTGTAAAGAAAGTGTGGGTGAGATGCTTGAGGTCACTGGTGATGATGTCAGCCCATTTGCAGACATTTGCCCTTTTGTCATGTGTCACGGCCGTTGCCAAACCACACAGCAATGCAGAGAGTTAGCACACACTCCACAGTGCATCTGTAAACGTTAAGCTGGATTTGTACATTCTGTGGTTGGCCTTCCTTACCAGTTTACTGTGTTTGCTGTCCACTTGAGGTCCTCGCATTTGTGTAGCTGTCCACTCTCTCAATCGCTGTCTGTATTTTCAAAGTTCAACGTTTATTTGTCACATACAAATCATACACAGAACAACATGCAGTGAAATGCTTTGACGCCTGACCGAAAGTTCGCTTTAAGAGGGAGGAAGGGGGGGAGGAGAGATTGTACAGGTTACAATATAGTGCATATATAATATCCAGTAACTACAGTATATACAGTAAATACAGTAGATACAAATGTACATATAATATACATCTATATACAGTGTGTTTATAAATAGTGAGGAATGAATGTATATAAATACAGTATGTACAGTAAATAATACAGGTGTGTGTAGTATATGAATGTCGTGTACATTATACATTCAGTGCATATACATTTATGTGCAATATGTGCATATGTTTGTGGAAATAGAGTCCTGTGTGGAAAAGAAGAAATAGAGAAGAGTCCTGTTTGTGTGTGTGTGTGTGTTTGTGTTATGTTTTTCACAGGTTAATAATAATAACCTAATTAAAAGTTTCATGAAATCTTTACTAACAGTTTTGCATGCATGTATTCAAGAATGGTTACTCAAAAAGTGTTTTTTTGTCTTTCTGTAGCAAAGCCATGATTAATATGTGGATATCATACTATAGTAACCATATTTTGTTAGATATATTTAGAATTAAACCATGGTTCATTTTTATAAAGGATATGCTGTATGATACCATATATAAGTTATGATGAATTTACGTTTTTTATATAAACCACAAATAAATCATGAATTAATAAATAGGTAAATTTACGTTCTTAAGGGTAAACACTGTAATTTAAAGATTATAAATTGTATACAGTAAGTTAACTTAGTGTAAATAAATACAATTTCAGACATTTTCAAATGTTGTTGAAAGACATTATAGTGAAAGTGAGAAAAATGGCCACTTCCCCATGTCACACATCATGTAAAGAGTTATGTTATCATATCATTGTTAATGTCAGTCCTTCACATTGAAGAGGATTAGCATCCCACTCACCAAACCTCTTTCCAGAGACCTTGAGTTAGTGTATACTGTCAGCATCTGCTTATCTTAGTTGCTTTGCATGAGCGAATATCAATAGCATGATCTTTGAGTTATTTGATTGTTTGAAGATACGGTCTTTAACGTTTACACAGAGTTACCTTTCAGACAAAGAAATAACAGTCCACAGTATTATATCATCCTATCATGCTTGCATCCATACCTTGCATTTAATTTTATTATTCGTTATGTTTGATTTTAATATGGTTTATTAGTAGTTCTCTAATAGTTTAGTTACTTATTGTTGAATGTCTAATTTAAACAACTGTATTCCTCGTGTTGATAACACAGCAAGGGGCTTATAGGATTTCAGAAAATCTTATGAGAAAATGAGTCAGACGATAAACTCCCTCCAGTTGACATAGGCTCTCTTTAATTAACGCATCATTTTTTGCATACTTTCGAGGTTAAAGGAAGGAGTGGTTATCTGAAACACACACTTTGGGTGGTGCTTGACCAAAACTCACTACACCTCTTGTGGCACGCTATATGATTGGTTCCAAGTGTGATCTGCATTATTATTTTTTTAATAAATAAAAATAATAGTAGCAATTAAATGAACTTTTAATTAGAAACAATAGAAAAGCACATCATGCAAGACGACCATGTGTACATCCACCATTGTCAGGGAATCGGAGAGACGGGTCCAGTGACTAAATTGGTTCGTCTTCAGTCCAGAGTGTCTGAAGAATTTAGCCTAGTTTTTGCTTTGTGACACATGGTTTAAAAGAACCTGTCGTAATGGAACCGGTCGCTCCCGTCGGACACACAGAAACTCATTCTTGATATGCAATGGTTGTAAAGTGAGCTGCACCCATGCACGTCAACAATCTCATCAATAGAAATGCGTCTGTACTCATCGGTAAAAGGTGTGGTCGAAGTGTAAAAGTAGCACAGTAGAGGGTTTAAGACAGACAGAGAATCACAAGACAATTGTCCAAGTTCTATTGTCACCGCAAATGATCTTTAAAGTCATAACAAGTTGAAACATCCGGAAGAACATTGTGTTGTTTTTCATTTAGTTTCTCCTTAATAGCTCAGGAATTATTCTAGATAAATTTGATGAGAAGTGTTTAAATGCATTTTTAAATACTCTGTAATTGACTTTTGACAGCAGAATACAAATCCATTGTCAAGAAAATTACTTCAAAAGTAATATGCATTACTAATGGCATGGTCAACATTATATTTAAATGATTCTCTAATTACACTGTTTAAGAAGTTATTGCTGATCACTTCTAAAAAGCAGTATCAACAATTTACATTTTTGCAGTATTACGTTTGTTAAAAATAACAGAAATTCAGCATTACATGTAAATCATTTTGAATGCATTTCTAACTTATTTTGAAGCATACTTGCATAAACTTACATTTTAAATTCAATGTTGTTTTATACAGATTCGTTATATAAAACAGTAATGCAAGTATACTTAACTGTAATTAAAATTAAGATTAACCCTTTACTTTACTTTTCCAGGGAAAAACCAATTTAATTACAATAATTAGTTACATAGGTCTGAGTTGAGTTTGTGACATTGTTGAGGTCTCTAATGGAGACATTTGTCAAATATCTTGCTCTGTTTTTCAGGAGAAATATGTGAGACAAAGAAGTAAACATTTCCATTTGCTCTCTATTGAATCTCTTTAATGTCTAGGAGAAATAATTGAAGATATTGAAGAGATCACATCTGTGATTTTCTTTTTTATAGGTACCTAAATATTGACGTTTCACCCTGTGCGACTCTTTGAAGACATGTGGTTGATGTGAAACAGTGATAAACGTCGTGGGCTGTTAAGTTTGTATCCCCACCAAAGTCAATGTTTTTCAGCAAAACACATTACTTGCGACGGTGTGTCTCATCTCATCCTCAGATATCGTCACCCGTTTTTACTTGACAAACAAAGCAAGTTTTTAAGCACTACTGCTACGTTACGAAAAGTAAAGACTTCATTGATATTTATATGAAAGTATGCTGTCTGCTAAATATCTGCTAACACTTTATTTTAACGGTCATCCAACAAAATGTTCCTCTTGCTATAGTATAAGTAACTTTTAAGCAAGTAAATGTCAATTTATTCTCCTATCCCTAAACCCAAGTTGAGATGTAAATGCAACGCTACTTAGTTAAGAAAAAAATGTTAAAAGGGACCAATCAAAATGAAGTGTAAACAAAAAGCGTGTTTGCTTTTGTTGTTGTAATTCTTCACCAGACACGCACCAATTCAACAATTCAGGCTATCAGTTTCCTGCTGGTAAATTGAATTTGTTCTGTTTATGTTGACTCATTTTATAATTACAGTCATTCCAAAATGACTTAAACACATCATGTGCAACATTTCTGATCAGACAGGCCTGAACCAGCTATTCGAGGTCTTCTGGATTACATGAACATGACAGACAAGTGTGTTTCTAGCATTGACCCAGCAGAAGACTCTTTGTTTTTAATGTTTTACATTGTTTTACTTTTTAAAGACTTGGTTTAGCTTGATTTACTTGATTCTTGTCTATCTATCCGTGTGTCTATCTAATCCAGTGATCAATATTTTCTGTTAACATCTAAATCACTTGATTTGATTAACTGATTGTCATCCATGACTTTGGATCTAAACAGGTTCAGTTAAATCTCGTCAGGCATCATGTTGGAATACCAATCACATATTCAGAGAAAGTATCTATAAAGACAGGAATTTTCATGACAAGCCCATGCAGCATCCATTCACGTATCATTCACTTGCATGCGCTCGGTGTATGTCAACCATTATGTTGGCCTCTACTAATGTGGCCTGACAAGTTATGTATGGGAAATTTTGCGGTGTGATAAAAAGAGACGTGGTTCGTGTCATGTACTAGGTGGAAACTATTCATGAATGTTGTTTTGTCTTTTTAGTTCTTTGAGGCATTTTTGGGAAATGGTGTCTTCTGGGTCTTTATTTATTCATCCTCATACCAACATATTAAACATTACTGATTAGAAATAGAGATAGAAATAGAGAGCCGAGAGTGAAACATTCACGTTCAGTACATCCAAAAGTTTGTCCTGTCAAGATGATTAAAGGTGTTTGCTTTAAAACATTAATACAAGGTTTCTGAAAAGTTGTTGCCCAATGATTCATGAAAATGTCTCCAAGCAATGAAATTTGAACCTGCAATGAGAGGAAGGAGGAGTAAAAAGGTGTTCACCAAACACACAAAGTGGTCATTTTCAACCTCAATCTTCTTTGCAGATTTCTTTTAATTAGACCCATGTATTAAAGCAATCACACAAGAATTGTACTCATCATGCGTGAGGCATTCAAATATTATGCTGCTGAACTGTTTTCGTGACATTTACGTAAGTTGTTTTGTGATGTTCAGATCTGTTTATTTAAATGGTTTGTTGCTTGTCACGACTGTTAAGGTTTGCATAAATAGATTAACGTTTATGCAAATCATTAATGCCTCAACTTTACAATGTTTCCTATTACTTCTTGGTTTTATGGCAGTCAATCAGATGTCATAAAAACACACTTATCTCACTGTATTTCACTGTACTACACTGTAGTCTGTGTTTGGCTTTTATTTGGGTGTGACTCTGTTCATTCAGCATAATGCAGGAGTGTCTGGAATGGCATGTTTTAAGAACAATGCCATTTACAGTTTCTATTTTTGTGATGGCACACATAAAACCCTAGTTGAATAACACAAAATAACCCTAGTGACAGTTACTAAAGAAACTGGAAAGATGGAGACACCCATGACGCTCAAATGTGACGCAGTTATAAAATTCTACGAGGTCTGAATTTATCTGTTGTATCGTAACTAACCATTGTTTCGATTGTTTTGAGTATTGAGCGCAGTGCTAAAGGCCGTGACTGAATCAAAAACCTTTAAATAGCACACAACTTATTTAACAAAAATCCAACGAAATCCAACATGAAGACTTTAAGATATCAGAATTAATGGAGCTCCTGAAAATGCATCAATTTAAAATAATAGTTGGGTCAAAAAGAACAAACTCAATCACTGCGTTACATTAATCTAGCAAATGTCCATATTTGACCATGGGTTGAAACAACCCAACACAGGATAAGTTATAACCCAACGGTTATGTATATTCTTTTTGACTCAACCATGGATTGAAAATACCCCAGCATTATTTAGAGTTTATATTGGGTTACACTTTATTTCAATTATCCACTTTAACATCATCCACCCATCCTAAGAGTATTAGTAAAGTGTGAGTTTAGGGCTGGGTTTGGAGTTGGCTGAATAAGTGGACATGTTGTTGCAAAGATACTTAAAGTTGATGATCTGGATTATCAAAATCAAGTCTTGGCAGATATTAGACGGGTGGTCAACTAATACACTAAAGACTGTTAGTTGACAAGTAGTTGTCCAAATTTAACTATCGACTCATCTAAAGTGAGAACCCAGGTTGTCGTCTATTTGGAAGTGGCTCTTAAGTTCAGGTTTAAAGATGGAACAAAGTTAGTACTTTAGTTTACTTGCCTGTTATCTGTATAATCTCAAAGGTAATATTCATCTTGTTGCAGCAGTGTTATGTTAATGTGCCACATGACAACCGGCCCTCCAGGTTCAGTCGGGTTTCTCGCAAGCTTTTTTTTGTTGGTTTCTAGTCACTAGTCGCCTTTGGCTGCTGCTCACTGCTGCTTCTTAATATCGTTAATATCGTCTGTAAAAATCCTTTTTCTTTCCTCTACAGGTACTTATCTAGCACTGCAAAACATTGTAAACTTAGGAAATCACTTCTTCGCCGCTTTTGATGTGCCGCTTCATTGTCTCCTAATATTTGCAAGTCGCTTTGGATAAAAGCGTCAGCTAAATGTAAAAATGTAAATGTAAAGACACTATTGCTTTTTTAATTTGTCTTACAAACTCTTTTTTGTCTTTCAATTTGCTCTTTTCTCTAAAGCTGCCTGGCAACACTGCAAAGTGTGAAAAGTACTATAGAAAGCAGCTGGAATTGAACTTGGTGGACCTGGAACAGGTCAAAGGTCATGGGTTTGATTCTTCACGTACAGACAAGTCAATGTATATAAGTGGAATGGGATAGTGGGAAAATCTTTGCCAGACTCATGTAATGTAAACGTGTGATCTGCTGCTCATGTGTTTTCCTGGGGCCAAATCAAGCCTGCAGATCTGCTTCAGTACACCTGTCTGTAGTTTTTACAGTGTTAAGTGATTCTTAGCCATAATAAGATGGTCAAGGTGTGTTCCACACTGGTGTGTTTGGCCGGAGGTGTGTTGGAGCTTCCGTAAGCTCTGTGGGAGAATGAGTTTAAAGCCTCCACCTGTGTTTATAAATCCAGCTAAAGTCTTTTTTGTTTACTACATAAAATCATTCTACATGAGGTAAAGAACACTCATATATAAATATAACTTCAAATATAACTTTGATATTTTTAATATTGACTGGGAATGGTCATGTCAAACATTGATATCAAGGTGTAGGAACTACTGTTTTTTTTTTTTCAAAATTAATTTCAGTATTTAAAAGCATACATTCAATATTATAAATGAAATATTAAGTACTGTATCTGGACATCTATCATATAATCCATAATTTACACCAATAAACGCACATTACCTATTTTTTTTACAGCTATGACTACTTTGATGCTCCTAATCTCATAATTAGATCATGAGACTTGCCTGGATTTCACAGACAGAAAGAATCTTATATTTTATTACACCAAAGTAAAATCTAGTTAAAGATCTTTCTGGGATGTGTGAATGATAATGGCACCATTTTTTTCCGTGTTGATTCTTTTAACATGTCTGCTACGTCCCGTTTATTGAATTGTAGCCATAAATGTTTGGCTGTTTTTGTATTCATGAGAAAGTTGTCTCTTGAAGATCGAGAGGTGTTAAAAAACGTTACAATACAGTATTTGGCAACACTTGTTTTTGATTGTCCCTGGTTAAAATATTCAGAAAGAAAACCTGAGATCATGTAGAACTTATAAAGGTATTTATCAACTGACTCATAATAGGAGAGGCTTGTGGCTTTGTTTTTCATGACGTTCCTAAATCTTTGTTTCTAAGTTTTGGCATGTGGGACTTATTCTTGGAGGCCGAATCAAAACCGAAAGCTTGAGATATTTCCTGGCAGGGATTGGAAACGATCATTTTAGTCTTGTAACTATGTTGTTTATATGAACTAATAAACAGGTATCTGATGATAACAAATGAAGTTGTGAAAATCTTGGACAGGTATAAAACCAGGAAACAGTGTTATTGGGCTGATGTTGCTCATCAAGTCTGTCAGCAATCTCACAGCTGTCATTGGTCCATTCTTGTGAAAAAAAAGATGACCTCACTTTAAATACCACCTCACCTGTCTGACTGTATTCCAGATTACCATTTAACTTAGACCGGTAACTTCTCATAACCCACTAAAGGCTATTACTTGGATTAAGCAGGACTTTTCTTAAGCAATAATCAAAAAGTAAGTAGAGCATTTTTTATTTATTAAGGTGTTTGTTTTATTTTATTTTATTGTATGTTTACAGTACAATAAAAATGGTTCTCTCTCTCTATATATATACTATTAATACTATTACTATACTACTATAAAACACATAAAACTACTCTAGCTTTATGTTTCACATTACACATTTTTCATCATTTTATTCATATTTTAGATTTTGGTTGACTGGCATATTTACATATACATTGATTTCCTTAATAAATACCAAACTCACCATTTGAGTTTCTTTTCTTAATATAATTAAAATAATAAAGTAAATAATTAATTTAATAAAATAATTAAATATTTGGAAATGTGTTTGATTATAAATGTTGTATGTAATTTTAGGGGTATTGTTAAACGAACAGTGTGATGGAGTGGAGGATCGTCTTAGCTGTTCTGTCTGTAATTGGTAAGTGTCTTGTTGCGATACCAAATCCCTTTTTATCATCTGCTTATTACTCATTTTAAAAGACGGGTAGAAGAAACTATACATTTAAATATTAAATTAATATGTTTTGTTAAAGAACTATTCTTCTTCTTCTTTTATTATTATTATTATTATTATTATTACACTCTAAAAACAGATGTGTTAAAAATAACACAAGATGTGTCACAGATGTGTTGTCCCTAACTAGACACATCTTTGTGTTAATTTAAATAAATTTGTGTTACTTTTAACTCAACTTGTGTTACTTTCAACTCAACATGTGTTGTCTCTTTTATGTATTTAACACAAAATGACACATTATGTGTTAAACAGCATAACACAAAAAATGTGTTAAAAAATAACACATCCTTTTTTAGAGTGTATTATTATTATTATTGTTATTAATAATTATAAAAGTATGATAGAAAATGTAAATTATTAAACTGATAAACAAAATTCATAGATGAGTGGTAGAAGTTTGTCTTTAGACCAGCGATACACATGTTGTATATCCTGATTTGACACACCCAGTTCAAATAAGAGAGATTTACCAAAAATGCAGTTCTGCAGGTCTGAAAGGGTGAGAACCCTCAAATTAAGAGAAGGGAGTATGACACAATCCACACATATAATTGTCATACCAGTATCTTCTTAGATCTGTTAACACATCATCTGTCATATTTAAAGACAATATTTAATGATCATTTCTATAATTTATTGTAATTGAATTTTTTTTACTTTCATTTAATGTATTCAGTGACATCTTGTTCTTCTTGAATATCTTAAATGATATTTAAAGACATTGTATGAATATGTGTGAAACTGGCGACTGCAAGTACTGTAACATGTATGTGAACCTTAGGATTGTCATAAGTTTCCACTGATTTTACCAGTAGTAGATAATGTAGTGAAAGAGAAAAAAACATAATATCATTCGGTGAATCTCCTAAGTAAGTGATACAGTGTATCGCCAGTATGTAATTACCAGAACTATAATACAAACTCTAAATATGAGTCGTCCATGTCCTTGTTTTTATTTAGTTCATGATTCTTAATGAGGTTTATTTGGGATAGTGTTTTTTGTTTTCATTTTCTCACACATTTGTTCCCAAACAGGAGTCCTAGCTGTACCTGGAAATGGGACGACTACAAACAGCAGCGCTCCATTTGCAGAATATAACATAACTTTCCACATTGTTGAAACTTTCAGTCAAATCTTCTCAAACCTGAGCCATCCCAATACCACATCCATGATAAATAACATCACTTCTCAGGTAATACTTTTCTTTGATAAGGGATCGTTAAAATGACCCATTAATTACCCATGACATTTTTTTATTTAATTTAATTATATTTTATTTTATTTGAAAACAGAAACAATGCAAATGTTTTTGACACGTTTATGTGTTAATCTCTTTATCAACCTGTTACAGATCGAGCCACTTTACAAAAAACTTTACCCAAGCTTTCATCACATGCTTATTCGACAATTCAGGTAAACGTCTAATAAAATTATAAAAACCTTTTAATGTTGCAGGCTCATAAGCGTTTGACCTGTTGTGTAATTCTTTAATCCCTTTGTACTTTTATTGACACATTTATTTGTTGAATCTTTGCATGTGTTTCACTGTGGTTGCTTCCTCGCAGGAACGGCTCCATTGTGACTGATGGAGCTCTTCAGTTTCAGAGCAATGGCACTAATCCAGATACATCAGGTGTCCTGAAAGTTCTTACTGATGCAATTGCAACTGGAAATATGACCATCAAGATCAGAAATGACTCCATCATTGTTACGGCTCCTCCACCTCCACCTCCTGGTCAGTGTGTGTTTGCACATAAAAATATTTTATAAGCAATAATAGCTAATTAATAGCTTAATAAAAGTTATTAAACACACATTTTGAGGATGATGTTTAGCAGGTTTCTTTTAGAACAGTGGTTCTCAATGTTCTGCCTTAGGGACACACACATTATGCATGTCTACTTCATCTGACACACCTAGTTCTGAATGTCAAATAATGCAGATTAAAGTATGTAGTTCTGCAGGTCTAGAACCTTCTGCTTAAGAGAGCTACATTACAACCTAGCCTCTTTATATGTTGTCATATTTACAAATAAGATGTTTGTATGCAGTTCATTAAAAGGACTTAATCTAAAATGTAGTCTTTGTCTGACATCCAAAACATATTTGTGACTATTTTGTTGTAAAGCATCCTTATTTACTGAAGTTATTCACTTTTTTCCTAAACAGCCTCAAATGCAACATCTCCAAATGCAACATCCCCGAATGCAACTGCCCCAAATGCAACATCCCCGAATGCAACTGCCCCAAATGCAACATCCCCGAATGCAACTGCCCCAAATGCAACATCTCCAAATGCAACTGCCCCGAATGCAACATCTCAGAATGCAATATCTCCGAATGCAACCGCCCTAAATGCAACATCTCCGAATGCAACATCTCCAAATGCAACTGCCCCGAATGCAACATCTCCGAATGTAACATCTCCAAATGCAACTGCCCCAAATGCAACATCTCCAAATGCAACTGCCCCGAATGCAACATCTCAGAATGCAATATCTCCGAATGCAACCGCCCTAAATGCAACATCTCCGAATGCAACATCTCCGAATGCAACATCTCCAAATGCAACTGCCCCGAATGCAACATCTCCGAATGTAACATCTCCAAATGCAACTGCCCCAAATGCAACATCTCCAAATGCAACTGCCCCGAATGCAACATCTCCAAATGCAACATCTCCAAATGCAACCGCCCCGAATGCAACATCTCCGAATGCAACCGCCCCAAATGCAACATCTCCGAATGCAACCGCCCCAAATGCAACATCTCCGAATGCAACCGCCCCAAATGCAACATCTCCAAATGCAACATCTCCAAATGCAACTGCCCCGAATGTAACATCTCCAAATGCAACTGCCCCAAATGTAACATCTCCAAATGTAACATCTCCAAATGCAACCGCCCCAAATGTAACATCTCCAAATGCAACCGCCAAATGCAACATCTCAGAATGCCAACAGCACTGGTCAAGTTACACAGTATAATATGTCTTTCCATATTAATGACGTTTTCAAGTCTAACTACTTGGACATGAACGATCCTGAAACCATAAACCTAAAATACAAGATCATCTGGCAGGTAAGGTTTTTCTCTGGTGAAAAATGTATGTATTTATTTAAATTCAGTGGTAGTAACAGTGTTAAAGTAAATTAAACTTTTGTAGTATGGGTAGTTTGCTAGTAAATAAAGGCCACAGTTCTTGGTTGCTAAGCAGTATTAATATATGTCTTATTCTGTTTGTCATTCTGTTATAGATTGAGCCACTTTTCAAGAAACGTTTTGCTAAGTTTGTGAAAATGATTATTCTATCATTCAGGTAAATATTGCTTAAAATTCTTTCATGTTGCATCATTCTAATTCAATTTAAACATATATTTTTTGTTCATTAGTTGAAAACTTCAGCCTGACTTTACAGGAATTTGTACGTATTTTATAAGTTGGCTAATTTTTCTTGTGTGAATCGTACAAAAACATATGATTATTAGGAAAAAAGCAAAGATAAAGGTCCCCACCTAACCCTAATGTCACTGGGGAGATTGCACACATTCAAAATAACCAACTTGCAAAATACATATGAATTCTTGTGAGATTCTTTTGGAAATGTAGTGGATTTGTTTTTTAACTGACCAGTTTATTCATGTATTGTTTGTATGTGTTTCATCATGGTTGTTTTCTTTCAGGAGTGGCTCTATCGTGACAGAGGCGGCTCTTGAAATGAACACCAGTAACACTAATCCAAATGTAACGGAAGTGCAGCAAGTCCTTGTTGATGCAGTTGCAAGTAGAAATCTGACCTTGGACATCCTAAATAACACCATCAGTGTTACAGCACCTGGTCAGTGTGTGTTTGCACGTTATATTTTCTTTAGAAATAATTTTCAATTATTTCAAAAGTTCACATATAAATATTGTAATATTAATGCAAGGTAAGCATATTTAGCTCACTGTCCATGATTTTAATGGCAAAATTTACATTTAACTCTACCCAAAGTATTTTGACTGTGCTATGATACTTTTTTGTGTCAAAACCTACAAAATAACAAGTTCATGTTTTTTGTTGCATCTAAAACAATAAAGTGAATTATTTTTATTTGGAAACTTCCCACATTTGGACTGTATTTAGAGGTTCATTTGGGATTTTGCATGTAGTCCTATGTTTATCTAATTATATGTGGTTGGAATATTGTTTCTGGTTGGCAAATAATTGCGTCTCATTTTCTTTTTATTCTCCCAGCAACACAGTTGCTGTGACACCCTCTAATAGCACTAATGTTACATTGTTATCAATATGACTTTTCTTAACAGCATCTGCCTCTGGAAATGGGACAAATGCAACAGCATCAAATGCGACATCTCCAAATGCAACATCTCCAAATGCAACCGCCCCGAATGCAACTGCCCCGAATGCAACATCTCCAAATGCAACTGCCCCGAATGCAACATCTCCGAATGTAACATCTCCAAATGCAACTGCCCCGAATGCAACATCTCCGAATGCAACATCTCCAAATGCAACTGCCCCGAATGCAACATCTCCGAATGCAACATCCCCGAATGCAACATCTCCGAATGCAACATCTCCGAATGCAACATCTCCGAATGCAACCGCCCCGAATGCAACATCTCCGAATGCAACTGCCCCGAATGCAACTGCCCCGAATGCAACTGCCCCGAATGCAACATCTCCAAATGCAACCGCCCCGAATGCAACATCTCCAAATGCAACCGCCCCGAATGCAACATCTCCGAATGCAACTGCCCCGAATGCAACCGCCCCGAATGCAACATCTCCGAATGCAACTGCCCCGAATGCAACATCTCCGAATGCAACATCTCCGAATGCAACATCTCCGAATGCAACATCTCCAAATGCAACATCTCCGAATGCAACATCTCCAAATGCAACCGCCCTGAATGTAACACAGTTTAACATATCATTCAGCATAATTGAAACCTTCACCAGCTCCTTGTCAAATCTTTCCTCACCTGCAGCCACAACTCTGACAGCAAATATCACCAATCAGGTAAAATCTGCATTCTGTGAATAATGATCATTTTTTTATTTGCCCAATCTGAAATAATGAAATATTTCTTTAATGTATTAATTTGATCTCTTACAGTTTTACAAAGCTTCAATAAAGAAATGGAAAAACTACCTCCGAATGTTTATTCGGAAATACAGGTAATTAATAATAATTTGATACTTCTATATATATCACCTATATATATCACATTATTACTACTAATAATAATACATTTTACCATTATCAGTAAATCAACAAAAGCTGTTTAATTTTCAAAGTGTCAACTTTACATACATTATAACTGTATTTATTTATTTGATTATTTGTTTGAATAACTTAATGATTAGTTGCAGTTGCTCCATGTATTTTTCCTTTTTTAATATCTGAATCCATATTGTCATGTGTTTTCAGTAACGGCTCCATTGTGACGAACGGCACGCTTGAGTTTGCCAACAATGACACTATCCCTCTGGTAAAGGAGCTGGTTACCTTCATCGTTGATTCATCTAAAAATGGGACTTTCTCCTTCAAGATTGATGAGAAATCAGTCACTGCTACAGACTCTGCTAATAACACAGGTCTGTATTTATATTTCTACATATGTGGTTTGCTTTCATTTCAGGTGATCAAATATTAGTTGGTAAATTCTCCTACATGAAATATTCATTTGAAATAAAATATCAAATTCTTTTTCTCATTGTCACAGCTACCAGTTCTGGTTTTCTAGTCATCTCCAGTATGCTGACGGTGTTGTGCATGACTCTGGCATCACTGCTGCTGTCAGGTGTGATCCAGCCCTAAGCATCACGTTCATATGAAGAAACAAAAACTCTTCCTACATATCAACGTATACAAAAAGTGATCATGTCATCTTTGATCTTTAACATTCATTACATACTATTTAGTTTACATTCAGAATTAACAATTAACAAATTACTCTGCAAGTCATAAGCTGTAACAATCTCTAAAGCAAAAGTCTTATATGTAGAGCCAGGTGATATGTATTATATGTCTGAGTAATGGTATTTTATTTATAGCATATGTCTGTCTTAATGCCCTGTCAGAAATAAAGGTCCAAAAGCTGGATTGGTGCCCTTTTAAAAGGTCCTAATATGTACCATTAGATATTTATGTGCTTTTGAGATACTAATACACATGTGCCAAGTTATACTTTTTGAAAGTGTATCACCCCAGTTATAGTTTTTGTACCTTTTTTCTGAGAGTGCGATTGTTTATGTGCATACTGAGTTGGAGAAATGACGAGGATGGGTTTACCAACTCTGAACGTTAAAGCCACAGTAATGCACAAATGTATATTATTCATAAAAGGTATTATGTTGACTTGTTTTGTTAGGAGCAGAAAATGTGAGTTTGTCTATGTCTATTTAACCCTTGAGTAACAGGATATAAAATTGTTCTTAAAAATGTTGTGTGCTGTTTTATGAAGTGTCTCATTAAATGGGGAAATCTTATCTTTTTGTAATTTATAGCAGATGTTTTTAAAATAAGAATAAGAATAGTGTTAGGATTCAATGACAGTCTGCTAAAACATGTAACTGTGAGGTTTGTTGTTCTAATATCTTCTATATAATGTATGTTTATTCTACACTTTGAAAAATAAAGGTTTTTTAAAGGTTCTTTGTCAGCCTGTATGGTTTCATAAAGAACCTTTATCATATACAGAACCTTTCTGTAGGTTGTGTGTAGCGGAAAAGAATTTCACAGACTATAAAGGCTCATTCACATTGATTCGACAAACGTGTTGGTGAAACTCCTGTAGGCGTTTGTTGAATTCAGTGTGAATTAACCTTTAGCTTTTGAAGTATTCGTGTGAATCAGCCTTAAATGTTTTTTTGAGAACTTTTGATTCAAAGGTTCTTTGGGGAACCAAAATGGTTCTTCAACTGAATTGCTAAGAGAGTTTTTAAGTGTAGGTCACCAGAAACCTATTTGTAGCATCTTTAAAACACCATTGAAAACTGCTAATAAAATACTTCTTTAAAGTCTGTTCATAGAACAACAACAATGGGAAACGAAAGAAGATTTGTCAGAATGCATTAATTTTTTAATTTGAACGAACCCTCAGACACAAAATGCAGAATACCCCAAAAAATGATGCAAGATGATATTAGGGAAAGAAACAGAAGTATTCAATTCTATTAAACACTTTGTATGTTCCCTTTTATTTTAGCAAGCATCTGATTTTTCCAACTGAAGTAATCCAAGAAAAAGTGATTTATGTGCAACATAGACTATGTAGTGTATTTGTCAAAAACAGTAACATATAATGTTATCATGTGATATACATACAGCACAGTACAAAAATAGAATTTAAGATTTGAATAAAACATTTCTGTTCTTTATTAACATTTATTCTCTGAAGTGCAGAAAGCTTTTGTGCTACTTGATGAACAACACGCCGTAACCCGTAAATGCATTGCTTAAAGTTAATATAACAGAAGATTATAAGTACAGTGATGATCCTAAAAACATAATTGACTTTTTCAGTTAACCTGTTAACTGTCACTATTCCTCGGGAGGAACACTTTATTACCGATTATTTCATTATTTACTTTAATATTTCATAGTTGAATTCTTATCTAATCACGACAAACTATATATTGGTGGAAAGGAATAAGACTCAAGAATAAATGTTTAAAATTTTCAAAACAATAAACGAAGAGGTATGAATGGTATTTTGTTATTTTTAAATATACCAAAAATGTAAAAAAAGGTGTTGTTGTTGTTGTTAAGATGTTTATGTGTATGTTCAATACATGCAGTGACAGTTATCAGGTTAAGAACTTCAAAGGTTTTTTAGGAAACAAAATTGGTTCTTTTATGACATTCTGTAGCACCATTACTTTTGCCATATTTACATTAGAAAAGTCTCAGAGACTGAGTGACAAAAACTGTTATAATGACAGTTACAGACATTATTGAATGGTGATGAATCCATGCAGAGGAAGCGGAGGTCGTGTTTGTTTGTCCTGAAAAGTAAGATGTAAGATGTTAAATAAGGAAAACGTTTGCAAATGTGATTTTAAATAATCAACTCATTTGTGCTTTAAAAACACAGTTAGTTGTACCTGTGATTGTGGTTTGTTTAGCTGTAGTCTGTTGTACCGTTGTAGCATTTGCAGAAGTTTGATTCACTATTGCCTCTGTAATTAAAATATCAGAATCATCACACATGACCAAAATGAGGATATTAAATATTAAAGAACAAATAAATGAAACCCAAATGTAAAAATATGATGCTTTACAATCTCACCTGCTTTGATAGTATCAACTATAATGTTCAGTGAGATGTTGCCTATCACAGCAGTTTTGTATAAAACAGCTTCTACATCAGCTATGCTTGGGACCACAGTAGCGTTCTCAAAGATCAAAGTCATATCAACAATAACTGATCCCTTCCTGTAAATCAAAGTAAATCATGCTGTCATAATGTACTTACAATCAAGTCATTTTATTTCTTAAGCTTCCATACTTACGAGAAACTGTTGACCCTTGAGCGCTTGTATTCTTTAAAACTTGCACTGTACAGTTTGTTTATCTGCATGTGATGACAAACAGGACAATTTATTCATAAATGCAATACATACAAGCACACTTTTTTCCAATCTTTTATCAATAATGCTTTCTTTGTTTATATTATATGCTGACTTTTTGTTATTTAAACTACAACACATATTTTTTGTTAAAAAAAACGTTAACCTGAATCACACTGGTAAGCTTATAATAATACATTTATAAAGTTGAGCTATTCGGTACGACAAAATGTCAGTCATTTCTGTCCAAAAAATAAATACTTATAGTAGGCTGTAATTTTATGTTATAAAAAGAGATGGCGCTAGAGAGGCAAAAGTTGTGGATCGCAGACTTAAGTTCATGGATTTACAACAACAAACTAAATACAAGAAAGTATGTGGGGAGGTTGATTTAAATTTGATTTAAATTGACTGTTGCATACAGTCGAAATGGTCAATGGGTCAAAATCCTTTTTGTCTTTTTAGTTCCATGACTCAACATGCTGATGAATGTATGCTAACAGCTGTGCCACAGCATCAACAAATAACATTTGAAGTAAATTACTGATATGAGTCAAATACATTACATTAGTGTTAACAGGTTACTTGTATGCAAAGTACAAAGGTGTGGAATTGAGTTTTGTTGATAGACGTACAGCTTGAATGGATGACAAGCTAGTATTTAGTAGCTTGTCACACTTTTACATATGACTTATTTGCAATTACAAATAAGTACTTATAATTATATTGGTTTCATTATGTCTCATGACAAAAGACACATATTACAACTAATAGTGAGTCACACAAGAACTTCATCAATGAGCTGCTATATTTGAATCTAGCATAGACACAACATATTCAATGATAAATAAACTAATATGAATTATTTTCTTTTACAGATGTATTGTTTCGCTTCTAACAGACATTTATTAACCTTTCAACAGAGGGTCGCCGTTTTGGATCACATAAAAGAATATAGCAGGACGGCATTTTAAGAAAGTAAGTCATACACAACTAGGATGGGTGAGTAAACTATGAGAGAATTTTTATATTCAGTTGAAACATTCCTTTAAATATGTCATACATCTCCCAGCTCATGCAACAAATGTTTGCTTTGGTAAAAACAATTTTTTTGTATGAAACAAGAAAGGCTTACCTCAATAATCACTTTAGTGGCCAAGAAGAGGAAAGCACCGGTCGTTCTGACCTTATACTTTGTGTCGAAGGTTTCATTGAGGCTGAATTTTAAGCCTATGCTTCCTTCACTAAGGGTAGGAGGATCAGTAGGCACGTTGTTTTTTAATGTTATAGCTGCTGTTGTTATGGGTGCTTTCGGTGCGGTTGGTTCATGTTTTTTTGTTGGAGGTAGTGAAGCTTTAGTGGTTTTATGTATAGTTGTGTCTTTAGCTGATTTTGATGCTTCTGTAGATAGCAATGAAGACTTTAAGACTGTTGGAAATGCTACTGGTGATGCTGTAGGGGTTGCTTTTGTTGATTCTTTAAATGCAGTTGGTGCTGTTGAAGCAGGACCTTTATCAGCTTGTGTTTCTAGTCTGATGACAGTGCTTGTTCTATCTAAAGGTAATGTTTCTGGCTTCACTGAAACTTGTGTTGCAGATTCAGTTTTGGCTTGTGAAGACTCTATGGTGACTTGAGATGTTTCTGGTACTAATGTTAGGGCTTCACTTACAGTTGGCACCTTTGCTAAGTCTGTTGTTGTTGTTCTTGTATCTTCTGTTGCAGACGATGTACCCTGAGCTGGTGTAGTCTTGATTGCTGTTTCTGTTTCTTCTAATCTAGTTGTTGCTGTGTGTGTCCCTGATTTAGTTGCTGTATTGGGTGCATTTGTTGATTCTGCTGTGTTAGATTCTTGTGTTAGTCTAATGACAGTAGTTGGTTCCTCTACGGTTTGAGCTGCTGTTACCGGCGTTACTGAAACTTGTGTTGCAGATTCAGTTTTGGCTGGTGAAGGTTTCATTGTGACTTGAGATGTGTCTGGTACCAAGATTGAAGCTTTAGGTGAAGATGTCACCTTTGTAAATCCTGTTGTCATTGCAGACAATGAACCCTGACCTGATGTTGTCCTGGTTGCAATTGTTTCTGGTTCTTTTATTCCAGTTGTTGTTGTGTCTGTGTCTGTCCCTGATTCAGTTTCTGTACTGGGTGCATTTGTTAATTCTGCTGTATTGGATACTTCAAGTGTAGTATGTGCTGTTGAAGCAGAACCTGTATCAGGTTTTGTTGCAGGTTCTTGAGTTCTGATGTCATTGGTCGGTCCCTCAAAGGTATGAGCTGCTGTTACTGGCTTTGAAATAACTGTTGCAGATTCAGGTTTGGATGGTGAAAATACTTTTGTGACTTGAGGTGTTTCTGTGACCAAGGTTAAAGATTTAGGTAAAGTAGCCACCTTTGCTAAGGTTGTTGTTGTTATCCTTGTGTCTTCTGTTGCAAATGATGAACCCTGAGCTGGTGTAGCCTTGGCTGCAACTGTTTCTGGTTTATTTATTTCAGTTGTTGTACCTGTCCCTGACTCAGTTGCTGTATTGGGTGCATTTGTTGATTCTGCTCTATCAGATTTTTCAAATGTTATATGTGATATTGATGCAGAACCTGTATCAGCTTGTGTTGCAGGCTCTTGTGTTATTCTAATAATAGTAGTCAGTTCCTCTACCGTTTGAGTCACTGTTAGTGGTTTTCCTGAAACTTGTGTTGCAGACTCAGTTTTGGCCTGTGAAGACTCTATGGTGACTTGAGATGTTTCTGGTATCAATGTTAGGGCTTCATGTACAGTTGGCACCTTTGTTGTTTTGCTTGTATCTTCTGTTGCAGAATTTATTATAGAAATTGATGTAGTATTAGTTGCAATAGTTTCTGGCTCATTTATTCCAGTTGTTGCTATACGTGTCCCTGATTCAGTTACTGTATTTGGTGCATTTGTTGATTCTGTATTGATGGCTGTGTTGGATTGGTCAAGTGTAGAACCTGTATCAGGTTGTGTTGGTACTCTAATGACAGTAGTTGGTTCCTCTACAGTATGAGCCGCTGTTACTGCCTCCACTGAAAGTTGTGTTGCAGATTCTGTTATGACAGGTGATGATTCTGTTGTGAATAGAGATGTTTCTTTTACCAAGGTTGAGTCTTTGGATACAGTAGCCATTCCTGATAGGCCTGTTGTTGTTGTCCTTGTAAACTCTGTTACTGACTCCACTGAAACTTGTGTTGCAGATTCAGTTTTTGCTGATAAACCTTGAGCTGGAGCAGCCCTGGTTGCAATCGTCTCTGACTCAGTTGCTGTGTTGGGTGCATTTGTTGATTCTGCTAAATTAGATTCTTGTGTTACTCTGATGACAGTTGTTTGTTCCTCTACGGCTTGAGTCGCTGTTACAGGCTCAACTGCAACTTGTGTTGCAGATTCAGTTTTAGCTGGTGAATACTCTGTTGTGACTAGAGATGTTTCTGGGATCAAAGTAAAGGCTTCACGTACAGTTGCCACTTTTGTTAAGCCCATTGTCATCTTACTTGTATCTTCTGTTGCAGAATTTATTGCAGAAGTTGAACCCTGAGCTGATGTGGTTGTGGTTGCAATTGTTTCTGGTTCTTTTATTTCAATTGTTGTTGCGTCTGTCTCTGATTCAGTTGCTGTATTGTGTGCATTTGTTGGTGCTGCCATACTGGATTCTTGTGTTACTCTATTAATAGTAGTCAGTTCCTCTACGGTTCGAGTTACTGTTAGTGGTTTTTCTGAAACATGTGTTGCAGACTCAGTTTTGGCCTGTGAAGACTCTGTTGTGACTTGAAATGTTTCTGGTATCAATGTTAGGGCTTCATGTACAGTTGCCACCTTTGTTGGTACCAAGATTGAAGCTTTAGGTGAAGATGTCACCTTTGTAAATCCTGTTGTCATTGAACTTGAATCTTCTGTTGCAGAATTTATCGCAGACAATGAACTCTGACCTGACTTTGTCCTGGTTGCAATTGTTTCTGGTTCTTTTATTCCAGTTGTTGTTGTGTCTGTGTCTGTCCCTGATTCAGTTTCTGTACTGGGTGCATTTGTTAATTCTGCTGTATTGGATACTTCAAGTGTAGTATGTGCTGTTGAAGCAGAACCTGTATCAGGTTTTGTTGCAGGTTCTTGAGTTCTGATGTCATTGGTCGGTCCCTCAAAGGTATGAGCTGCTGTTACTGGCTTTGAAATAACTGTTGCAGATTCAGGTTTGGATGGTGAAGATACTTTTGTGACTTGAGGTGTTTCTGTGACCAAGGTTGAAGATTCAGGTAAAGTAGCCACCTTTGCTAAGGTTGTTGTTGTTATCCTTGTGTCTTTTGTTGCAAACGATGAACCCTGAGCTGGTGTAGCCTTGGCTGCAACTGTTTCTGGTTCAGTTGTTGTTGTACCTGTCCCTGACTCAGTTGCTGTATTGGGTGTATATGTTGATTCTGCTCTATCAGATTTTTCAAATGTTATATGTGACGTTGATGCAGAACCTGTATCAGCTTGTGTTGCAGGCTCTTGTGTTATTCTAATAATAGTAGTCAGTTCCTCTACCGTTTGAGTCACTGTTAGTGGTTTTCCTGAAACTTGTGTTGCAGACTCAGTTTTGGCCTGTGAAGACTCTATGGTGACTTGAGATGTTTCTGGTATCAATGTTAGGGCTTCATGTACAGTTGGCACCTTTGTTGTTTTGCTTGTATCTTCTGTTACAGAATTTATTATAGAAATTGATGTGGTATTAGTTGCAATAGTTTCTGGCTCATTTATTCCAGTTGTTGCTATGCGTGTCCCTGATTCAGTTACTGTATTTGGTGCATTTGTTGATTCTGTATTGATAACTGTGTTGGATTGGTCAAGTGTAGAACCTGTATCAGGTTGTGTTGGTATTCTAATGACAGTAGTTGGTTCCTCTACAGTATGAGCCGCTGTTACTGCCTCCACTGAAAGTTGTGTTGCAGATTCTGTTATGACAGGTGATGATTCTGTTGTGAATAGAGATGTTTCTTTTACCAAGGTTGAGTCTTTGGATACAGTAGCCATTCCTGATAGGCCTGTTGTTGTTGTCCTTGTAAACTCTGTTACTGACTCCACTGAAACTTGTGTTGCAGATTCAGTTTTTGCTGATAAACCTTGAGCTGGAGCAGCCCTGGTTGCAGTCGTCTCTGACTCAGTTGCTGTGTTGGGTGCATTTGTTGATTCTGCTAAATTAGATTCTTGTGTTACTTTGATGACAGTTGTTTGTTCCTCTACGGCTTGAGTCGCTGTTACAGGCTCAACTGCAACTTGTGTTGCAGATTCAGTTTTAGCTGGTGAATACTCTGTTGTGACTAGAGATGTTTCTGGGATCAAAGTAAAGGCTTCACGTACAGTTGCCACTTTTGTTAAGCCCATTGTCATCTTACTTGTATCTTCTGTTGCAGAATTTATTGCAGAAGTTGAACCCTGAGCTGATGTGGTTGTGGTTGCAATTGTTTCTGGTTCTTTTATTTCAATTGTTGTTGTGTCTGTCTCTGATTCAGTTGCTGTATTGTGTGCATTTGTTGGTGCTGCCATACTGGATTCTTGTGTTACTCTAATGACAGTAGTTGGTTCCTCTACGGTTCGAGACACTATTTCTGGCTTCACTGAAACTTGGGTTGCAGACTCAGTTTTGGTTGATAAAGACTCTGTTGTGACTAGAGATGTTTCTGGTGTTAAAGCAGATGTTAAAGCAGTAGTAGCAAGCTTTGCTAAGCCTGTTGTTGTTTTGCTTGTATCTTCTGTTGCAGAATTTATTACAGACGATGAACCCTGAACTGATGTAGTTTTGGTTGCAGTTGTTTTAGGTTCACTTATTCCAGTTGTTGTTGTGTCTGTCCATGATTCAGTTGCTGGTGTTGCTGATGTCATTCCTGTTAATCTTGCTGTGGTTGTGGCCTCTGCAGTTGTAAAAATAGTATTGAATGCTGCTCCTCCTGTTATTTGTGTTGCTGATACTGGTGTCGTTTCTGATGTAGACACTGTTGTTTCTTCGGGTGATTTATTTGTTTTGACGATGACTGTAGGGGGAAAAAGTATGGTATTTAGCTGGTTTTGTCACTTCAGTGAATTAGTTTGGTTACCAATTGGAAGTGCTAAGTAGAAACATTTCCACTTGCAGTCTTTTGCAGTCTGGATTTTTGACCTCGTTGTGTATAAATATTGTGCAGCATCTGCTATCATTGCACAAAAAAAGTTGTTGCAAAAGGTCAACATGATTAAAAGAACCACTTCTTACTTTCCTTTTTATAGTCTAAAGATTTTTTTTTAACTTTTGTAAAACAGAAACGTGTTGTATGAACTATTCAGCCAAAAGTGGTACTTTTTTGGCATTGTGAAGCATCTTTATTTTTAAGAGTATAATAGGAGTTACAACAGATACTGCAGCTTTAAAAAAATCACTCTGCTTGTTTGTGCAGTTCAGTGTGACAGTACAGCAAACTATTTGTCTGAACAATGGGTGAAATGGGTGGGGTGGCATGACTGAGTTTCAAGCCATTAACTTTTATAACAAGAAAACACTGTGTACCATGAATGACAATCAGTTTCTCAACTGCCACAAAAGTAAACCCAGCCATTGTTGTGTGTGTTGTCATTGGTTTATCCTGACACCTAGTGGCATTATTGTTGCATTACTAGAAAGTGAAATCATGTAAGAGACGCCATTGTTATCTTTCTGTATTTCATTATCTGTATTTAATTTAACACTTCAGTTCCACAGTATGTGCGGTATGTATTTGTGTTAAAATATTTTAGAACGGATGTCCTTCTTTAATATATATTTGCATTTAAGGTCTTTTCCATATCAGAAAAAATCAGTATTGAAAACTACCTCCTTACGTTAAACAGATTGACAACCATAATCTTATAATAATGATTTATAATTTGAGCTGTAGGGGACAGTTTTACAAATGACAATTTGACATCATGTGACTTCAGCGCATGTAAAGATAGGTACTTAAATAAGTGCCCTGTAATTTCATGTTTTAAACATAGATGGCAATAGTAGTAGATTGCAGCTTTCAAAACATCAGTAAATGAATATAAATAAATGAAGTTGGATAGGACTGCATGTTTGTAAAAGTTCATTCAAGTTTATTTTTCTTACGCCCTTTGGAGATATTTCGCTTGTTTCAGGCATAATCTCAAATTTGATTTGATCATTTCTTTCAGTTATCAAGAAAATGTATCCTGATTATATCCTTAAGAATTTTTAGATATTTCTACGGCAAAACAAGAAAAAAATACTAGTGTTAAAAAAAATATCCAGTGCATATTTTGACAAACCTGTTGCGAGCGTCACGGTCGTTGTCAGTTTTGTTGTTTCTGGTGTCACTGAAGAAAGTAAAATGTCAGGCTCATCAGATGGATGTGTAAATGATGATGGTGTGGAAGCTGGTGATGATAAACTGAATGTTCCTTCAGTTGTTGTCCTTGATGTTTCTATGTTTTCAAAACGGTTTCCTGATGAAGTTGATAGATGTGTCGATGAAACTGCAGACCCTGTTAATTCTTCAAAGTGTTTGTCAAACGGTGTAGTTGTTTCTTGTACATCTGTACCCACTGATGCATCTGTTGCCTGTTTATTTCCAGTGATTGTTGCATTTGTTATAGTGACTGTTGAAAGTGTTGTGATAGTTTGTTCTTGTAGGTTTGTTGTTGATGGAGGGCTGTTTGTCCATGGCTCTGCTGATACTGGTCTTGACATACTGTCTTTGGTTGTGTTTGTTTGATATGGTTGAATTAAAATTGTAGTCTTTGTTGTGCGGGATGTTGATGGTCCTAATGTAGTTGTTTGTGTTGGTAAATTGAAGGTAGTTCTGGTGAATGGTTGTGTTGGATTTGGGACTGTTGGTGTTGTGGCCGTGGTGAATGCAGGTGATTTTGGTTGTGGTTGTTTAAGAGCTGTAAGTGATATAAACATACAGATATCCACAAAAAACAGACAGTAATTTAAATCAAAAAAGAGTTATTTGAATTTAGAAAACGTATTTCTTACCTATTTCTAAAGAGAGATACCAGTACTGTCTGGAAATAATAAGTGGCCCCTTTCTGAAAAACATAATCCAAAACATTATAATAGTAGTAGTAGTAAAGAAGAACGATGCAGATGTTCATCATAATTTTGTATTCATATTTTTTCGTCGACTGCACTGCACAGTTCCTTCATTAGGAGTTCAGTGCTCATTGATATTTATTGCTCTGCTAGTCATTTAAATGTTTTTTTTCTAATCTGTAACCTAATTTTCCTCTCTTTTGTTCAATCTGAGATCTAAAACAGCACATTGCATCTTTCTTGTTCTGATGAAAATGAAACACAACTTAGTTCAGACACTCCCTCCTTAGGATCTCTTTAGGAGGATTTACAAGAAAACAAAACTAAAATGAGCCAAGACTACATTGATTAGTTATGTTTATATTGATAAAAAAAATTATTATTAAAATGCAATTAATAGCTTCTATTGATTACATCCTAAAGATATATTTATATATTGTCAACTATATATTGTATTAAAGGAAAACAATGTAATTGTTGTTTACTGAATATTGAGGCCTATATATTGAAACTTGCCATATAAATATTATATATAAATACATAAAATGCATTCTTATTACAGAATTATTCAGGAATAAAAGCTAAAGATTCAGACTTTTTATTTCTGATTATAACAGAAATAATTTTAACAATAATATTTCTAAAGAATTTCTGTGTTTATATAAATAGATATTTTTTCTCACTTACCTAAATACTTTAATCTCTGTGCGATTAGCGACTGGCCATAACTGCACTGCACTGTTCTATAGAAACAAAGATATCACATTTTATTAAACCAAAAACTATATACGTACTACAAAACCTTTGCACAGTTGCAGTTGTTCTCAGGATATTTTTCATTCTACAAACTCATTTAATTGCTCGAAACTATCAACACGGTCACCTTTATAATCAATACCATGACAAGTTCTTCTAAGATTTTATAGATTTTATATTGTAAAATAACATGAACGTTTTTAAGCGTGCCATATTCTTACCTTCGTCTCTTTCTGGACCATAGTGGTTTTATTTGATGTGGACATGTTATGTGGTGAAACTGTTGATAATGCTAAAGAAGTCAGAATAAATAAGACATTAGTTATACAGTTAAAATGTATGTGATTTGCATTTATGATTAATCACATTTGCGAACAAAAAGTATTTTGCTTTTACCTGAATGAGACACATTATTTATCTCTTCACATGTTTGTCCCAATAATCCTAATGAAAGACATTTACATTACAGATTTCAACAGATTTTGTTACACGTTATTTTGTGCATAAGAATTAGAAAATAAATGAGATATTTACCACTGAAAATCAACAGAACAGCCAAGTACATTGTCATATCCCGTTTGTTCCTGCAAATGAACATGTACCAGCAGATATTACAGTAACATCAACCCCAATAACATCTTCTAAACCTTTATTAGGTTTAGAAGAAATGCAGTTTCTTATGTGTCCTTAGCAAGAAATAAAAGGCTTCCAAGACATCATGAAACTAGCACATTTGAGTTTTGTGGCAATATTTAGAAAGATTATTGAAAATCAATAAAGTCATACAGTTTTTTCACACATTTTTGGATGAACTATCCCTTTGACCATTACTATAGCTGAAGAATGTGCAAATGACACTGAATGGTTGAAACAAACGCTGAAACAAATTTCCAAACATGAAGAGAGCTGAAACTTACCCAAAGATTAACCTGTGCTTTTGATTTCACATCCCTGTTGATTTCTGACCTTGCATAAACGAGGTAAAAGAATAGTGCCGGTTGTTAAGTTCAAGTTTATTTATATTGCGCTTTAACAATGTTTCAAATCAGCTTATAAACAGAATAAATAAACAGAATTCTGCTGTAAAGTTAGTTTTAAGTATAGTAATGTAGTTACTATTTCAATGTTTTCTTAGGATAATACTTTAAATGTGTCCATGTGTGTAAGAGTACTTTCAGCTTTGGGCTTTGTTGTTTGAGAATTGTATTTTTAATAAAGAAAGTTACTTCAACCGTCCTACAGTTTGACACCCAAGGAAATGAGATGGATACTGCACTATAATAAAATATGACAAGAAGATCAGCTGTCAAAGTAGCAAAGTTTTCAATCAAAAGTCTTTTCTTTCAGTGCTTGTCTAAGTTGGTTTCAAACAAAAACTACATTTTGTAGTATCATGATTAAACAAGTAAATACTAAATAATGTTTTCTGAAAATTTGGAAGTTTAGGGTTATTATTACATACGACATTTGTGTGCAACCCTTTGTGAATTGTTTCGTGTTCCATTACATTCAATCATGATTGTTTTTGATATGTATAATATTAAATATTAACCAAAGAATAATATGATAAAATGAAAAATATTTGTGTGAAATGTATTAAAAGTGCTATTTGTTTTCCATTTGAAGATTATTAAGGTGTTTGTTTGAATGGGCTTTAATTTCAGTATATAAATACCTCATTAAATAAAATAATAATTGAACAATTTCAGTTGTCTGTTAGCACCAGTATCAATAGCTGAATAAGAAAGTCTATATTGCTAAAAAATGGCTGAAGGCATAATTCCAGTATTCATACTGTACACGGAAATGTCAACCATTTAAAGAACAATCAGGATACGTGAAGCATGACAGTAAAACCAGTTTTACAGTTTCATGCAAACATTCTGCTCCAAAAATAAATAGTGTGTTCTTCAAGAGCAACTATCCTACAGTAATGCATTTAATTTTGTTAAAACAAATCAGAAAATAAGAGAAACCAACTACCTCATGTCAAAGTATACACACGTGTGTATGAATATTTTGTTACGTGCTCAGAAACACAACAACAAAGCTACTGATAACAAATCAACATCTGAGTATTGGAAAGCACTACAATAAAAAGTTACTGATCAATTTAACAATTTTTGAAAGAAATATTTGTAACAAGATTAAGATATGCACACGATTCACATCATTTCACAAACATTCAGATCATCCTTACCTGTTAGTCTTTTGTCCAGTATTGTAGTATATCATAAATGTAAGGTCATCATTTGAATAATAAGGGGTTCTCTTGTCACTTTATAAGCGAACACTAAACCAGGCAGGTTTTCTTTCAGTATAGGTTAAAATAAATACTTGGTCTGTGTTGCAGATTTCATTGTTGTTGTTACAGGTGGAGCTTTTCATAGGCATTCTTGTCACGTCTGAATTCATACATCACTACCTGAATTTCAGCATTGCGTCCCAGTATAGTTCTTTTGTATGTGCTTTACAGGAAACTAAACCTATGTTACTGGCATTTGCTTTGTTGTGGTTTGTGTTTTGCAGACTTGAATTGAGAACATCCCAAGAATGACATTGCTGGTTGCTGGTATTAATTTAGGCAAGGTTTGTTTTCAGAAACTTGAGTAAATAGATATATAGTCATAAATAACTATAAAGAACAAAATATTTTACAGCCATCATTGCTCAGATAAAAGATACAGTTCATTAAACATACTGTACATGGCCATTGGGGCATGTTGTCACACTATTCACTATGTAAGTTGTCTCTGTGAAAAGGCATATGATATATATATATGAGATGACATCATAATAAATTGCACAAAAGATTGCGCAAAATATAAAAAAATAGAGTTGGTAAATAACACGTAGGAAAGAAATTAAAGTGAAACCAGTTTTTCAGTATTTTGTGTGAATTCAAGCTATGTGTAATTAGACACACTCATCTTGGCAATTTTGTTTCCTTGGCAAATTAGCAATAAACATTACAAATGCCTGTGGTAACTATTACTTTACAGACATCTACTCATAACCTAATTGTGTTGTATGAGATTCTGGGTCATTTTACATTCTCAAATATTGCCTGTCGGCCATTGACATCACACACAAACAAGTTTTTTGGTCTTGCACACAATCCACCATTTTTTACCATTATAAATAATTATTTATATTATGTTAGTTCAAAAACTGATCTAGTAAAGGTTATAATGAATATAATTGTTTTATATTTTAAATATTTCTGTGTCATTTTAATAATGTAGATTTCTGATTGTATGATCGATAACTTCTCCCCTGATCTCGTTTGTATTAAAATCACAGAATTTCTCGTGTCTCAAGTTTCAAGCATTTTACACTACAAACAAGTATATATTGCTTAATATTTCCTTCAAGAATTCTGTGACGTCTTATTCATCTCCACTGAGTTTGTGGAGAAACCAGAAACATCAGCATCATAGCTCGTGAGAATCACGAATCATAGATGCTTGAATCTCATGAATGCCTTGTTCTGAATACACACTTAACATGAAAAGCTTAACAGGTTTATCAAGAAACTGTCCAGTGGGAAAGATGCTTTCATAATCAAATTCACTTTGTAACTCAAATCAAATCAGATATGTGAAATGTACAAAGAAATATAGATATTGTTTCCAAATAGACATTGTGTTTAATCAAAGTGGTTAGATAAACATTACTTGAGTGCTTCCACATTTAGTTGTACTTTAACTTTAAACAAAGTATTTCTTTTAAGTTTTTAAAACGTAAGAAGTTTAAATGATGACAATTACTTTGATGCACTGATCTGTTTCTGCTTTTTTTGGCTTTCAAAGACGTGACACCTGAGGACCACTGATGATTTTGTGAATGATTAAGGACCACGATTTCAGCTGAAGCCAAATAAGGTCACCTAGATCTTGGATGGCCTGGGGGTGACAACAGCATTGACAGCATTTCTATTTTTTTAATTTACTTTAATTTTTCATTTCTTTTAGGGATATTAATTCAGCAGCAGCACCTGTGTTGGGTTCAGAAGCTCCATCAAGGCATTTCCACACAGTATTTTACACATACACCATAGACTGTTTATATTCATTTTAATTGATTTATTTTTTACATATTTTTACATTTATCTTACAACATCTCACAATTTTACACGTCTTATTTATATACTTTGCAGTTGTTGTATCACCTTAATGATGTGAAAAGAACAACATTCACACAAGCTTCATTTATTTCCTCAACAAATTAATTTCCTACTTAGCATTTTTGTCTTGTTTTTCAGTTAAAATATTTATAAAATAAAATTATTAAAGTTGATATGCTTAAAAGAAGGAAAGTCTTCTCAATCTTAAACTCTTAACAATCTTGAACTGAGATTTTATTTACCCCACTCTCAGATATTTTGTTTTCTTTAAAGCATAAATATTCAAGAATATTTAGATATTTGTCACATTCTGTAGTAATTTACATCCTGTAATTTCTGCTGTTTTTCTCCCACGTGTTTTATAGAAAGGAAATAAATGAAGCATTATGACAACCCTTTGATAAGACCAAAGCCAAAGAAATAATTACCCAACCATATTGTTGTAAATGATCTTGTACAGTACTTACATTGTCAGAATAATCTCAAGAACAGAAGCACATATATATTTTTAGCACTATTCTACTGTGTAGATATTACAGGAAAAAATAACCAGCTCAAATCCAAAAGCTGAGAAGATAGATGAATAGATATTCAATTATACAATTTACTATGTTGATATATTTTATTTATCATTGTGAGTAGTACAGATGTGTAAAGTAATTTTTAAAGAGCATTACAGCATTAGTATGAAATATGTTGTGCGCTTTATGGATATTATAGCACCTTTTCATTAAAAAAAAAAAACAGTGTTAAATACATCTTTATATTGACCATGCAGGTTATGTAATGTCTTTGTTTGTGTTTGTAAAATGTATTCCTTAAAGGTAATCTCTCTATCATTGTCTTTATTATACGCTCAGAGATCATTTCACAACACACCCACACTTACTTTTAACATTCCCTTAAGAACCCATAAGATTTTTGTGATGTCATGATCAGACCCGTGATCACATGCTTGATTTGTGTGTTAGCCGTCAGTAGATCTTTCAGAAATGTGGGGTGAGATTGTTTCTTCTTATTCTGATGTATATGTGTATTGATTTCTGTTTATTCTCATTCACACAGAAAGCAAACCGCTTTAGTCACATTCTCTTTGTGTCGTGATTTTTGGAGGCGACCTGCTTTTCTTCTCCGATACACCGGACGCCATCGAGTAACATTGGGGTTCCGTGATGACGCTCTGTGAGAGATAAGTGTTAGTTTTAGTCTCCCACAAATAACTTTTCAGTTAATTTTCATTAATAATTCGGAGAATTTACTTTTATAAGTAAACAGATGTTCATTTCCACCGTTATACTTTATGATGAAGGTGCAGATAAAAAAGATTTATACATAGAAATAAATCTGGTCATGAGGTGATGCTGCAGAAAAATAGTTACTCGTTGGTATTTTATGTACAAACTCCTGAACATTTGTTTTAAACAACATTTTGTACATTTTTGTGTTTTTTATCTAGTAAACGTACATAAGAGCAAAAGTAATAAATCTCATAAATATAAAAACCCTCTTTAGTCATTTACACAGTGCTTGTATTATCACATGTTCTGGTATTGTTTCCTAAACCGTTTCCTTAAATGAAATGAGAGGTATGTCTGAGGTGTGTCTGATCTGATGTCTCTCCATTTTTGAAATGGTTTAAATTTGATTTATTTGTTATCGATTCAGTCGTCTTTATATTTAGAAACCAATTATAATCTAATATACATCCTATAATAAATTGTTTACTAGCACTTTAAATACAACATTGTGATTAAAAACTATCTTCAGTTTTTTCAATGTACACCTTTTTGAAAAAAAAAGCAATATTGTATGTTCATTTATATTTTTCATAATCATCTGAATTCAGCTTCAGTTATTTAATCATTAATTCAGTGTAGCATTACTAAACTCTGCCCTCTTGTGGTGTCTCACAGGAATTCTTTATAAAATATTTTAATTATATATTTTAAATAATAATAATATTTTAATGTGGATAATTCATCCAACCTTTTAGTACTATTTGCCTTCTCTCCAGAGACATTAGGCGGGTCTTTAACATTGCTTTTTTAGTAATTGTATGTTTTTGTACAGTTCACATTAAACAGATTCATTTTAACAGAATGATTTGCAATGATTTATTAATTAGCCAACCTCATAAAATACATACAACTCTTATAAGATCAGGTTGTAATATCAGCCGTTTCAATGTTCATGGATCTGAACTTACCAGAAATAGTACACCATCATGAGAATTTAAGAATACTCATTTAATTTAGGACATGTTAACTTTCAGATGAATTTAGGACAGATACTATGCAAACTGTTGAAAGACACTGATGACAGAGCTATTACACACTTTAATATGAATGATTTGTGTTTGATCAGCGGTCTCACCCATGACTCTGGCCTGTAATCTGACTTTAACACTGCTGTCTCTTCTGCTTCTGTTGACCAGGGTGAGATCCTCCTGTACCACTCCCTCCTGCTGGGCACTGTACTCACAAACCACCCTCACTCCTCCTACAAACACAAAAGATTTCAAAGCATCACATTTACTGTAAATGCTATTGATAGTGCTTGCGAGGCACATTATAAAGCCTGAGACGGTTTCAGATTCAGATTCAACTGTGGGAAATAAGACACTACTATAAACACACTAAATGAGTTTCAGCTCATGGACAGATCGATGGCTGACTGAAATAAAAGCATTACTATTGATCGTAGCATGACGTCTAGCATTTGGCAAGCAGATATCTTATTAGCAGCCGGAGTTACAAACAAATTAAAATGACATTACCCAGACTGATAGCTTTCAATGAGTTTATCCACCTTTAATTAATTGTATATTTCTAGCTCAAGGTCCTTTCTCCTTCTTGATTAATGCTTCAAAATACTTGAGACCAGACGGCTTATAACAATCTGTCTGTCACCTTAAACCCTTAAGCCAGACGTTTAACCCTGGATTCTCCGCTGGGACACTTTATGTTATAATAAGCTAGGTATTATCTATAGGTATTTACTTAAATGTTTAAATACCTATATAATCATTAATATAGTATTTTAATCAACATAATAATTTCTTTCATTAGAAAAAATATTTTGAAAAGGTTTTACAATGAATGACTTAAATAATGAAGAAAAAGCCTTCAATAATGTATGGAAATGTAAAAAATGTTTTATTGCCATTTTAAATTGTATTAACTAATTTTAGTAAATTATTTTAGTAAATAGTAAATATACATTTTTTAAACTTTTAGAAATAGCTATAAAAGAAGCCCCTTCTATAAACTTAACCAGTCACTGGCATGAAAAATGATGTACTAAAATGTATGAGATCACATGAATTTATACAAATCAGCCATTTTGTAAAGTTGTTATCAATTTGAATGGCAAGATAACATTTATTTATCTATTTATGATTTATTTACTTTATTTTAACAAGATAATTCCCAATGTTTTTTGTATTGTTTTGATGAGATGATACTATTTTTTTTAAATGTGGAAGAGAATAAGAATAAGATGTGTGGTAAACTTATTTAGAAACACATACCCTCAGGACGTGGCGTGATGCGTGTCGCTCGTAGGCGTGGTCGTGCTGTAGTTCTGAGAGCAGGAGACAGAGTAACATCTTTACCCAACGTGGGGACTTGCGGTAGAGAGAAGACAATTTCATATTTGTGATGACTTCTTAAAAATCCCGCCTAGAAACAGAGGTCAGCATTTTTAGCATGGATCTTATCAAGGTGATACTCGTCTATCGTTTGTCTTTATCCACATTTGAGTTTATAATGTCACAAAATAAATCCTCTTTTACCTTAACTAGATAAGCGCCATCAGGTTCTGGCAGAGCAGTGATGATTTTGTCCTGAGTGTTTTCATCACAGCTGTTGTCAATGGGAGCATCTTCCTCATCGTCAGGGAAACGCACTACTCCACCTTTTGATGTGGAGCCTGGTGGAGGAAAGTAAGATCACAGAGATAGATGCTGGACCAAATGTTCATGCTGTGATAATACATGTGCAGACGGAGTCCAGCGTGGGAGAGATGTTAATACAAACACAATCTTACTGTAAGTGTTAAAATAGAAAGAGTGTGAACGGCACAAATGTATTCAATCAAATGCACATTTATATGAGAGCTTCATATTGAGCTGCATGTTATTCACATATGGGCAATTCCACCATTATGGATATGACATTCAAAACTTGAAATGTATTTATTACCAATATACTAAATCATCTGTTTATATTTTACTAAAGCCATGTTGATTGAGTCCAGACATGAGAAAAATATCAGGATTTTACACGATTTTTTATTTTTATTTTAGAAAATTAAATTTTGCTAACTTTGTTGGATTTCTGTGAATTAGAATTCACAAACCAGAAGCAAAAGTACCCAACAAATGGGTATTAACATAAAATAGTTTTTTTTGTTGTTTTTCATTTACGAGGACTGTTATGAATGTGAACATTCTGAAAACAGACTATGAAAAATCATGATTTAAACAAACAAATGCTTTAAAAACTTAGAGAAACTTCACATGAGGATTTAAACCAGCAAATATTGACGTCTGAGATATCAGTATGATGTAATTTTTTATGTTAAGGTTGACATTTGCATGGAATTTCCCATATGCATTTGTAAGCATTTACACATATTCAGTCAAATAAACAGTATGAACACGGATGAAACACTGACTTTTTCTTCCTGTTGCCATGTCGACATAAGGCCAGGGAAATCCAGGGATGGTTGACGTCAATGTAATATCATCTCTAAATAACAGACACAGAGAGACACAGCCCTGTAAAGAAACAGAAAACAGACGCCTCTGAGGTTTGATATACGATGCTAATGTCCTGATGTCTGATCACACAGATGAGGAAAAGTTGCATTTGACCTCTTTATTGCTTTATTTTTAGAAAGAAAAGGAGAGAAAGCATTAGTACAGCCATAAATACGCAGACAGGCCCAACCTGTACAACCCTTGAAAATGATATTGAGTAGCCTAATGATTTGTACTGGTGCTTTTAAAACATGAATCAATCACAGCATCCAGCAGAGGTCTTGTTAGATAAAATTAGAGATATAGATTAAAGAATATGATTTACTATCACTAGCAATGACGTTGTTACAGTAAAGGACTTTTGGAAAGAATTCTGGATAAATCTAAAGCAGCTTAAAAGTTGTTGATTATGAAATAAAATTTGACATCAGATGTTGAACTGGAGTTTTAATAATTTATTGAATTGCACAAGGTTACACAAGGGAGAATAGTAAAAAAACAGCCAAAAATATATTATTGTGATGAATTATGTCAAATTATTTCCTGACATAATTAATAAATATAATTGATAAACTTAAGTAAAATAAAAAATTATATAAATATAGATATTTCATTTGGATTTAAAGGGATAATTCACCCAAAAAATGAAATTGTTTTATAATTTATTCACCCTCCTGTTGTTTTAACCCTGTATGACTTTCTTTCTTCTGCAGAACACAAAAGAAGATTGAAGAATAAAGAATGGTAAGCAAACAGCATTGACCTCCATTGACTTTCACTGTATAAACACAAAACCACTGAGACACTTCTCAATATTTTTTTGTGTTTCATACAGATTTTGAACAACATGAATAAATGATGACGGTGTTTTATTTTTGGTTGAGCTATCCCTCCATTTACTTCTGTGATGGTGAGTATGCAAGATTAATCTATCCATGACCAGTGTTTCTTTGAACAACTTCATAAGTGTCAAATCAAATTCAGACTTTTTGTTGACATTTGTTATGCCTAAATTATGATATGCTTGTATGTCATGGTTAAATAGAAATCTCTCACAGCATACGTCTAAACATAGATCTTATAATGCTGTTTAAAATGCATGTGTGTTATTTTCCCAACTTCTAAATTATTTATTGTGCATCCCAATGGGTTATCATGATTTGCATTTCACTGGCTTTGTGGCACAGTCCTGCTGGCTTCACATCCACAGGGAGGAGATCCCCTACAATTGTACCGTTTTATGATTATCATTAAGGCTAAACATCTCAGTAGTAATTCATCTGCTCTTTTAGTTACATTGACCCCATTCAGAATGTAAAGCTAAAACGTTCCCACAGCATCGTCTTAGCAACACAAAGGTTGTGGGTTCGACCCCCAAGGAACATTAATGCGCTGTAAATCACTTTGGATAAAAGCATCTCCCAAATGCATGATGTGAGTTTGTGCCAAATACATTTATTAGTGTAAAATACTGCAGAGAGTTCAACCTGCAGTAGATTTATTGGCAGATCATGTACGCAGATGAGATTTCAGGTCCATCCAGATTAATACTGACCCAATCTGCAGATTGACTTGAACATATTTTGGCTTAATCGGTGTCATAGTCAGTTCACTGAAGGTTATTTCAGAGATTGACTGCATCCAAACTAAAGAGGATTAGATTATACTGCTCTCATCCCCAACCATACGCTCCGACTGACCACCAAAATCACCACAAATATGATTCATGCGGATTACGCATGAATAATCTGCGGTGAGTTCGTGGAGATGTTGAGGAGGTTTAGCACGGGGTGTCCCGGAGGAGTCCGACTTTCCAAGAAGCACAAATCTTAAACCCACGAGAGGGGATTTCTCGGTTATAATTCATTGAAAGTACAGTACGTTATGTTCCGTGCGTGCCGGTGTCCGACAGCACTGACAGATGCTTCAACAACGGGACACGGCACCTTGCGTAAAATGCGTAAAATTATTATTTGCATAAGAATACCGTTTCTATTTAGATTTGGATTTTAAATACATCCAGTGGAAACGTCTCACGCGTAGACAGTTATGTAATTTATCCAATCATAAATGTAAAATGTTGTAAGGAGCTTTACCTGTACTCGTATGCGTAAGGGTGATGACAACCAGCAGAGAGCGATGTTTATCACAATATCATACAACAGAAACACACAGAAAAGATTGTTTACCTTTGGTTTTTAGTGAACTGTGGACAGCAGGTTTGCAGCGACGCTTGAAGCGCTGTGTGCCGGTGCGCGTTCACGCAGCAGGTCTGACGCGCACGAGGAAGGAGTGGCAGCCATTCTCTCTCTCTCTCTCTCTCTCTCTCTCTCTCTCTCTGTCTCTCTCTCTCTCTCTCTCTCTCTCTCTCTCTCTCTGTCTCTCTCTCTCTCTCTCTCTCTCTGTCTCTCTGTCTGTCTCTCTCTCTCTCTCTCTCTCTCTCTCTCTCTCTGTCTCTCTCTCTCTCTCTCTCTCTCTGTCTCTCTCTCTCTCTCTCTCTCTCTCTCTCTCTGTCTCTCTCTCTCTGTCTCTCTGTCTCTCTCTCTCTCTCTCTCTCTCTCTCTCTCTCTCTCTCTCTCTCTCTCTCTCTGTCTCTCTCTCTCTCTCTCTCTCTCTCTCTCTCTCTCTCTCTCTCTCTCTAAAAAAGAAATCTCTAAAAAATGACAGCCACTAGAGTGAGACAGACCATCACAGAAAGTGTAATGGATTTAATGGTCTCTGTGGGTCTCTACTGGTAATGTATTAAATAAAACACCATTAAATCATACTGGAATAAGACCCAAACATATTACATAAAGGAATTTTGTAATGATTTCTGATGATTCAGAATCGGAAACCAGTAGAATTTGTTGTTTTTTTAACAGGATAAAGTATGACAAAACACAAAAGATGTAGACAACAGACTCACATTTATTTTTCTTTTACCATTTTACCATAATACACAAAATAATACAACTTAACAAATAGATAAAACAGGAGGTCATTTTATAATCACCGCCTCCTTTCATTCTTCGACCATTTGCCTGAACTTTGATGAAGTTTTACAGTCTCTTGCCTAATTTTAAGTTTGAATATTAAACAAATTTTTGGTTTCTAATTTTTGTTAGATATATAAACCATTCCCTCCCACCCCATCAAATTTAAATGGGTACATTTACATTTCATGGCACACAGTTTTTGTTTAAACAACCCAATCTTTTTATTTTTCAGTCAGCCAGTCTCTCTTAGCAGGACATATGATAAGAGGTGCTTCATTTTTGCCAGATTTGTTGGTGCACGGGCTGAAGAAGGGATATAAAAAGCCTGCAAATGTGCCTGTGAAGGTAAATATCAGTGACTTTGTATCAGAATTATAAAAGGACACTTGACCTTTTTCATAGTCCACAAACACGCCGATGGTGTGGGGTTTGGGTTGTAGGGATATGGTGGACGACTGTTCTGCACGAAAGATATATTCATGCTTGTCACGTAGACTTAGAAACCAATATCCATTAGCTGGGCTGGCGGCTATTTTTCCTTTCCTGTTAATATTTTGGCTGGCCACTCCCAGATCCCAGTCCGTCTTGTCACCCACCTGGACCTCCCAGTAATGTCGGCCGGAGCTGAAACCCTGACGACCGAGAACGCACACCACGCGGTCAAAGCGCTCCGGTATGTCCGGCACGTTTTGGTAGCGGTCGCTGCAGCGCACCTGTTTACCATCCTCAGAGATGATCAGACGGGGATGGGCTGAATCTCGATCTAGGGTCACGTCCACTGGAAGAAGGAACAGAAGAGATGTTTGCAAGACGTGTGAGAATCAGGAATGTCACACGCAATGGCAAATATTTCGATTATCTCATAGCAAATCTACAGAGTAAAAATTTTCAAGTGATCTCATACTGGCATATTCCTGCAGGCAGAGAAAAAGCAAAAATATATACAGTATATATATATATATATATATAAATGCTGGCTCATTTTGGTGACTTGGTCAAAACACTTTATTTCACATATGAAATGCCAACAAAATGACTATTTTTATATTCTTTTTTAAAGACACACTGAAAATGTTTACACAAAAAGCTCCATCCAAAAACAGGCTTATCCTATGTTTGCATAGAAAAAGTTAACTTCCTAACTTTCTGTAATGACTACAGAAAAACAGAAAAGCTCAACGCAAAACCATAATGTTTTGCATATAAAAACGTATTTGAGATTCTTTGAGATTCAGCCCCTAGCAACAAAACTATGAGGAGAAAATTATCCAAATAAAAAAAACGTACTTGTTTTTATTGAGTTTTCTGTGGTGGAGTTCAAACCTAACAGCACAAAACACAAGAGAAAATGTAAGTTATGGTAAACTTAAAACAATCAGAAAATGTTACATACCCCATCTTTTATAAGACATTATAGAAAAGATAGTTTTAAACTCATTTCTAAAATATTATTTATAATAATATAATGATTATGGGTAATATCTGTTAAATGCTATTTAAAATGACTGAATGATTAATATCCAGAATATAAACGAATAACATTTTCTTACAGATCTCTGAGAGTTTTTTCAGCCTCTCTTCCATCTCCTTCACCATCTGGGTGACGTTTTTTAGAACGGCCCCTGCGGTGGGGTCAGGGGTCAGGACCACTTCGGCGCAGTTCTTTGTCGCTGGTAAACTGCTATATGCTGGATATGTCTGAAATAAATGACAAAATAGATAAAGGGACAGTTAATATGAGTATTGCAATAAATTAAACACTGGGTTATAGATTATAAAACAAAATGACTTCTTTACATAAATAAGATTGAAGTGAAGAATAAGAAAAACATCAACCTTGAAGAAGGTGCAATGATCTTGAGACTGAACGAGCTGATTAACGTTGTCGGTTTGTTTCTTCAGGTCAGAGATCTCCGTCTCCAGGTCTCGTATGAGGGCTTGAGAGCGAAGCTCGGCTGCTCGTCGTCCCATCTCCACCACCTCCAGAAGCTCAGCCTGAGATCTCTCCACAGCATTCATTAACTCAGCAAACATACTGACAGTACCTGCTATCTCCTGATCCGCATTCGCCTTACAGCAAGAAAACGTGAGAATTATTACTATCACAATAATGATATCATCCAAATGTATATAATATTTACAACATTCGTATGGCATCGATGCACATACTTGAATTTCAGTGAGTTTTGATAGGATCTCCTCAATCTTCCTCTCTCGGACTGTGATCAAACCTTGAAGCTCCACCTCCATGATACGCAACTGGGACTGATCAGAGATTAACATTGTTAACACGGATCTTAACACACTCAACACTTACAAACAACAAGTTTATTTAAGTTTTCTATTAGTGTATTTCTTTTAAACTTTAAAAATAAAAGCATACGTTTTGTGTACTTTTTATGTAAGTCTCAGAAAAAGTTTTGTGTACCGTTAACATGCAAAAGTATACTTTTATGAAGTAAAACTTTGAAAGTTAAGTCCCAAGTGTCTCAAGTACACTCGCACTACATAAAGTATACTTTTCTAAATTGTATTTTTTGTAAGGGCAGACTAACTAAAAATATACTTTTATAAACTAAAAATTAGGACAATTTAGTCCCAAGTATTGATGATATACTTTTTTTGATGATACTTTTTTTATTTGATATTGATGATACACTTACAAGTATACCCATACTACATAAAGTAGAAATATATACTTAATCTATACTTAAACGTTGCTTAAGTTTGCTTAATAAACTTTTTTTGGTTATTGATTTTCCAGCCTGATCTCATGGAAATTATATTTATTATTATTTTCCACCCTAACCACAAAAGCAGGCGGCAAATTAAAACATACAAATAGATTGTACAAATTCATGAATTGACCATGAAAACTACTTATGAATTGAATATATTTTACCTTTTTAATGTTCATTTCTCTCTTGGCAGCCCCCACAGAATGACCCTGATGCTCTAACTCTGCACATACTGAGCAAATACACGTTTGGTCGGTCCTGCAGAACAGATCCATACACTGGCCGTGTCTGGGACACAACGGTCCACCGGAACCTCCATTGGTTCCACTCACACTATAGCACCGTCTGTTTGTCACCGGGGCAGGAACAGATTGAGCATCGTTTCGACGCCCCTAAAGGCGGCTGAGACGTCAGAATCTCACTGGATGCTGATCTTTGAAAGCGGCTCTTGATCTCCTTCACAAGCTGTTCAGAAAACTCCGGTGGTTTGAACTGCCCCACGTGCTTCGGCGGAGAGAAAGCGGCGGTCAGAGAGTCTCCGGCTGCGTTCCTAGGACTCGCTGTGGTCTCCGCCATCCGTTTAAACTGCTCTGTGATCTCCTTCAGCGTGTGGTTGATGTGGAGCTCGGGCCGCTTACGGAAGTTCTCTTTGCACAGAGGACAGAGGCAGGATTTTCCCTGGCCCTCCCAATAGGAGGTGATGCACGCTAAGCAGAAGCTGTGGCCGCAGGGCGTGGACACGGGGTTGTTGAAGATGTCCAAGCAAATAGAGCAGGACAGCTGCTCCTCGGACAGGAATTCGGCTGGAAGGGACATGGTGTGTCTATACGCATGCAGTCTGACAGACAAATGAAAGGGACAGTTTAAGGGGACAATTTATTCAGCAAACTTGTATTTTTTTTTAATCACATTTTAAAGAATGTTGATAACCAAACAACATTGAGCCCCATTTACCTTTTATTGTATGAACACAAAACCACATTGTGACATTTCTCAAAATATCCTCGTTTGTGTTCCACAGAAGTCATATACAGGTTTTGAACCACATGAAGGTGATGACATTTTTTTCATTTTTGTGTGAATGATCCCTTATAGGTAATAAGTAAATAAAAATATACTAAAAATACAGTATACGTCACTTTTTTAAATAGTAATAAATATTGTCATTGTGATTCAGCAGCAATGACTGTACAGTACACATCAGCATTATATTTGTCATCGACCACGTCGCTCCCTAAAAATCTGTATTGACAAACAGTCGCCATATCAGTGCACCGCTATATATCTTCTGTCAACAATCATTCACATGCCACTTAAACCACAGACACACGTCAGCCATTAAACACACTTTACATAACTGTTTGCTTTCTCCATCTCCCACACAAGAGTAATTGACTATATGCTATTGACATGATGGATTGACAAACGTGAGTGGACATTGCATAAACATTCACCCATCAAAACAGTGAAAGGTAGAACTGGCTAAAAATGATAAGAGACACTTTACAGTAACTCTAAGCTATTGTTAACTGAAACACTGGAATGAAGACAGACCAGCTTCATACAACACTGAAAAAACGCTCTGTAAATCTGATCTAGGAGCTGCCAGCGTACATAAATGTTTCAAAGAGATAAAAATGAAAGCAAAGAAAGCAGGCTAGATAAACCAATACTCAAAAGCCAAACACATTCAGATGACTTTTAGAAGATATCACAATTTGTATTTTCTAAAATGTAAAATAGCGCATGCTTCATGAAACGCCCCGAGCTCCATATTAATACTTTTGATGAAATAATACTTTTGTTAAAAATACTGATATGTACTTACAGTAAAAAAAACACAATCACAGATCGTTAATATTAATAGCACAGGCCCAGTGTCTCGAATGCTGTCTTGCATAAACACTTTCACATTTGAAACAGAAGAAAATTATATGAAGAAAATGATTATAAAGAGTTATAAAGAAATGTAATTTACCTGCATATATCCTCTGAATACTATCCTCTAGATCCTAGGTCCTTTTCTCTTCCCAGCTGTTTGTTTTTTCGCCTTGCTTCTGTACTTCTCAGCAGGGACGTCCTGCAAACAGGCGTGTCTGCATACCAACAGACAAACACACAGGTACATAGTCAATGCACACACCTGTGTGCCCATCCAACCAGTCAGACAGGTGCAGAGTTTTATTTTAAAGACTCACTGTTACATTCACATAACAAGTGTTACTCACAAACACAACGTCCCATAAGAATGAGTCGACAACACTCTGAGACTCTGACAATATAGAAATGATTGAAAACAACAGTAACAAATACCACTGTCCCTTTCATATTGATCTGTTTAGTCATGGTTATTATCATTAAAATTAAGTTGTGTATGGTTATAATCGTATTCTAGTATACTTCTATAATTTAACAAAGACAGAAAAATAAAACACAATACCATTATTTTTTTCCAAAGTGATCTCATGCATGATGACAAACAATCTGATTAATTTCCAAAGCATTATTATTTTATGCACAATGTGATGACCAACGACATTAACAATGACTCCCAAAGAAAAAATGATATGCACTACCACAATTTTGACCAAGGACGGTTGCGTCAGTTCACGTCACATACGTCACTACTACAATCTAGAATAAAATGTGACCCTCACCCTGATATTAGTTTTGTGAACATTTTAAACTTATTTAGGAATTATTTTCCTAACACAAAAGTACAATTTAAATTCTTTGTTTATCAAAATTATGACACAAAATTATTAAATTAAGATTATATTACTACTCACTGTACCCTTAAAACTAGCTAGCCTACCCTATAACTATAACTATAACTAAATCCTTTATATAAGATAAATTCTACAAAAATAGGAGTGCTGAAAAAATTAATGAAAGAAAGAAAGAAAGAAAATGTGCTTCTTTTTATGTATATACAGCTCTGTCTGCACATTTAAGGTGTCTGTAACATTTGGTTCGTTTTCACACATTTGCACCAAAACGTGCACCAAACGCGCATTTCATCTGCGTCTCTGCGCCTGGACAACATGTTTCCCCTTAGTGCCATTTTTCTTTTTAGCTTACAAATGCAGGTATTCGGAAATATATTTCAGGTTCATTCACGCACAAGTCCCGCAAAAGGAGGCGACACGACTGAACATGCGGAGAAGTTGGCAAATCTAACTCAAGACGAACCGTTGCATGCAAACTTGCGTGACAAGATCACGCATCCAGACGTGAATTTAGCTCACAAGTCATCCTCTACAAACGCAAAGGGATTCTGGAATCAGTTCTTGTTTCGTGGGAGATCTGACTTCAGATACGTCCTGCCCATCAGGAACATCGAGATCCGGCAAGAAACGTGTCGCGCGCTGACGTTCACTCAGGTAAGAAATGTGTGAGAACAAGTTTTTCAGTATTAGAATGTAAAACCCTTGTTGTTTGGATTTCCCCACATTTTAGAATAGTAACTCATCAAAACCATGAAATAACACAATTATAACTGTGGGAATTATGCATCCGAAATTAATACTCTTAACATTTAGCTTCTCGAGAAGCTGAAAAGCTTTTTAAACATCACTAAAGGAATTTCTATGCTGGACTATTATTGGTTGATTATTTGCACCAATTATTTGCATTTATTCATTGTTTAATTCATTTCAAAAATATATTTTAAATAAAACTGTAGTTTTCATAATAGTAAATCTACTCTTTTCTATTTCCCAGAGGATCACCCACGAAAACTGTGAAACCTTGGAGCTGAAAAACAACGTTTGTTTCGGAACATGCGCCCTGGCGCCGTCTAGTGGAGAAGACGGAACCTCCACTCCTTGTCCGGTTTGCTCACCGGTTATTTTCGGTTCCAAAACCGTGACACTGACATGCATGGACAACACTGAGGTTGTTAAAATAATAACTTTAATAGAGGACTGTCGATGTGAAACAAAAGAAGGACATCAGTCACATCATAACGGCCCAGTGCTGGTTGACCCAAGTGTTGACCGATACCCTTAAAAGTGTTAAATTATAATTTTTGTTTTTTACTTTAAAATCATTTATGGCTGCATTTAGAATAGAAATAAAGCACTGTTATTTTATGTCCCTGGATTAAAAGCGTCCATTGATATATGCCTACAATTCTACATTGGCTTTGCATGAACCTTTGAAATTGAATTCTGAAATTGTAAAACATAGGCTAGTCTATTGCAAAATACCAAATTTAAAAGATGTAAGTATAAAAGCCCTAACTTCTTGTGATCTCTTGACTACTTCATGGCATGGTAAATATGAAAACATTAAGTGTAAAACACCTGTCCATTAGGATAAGTGGTGGAAAATAAAGCAATAAAGAGTGTTTTTAAAGATTTGGAGTGTTGGTCAGCTTTCCTGTAACTCAGTGTTTAGAGTATGGTGCTATCCTATAAAATATAGTATAAAATCGATTATATAACTAACTTTTCATGTTATATATTGACTGAATTAATCAATTATAAACTGAAAAATCTCATTTACCTCTTGTGTGTTGACAAAAAATGCCTCATATTTATAGCTGTCAATAAGCATATCATTCCACATATATTATCTAATTAACACATAATATATCATATTTAAAATACTTCCTAAAACAAAACAAAAGACAATACTATATAAATATTATATCCGATTTTAAAAAGAGCAATTAACCTAATACTGTAATAAATGAATTTTGGGTTTTTAAGAAATTAAAAAATATACAGATGAACATAATCTTTTAAATCTGATTTAAAATGTAGACTATTGATTTACAGGCTACGTATAACTACAGATAGACATGTGTGTACGCAAATGTCGGCAATATTTCTATATTTTGTTTAACGTGTTTAAGTTTTTCGGTAAAAATGTGTATTTTGCGACTGCTATTTCAAATATGAGAAGTGCCATAAACACATAATCTCGCGATAACCTGAACGCCTATGTGAGAGTTCGAGTCGGATATCCGGTCTCTTTTCCGTGGTGGACTCCAAGCGAGATAGTCCTCCATAATGAAGGTAGGCAGACAGAAATAGTTCATATTTAGTATTAGCGCTGCAAAAATAATAAAAATATCTAAAGAGTTGCATTTTACTGTGTCTAAAGAATCCGATGTATATGTGTTAGATGAGTTGGGCCCAATAAATAAGACGGATGGAGGTTGATTTTCTTAGCATGGTAGTGCTGCCGTATAAGCGCAGCAACATGGCAGCGCCCGGTACAGCATTGTAATGCACACGTTACATTAGTTTTTAATTGTCGAGAATAGATGAGAATTACCCAGTTGTCTCAATATTCATATTGTAAATGTATTTACGCCGTAAGAACACAATAAAGTACATTGGTGCGCAATGTCAAGCTAACGAACATTTTGCTAGCGGTTATAGCATTAGCGGTTGCTCAGCTAATAGAGACGTGTTAGAATATTTCATATAGGGAAATGTGTTAGTGTTGTTGTCTGAATTTTTCTTTAATTTGTTTAACTAGCTCAACATCTCGTTCCCCGCCACTGGCTGCCAAAAGCTGATAGAAGTTGATGATGAGCGCAAACTGCGGATCTTCTATGAGAAGCGTATGGCCACAGAAGTGGCTGCAGACTCTCTGGGTGACGAGTGGAAGGTAAGACATGCACTGACACATAGATCCACAGAAAGGGTTTTGTGTGACAAGTATCTCAGTGTGTCACGTGGGTTGGTGAAAATCTATTTTTTAAAGACTATCAAGTCTTAATTTACTTTGTGTAGGTGAGAGTTTATCAATTGGTTTTGGCTCATGCTCTTTAATTTACAATGGACAGAAGTGGTGTACCAACAGCGTAACAATCTTTTGTGTACAAAGTTAATTAGGTCTCTGAAACACTGTCTAAGCAATTGAGCATTGCATTAGCAGCAGTGCCAAGGATACTGATGACCAAAATGTATACCTTGAACAAATTTGATTTTCTTTGGCATAGTACAAGTTTTTTTGAATGATATATTGAATAAAACTTAACTAATTTCACAGTTACATAGTTGATGACTCGTATGAATTTATAGTTGTTAGGTTGTGTGTGTGTTTAGCTGTGAATATGATGTGATATGTGCTCATGAAATGATCTGATTGTTTCTCTCTCTCTCTTTTGTAGGGCTATGTTGTGCGTATCAGTGGAGGCAATGACAAACAGGGCTTCCCCATGAAACAGGGTGTGCTGACCAACGGCCGTGTGCGTCTCCTCCTCAGCAAGGGACACTCCTGTTACCGCCCTCGTCGTACCGGCGAGCGTAAACGCAAGTCTGTCCGTGGCTGCATCGTGGACGCCAACCTCAGCGTTCTCAACTTGGTCATTATCAGGAAGGGTAAGTGTAAACGTTTTGAGGTGCCAATGTGGATGTAGGCACACCAGCAAACCCTTTCCGGTTGTTTAGTAGCCTCAAAGGGGGGACAGCGTGATGCTATAGCAACAGTGGAGCTGCTTACGGATAACAACCTGATCATGTTTTGTGTTGCTGGTTGTACTGCATCGCTCTGTCAAAAGCTGCGTTAGTAAATGGATGTCAACCACGGAGCAAGAGCAAAGTTTAACAACTTTGGCTTTTTCTTTAGGTGAGAAAGACATCCCTGGACTGACCGATAGCACCGTCCCTCGTCGACTGGGACCTAAGAGAGCCAGCAAGATCCGCAAGCTTTTCAACTTGTCCAAGGAGGATGATGTCAGACAGTATGTGGTCAGGAGACCCCTCACTAAAGAAGGTTTGACAGTTTCCTGGGTTTTTCTATGTATTGCATCCCGGCACTATAGCAAACCCTTTTGGCTGGTCAGTAGCCTTAAAGGGGGGACATTGTGGTGCCAGAGAAAGCGTGGAGCTGCTTACGGATAACAACCTGTTCATATACCTAGTAGCTGGTTGTACTGCATCGCTCTGTCAATGCTATGCGTTAGTAAACAGGGATCTGTGAATCTGAATTGTCATCGTGGGGTTTAAGTTGTACCTGTTGATTTAGTTTCGGTGTGGGACACTGGCTTCACTTTATTCTTGTAATAACCAGTTGGATCCCTAGCATGCTTTCAATGTTTTAAGGTGGTCTCCAAGTTTTTATTTTCAAGGTGTTTAAATGGGAAATTAATGTCTTTTTAATGTTCTTTCTGATAGGCAAGAAGCCCAGAACCAAGGCTCCTAAGATCCAGCGTCTGGTTACGCCACGTGTGCTGCAGCACAAGCGCAGACGCATTGCTCTGAAGAGACAGCGCACACTGAAGAACAAGGAGGAGGCCTCAGATTACGCCAAACTGCTGGCCAAGAGGATGAAGGTATGTGGCTACTCTTCCCTATTTCTTTACTATTTTTATATCCATTTATATATATACATACAAGTAAAAATTAGATGAGCTTGAGAATAACAAATGATAAACTTATGGTTTTTGCTCTTCTGTTTCGCAGGAGGCCAAAGAGAAACGTCAAGAACAGATTGCTAAGAGACGCCGTCTCTCCTCTCTGAGAGCCTCCACATCCAAGTCAGAGTCTAGCCAGAAGTGAGACATGTACCTCACAAATAAAGCTCGATGTTTTTGATGAACATTCTATGAGTTTTCGTGTATTTTCATGTGTTGTGCTTTAATGGAAGAGATTTATAAATGTCAATAGGTTATTAAAATCTAAATACATGTTTGGATTCAGTGTAAAAGCAGAAGTGTATTTTTTTATGTGCAATAGTCAGAGGAAGACTAACAACGCCACAAATGTTACTGTTAGAAAACGGTTTTAAAAGGCATAAATTATCCTCCAACTAAGTCAATAGTTTACAAAGTGTTTCATCAGACTTAGTAAAACACTGATGTTGTTTATCCTCATGATGTTATGCAAAGCCCCCTAGTTTCTGCAGTCTAAAAAAATATTTTCTGATTCAGTCTACTTGATATTTATCCTCCGTCACACAGAACTTAAAATGTAGGTAAGTTTACCAAATACCGAAACCATTCTAACACAGAGGACCAATGTAGACAAACATGTTTTCAGGAAGGATCCTGTAACGGTGTAGAAATTCTTTATCCAAATATTTATCAAAGCAGATTAGTACAATTCTCAATCTAAAAACATTTTCATTCTGTAATACTATCAAACTTTTAATACAGCATAAACTGTCAATTATAATCTAAATGCCTACATTTCAAATGCTTCAAAAAGACATTTATAGTTACAAAATCAAACTTTTCAAAACACAAATGACTCTTAAGAAATAAATAGTCATGTTTAATTGTCTAACAAAGAAAATACATTTTCTTCAACATAGAATTCAAATACAAGATCTCATCCTCAGGAAGTGAGTTTAGTTTTAGAGGATGACGTCTGGTGTTTGACTCGATTGTTCATGATGGCAGTTCCTGTCGGTTGCGTTTGAACCTTTTATCAATGCAATAGCATATTGTATTGTATTCTCTCCATCTGCATCTGTCATTTATAATGCAGCTCATAAACCTAATATGCGTTTTCCTCATTGATCCGCCCTTCCGAAAATCCGCAACAATTGGCGAGAGGTGCTCGTGCTTTCACACGTCTTGGCAATAAATACAGAAGCACGTGTATTGGGCGGTCACGAGCGCGCGCCGTTCACGTGGCCACGCAGAAGCAACACAACACACAAGCGCATCTCTGGTCCATCACATCCACACGGTGATTTCAGCCACATCCTCGCAGTCATGGACCTTGAAGTGGAATCTGCAGAGTAAGTCATTTAATCATCTTTAATACGATTGTGCTTCCAGAAAACGAAATCAAATCCATTGTTGGTGATGCATGTGGTTTCAAAATGTTCTGCCTATATCTGCAATATTTTCCTTATTGGTATGTTTGTATTTTTCCTGAAACTATTAAAATAGATGTTTATAAGGCACTTATGCATTAAGAAAATGAATCATGATTTTATTGTAGTAAAAGCGTAAAACCATGTTTTTTGGCACATTTGTAGTATCATGGTTTTACTACAGAAAATACCCTAAAAACTGGTTACTATAGTTAAATTACAGTTGTTAAGAATGGATGAACTTACTGTTTACAATCCTGAAACTAGTAAGATAAATTGTCTATGTAAACACACATGTTTACTCTGTAAATTAACAATGGTTTTAATACTGTAAACAGTGATAAAATTATGGTAATAGAAATAGCAATCAATCTGTCAAAATACTATATAAGATAGTAAAACTATGGTTAATTTTCATGAAGGATGTTTGTACTGACTGTTTTCCTTACAAGTATTATGTTTATAAAATCCTTATGAAAAGGATTTTCCTAAAGCAAACATAGTTTAATGATATTTTGTAGTAAAACTGTGGTAAAACAAATAGTAATCTATCTGCCAAAAACATGGTTATCACACTTTAACTATAATAATGAAGTCATGGTACATTTTTCAAAGAGATGCTTGAATTGACTGTATTGACACTATTTAAATAAATAATTTTGGAAAAACAATAAGAATTTCATTGTACAAGATCTTGAATCTTCTCTTTTCCTCTCTTGTGTTTTGCAGCGTAATTCGTCTGATCATGCAGTATCTGAAAGAGAATAATCTGCACCGCACGCTGGCGACGCTTCAGGAGGAGACGACAGTGTCGCTGCACACGGTGGACAGCATCGACAGCTTCATCGCAGACATCAACGACGGGCAATGGGATATAGTGCTGCTTGCAATCCAGTACCTGAAACTTCCTGACAAACTGCTCATTGATCTCTATGAACAGGTAAATAAGTGTAGAAACCATCACAGAAATGATAGTAGAAACTTTAATAGTCTCTACTGGTAATGTGTTGGTGTATTTGTAATGAAAAGCATGTGAAGTTGTTTTGCTGTGTGTAGATTGTACTGGAGTTGATCGAGTTGAGGGAACTGGGAGCAGCTCAATGTTTACTGAAGCAAACGGATCCAATGATCATACTGAAACACACACAACCCGAACGCTTCTCACGAATGGAGAGTCTTCTCACCCAACCTTGCTTTGACTCGCAACAGGTAAGAGCTGATAATGTAAATGATGTCATCTGATTATTCACTATAAATGATGGATTAATGGTTCAGATGAGATTTAAGACACCTAAACTGATAACTACAGTGATAACTATAGTAGTGTCCACGCCACAACAATGTACAAGAACGTTATGTTTAATATAAGCACATTTTAGCGCGTGGGCCCTTTAAATTTTTTCAATGTTTTATTGTTAATTAGCTGGGGGAAAAAAACTGAAAGTCATCTTAACTTATTCGTTTCTCTGTATCGTTATGTGTAGTGTGGACTTTGCAATTTTCTTAAATTTCAAACGATTTTTACATTTTATCGTCCTTTGTGTAAATGTGCATTTAGAGTAAGTAAATTAATGAAAATGAAATTTTCTGCATACTTACTGAAGTGGGTGGACAATAAAATGTATGATTTTTGTGAAACAATTATGCACATAATTAAGCTTATTTCTTTCATCACTCTACGTCAGGTATATCCGGCGGGCAGTAGTAAAGAAAAGCGCAGACTGGCTATTGCTCAAGCTTTCGCCGGTGAGGTGTGTCTGGTACCTCCGTCTCGTCTCATGGCTCTGCTGGGCCAGGTTTGTTTTCATTCATCATCTCATATTTTACCCCTTTATATCCAACATATTCATACTTAAACAGTATGTACATTTTCCACAGACTAAGACTGTAATCGTACATTAATTCTGTGTTTACTCTTAATAGGGTCGTATATGTGAAGGAGCTCTTTACAGATTACAGGAAACCAAAGCGCTGAGGCAGTTTGGCTCATTAGCAATGCTGGTAAGTATATTTTATGAGATTAGCATAATTAGACTGTTTAAGAATGATGTATATTCTTATTAATCTTTCATTAGACAAATAATACCGAGGCATTTCTTCTTTTTTCTCATGCAACAGCCTTTGCAAACTAACCCAATGTCAAGAAAGTCAAAAATGTTGATCTTTATTAATCTGTCTTTTCTAACATTTAGTCTTTAAAGTGGCAGCAGCACCAGGGACTTTTACCTCCGGGTATGTCCTTAGAGCTGTTCCGTGGCAAAGGTGCATTGAAGGATATGGAGGAGGAACGCTTCCCAACGCAACTGAGTCGCCTTATAAAGGTTCAGCATATGCATATTTAATTGCTTTTGTGACCTGAGGGTTCATTCTCTATCCTGTATTCTCACTTTATTGTACCTCGCTGTGACACTGCACATTTGGTATAATGTCAGCATGGTTAAAAGTTTTGGGGCTAATAGTGACCCTGAGCATCCTGAAACCTGTTTGTGTGATGCAGTTTGGACCAAAGTCTCATGTGGAGTGTGCTCGGTTCTCCCCTGATGGACAGTACTTGATTACTGGATCTATTGATGGTTTCATTGAGGTCTGGAACTTCACCACGGGGAAAATTAGGAAGGTGAGTAGATTTAACTCATCAAGAAACACATTCATACAAAGATGATTACGCCACATTACCGACACATCTGATAAATGTGTTTCTTATCTGAACATTTTTTAAAATAAAAATATAAATATATGTGTTGTGTAAGTTACTGCAAAAAAGTATATAAATTTGACATCTTTCAAATTTACTGGGTAACGTCGTGTCAAAAATTGAAATCAGAGTGAAATTAATAGGTGAAATCAAACTTGGTATTTAAATTACTCACACATATTTCATTACATGTATTTTATATGAATTTCAACAACATTAATAAGCATTTTTTAAAAGCAAAAGTATTTAATGCAAGTGATTCATAGGTTATTTTAATTAAATTACTTCAAAATGAAGAGTAATCCACTACTTTGCTTTATTAAGGTAATCCATTACAACGTAACTGAAAATTATAAAATGAAATTAAATGTCAAATAAAAAAGCAATAGTTTCGGCTCTACTTTATTATGATTCATCTCTAAGTCCTAACATTTAATTTCTACGTAAAACCAAACTTTGCAGTTTTGAGTCCACTAAGAATTTACTTTCAGTATTTGACATCTCATGCTTGAGTTCTGTATTAAAAATGACAATGTGTTGGCAGGATCGGTTCTTGGCAGGAATGAACAGCAGCAAGATTTTTCCATTAAATTCATCTTCAGTTAATGGGCATTCATCCATACAGAAACGGTTGCCAGACGTGTAACTGGTTGCATGGAGTGGACAAAAGAGAATTAGTTTGGTGTCATGCCATGAGAGATGGTATCTTTCTATGGAGAGTCTTTGATTCTTGCTGTTTTACATGATCAGAGACAGTTTGGATGGGAAGATCATTTTAGTTTTGTTACATCTAAGTGACAACTTTCATAGTATAAAAATAGAAATGACATATGAATTTTCATCTCAAAAACTTGGCATATACTAAATCTTAGGATTCAGATCTAAAAGTATCTCAGGAATGATCAAGAGAAAGAGGATGTATGCGTTTGGAGTGTCATAATAAAGTCTTGAACACACTATTCATGGTAATATGATTATATGATAACAAAACTGAACCATATATTGTTGTCTGTGTGTGTAAAGCCTGATTCTCTTGACCGCACGACTCAAGAACATCCTCATCTTTTTGACACAGAACATACGTGTGCCATCCTAGGTCCCTTTGTAAATTTAGTGAAAACTTTTTCTGTCGGGAGTGCCGTGGTTTCCAAACCTGAAAGGTGTAGAATACGGGTCACCCAACAGTCTATGACATCAATCAAGTTGGCTAAAATAAATCTTGTCCTGTTCTCAAACTTGGACTTCCACCAGAGCTAAGGACAAGATGTGTGATTAAATCCTGTGTTTTTTGTCTGTGGTTGTTTCTTGTGAGAGTAGGATCTAAAGTACCAAGCCCAAGATAATTTCATGATGATGGATGAAGCCGTTCTGTGTCTGGCAGTCAGTCATGAATCAGACATGGTCGCCTCTGGAGCTCAGGATGGAAAGATACAGGTATTCACCACAGACCCGAGCAAATAAACTGATCTTTCTGAAATGGCTGAAAGAGTGTTATGTGTGAATTTAGTACAATACTAATGAAAGATCATCCATTGACACATTTCAATTCAAGTTTTAAAGATTGTTCAACATGTCTGAAATACTATAACTATAAAAATACAGATGAACAGTTTCATTGAGATGCTATCGTACGTTGGTGTGAACGTCATTTTGGTTATCTTTATAGTGATCAGTTTTGTTGTGAGCAGCCTTTAGTCTATTGTATGTTTTGACAATCTCTATTATTCGTCTATGCATCATTTCAGTAATTATTTTTACAGTATAGCTGGTGGCATTTCAAAGACACTGTAAGAGACTTCGTTCTCAAGGGCTCTGAAGGCAAACCTTAATTAAAATTAATTAAATTAAAACCTTAAAAAAATTAACTTTCATCTTTAGCCTTTTAATCACACTGCATCCCATTACAGTTCTTTATTAACATGCTGAAAAGTGCCACAAGCACCAGATGACCTTCTGATTAAGGAAATCAACTAGTTTTTGCAACACACAATCACTTCAGTTTAAAGATTTAAAGATTACTGTGTTATTTCAGATCTGGAGGATTTTTAACGGCCAGTGTCTGAGAAAGTTTGAGCGAGCTCACAGCAAGGCCGTCACCTGCATCTGCTTTAACAAGGACAGCAGTCAACTATTAAGTGCCTCGTTTGATCAGATCATCAGGTTTGACTTACTTTTACATTCGCATGACTTCTTAAAGTTTACATCTCACTGTTTTCTCTATTGTTTCCCTCATCTCGTTTTCAATGGGGTTTTCTCTAGATTGTGTAGTAAAGATGGGTGTCCAACACTTCACATCTATTGGTTTGTTTTGTATATTCAGTCTTGATGTGGTTTGCGCAGCTTCAGCGTTTTGTCAGAAAATAATGCTGTAAATTATTCTAAACCTGTATGACTTTCGTTTTTCTGCAAAACACAAAAGAAGATATCTTAAAGAATTTTGATAACCAGACAACATTAACCCATTGACTTCCATTGTATGAACATTTTTCAAAATATCTTCTTCTGTGTTTCACTAAAGAAAGAGTCATATATAGATGAACCACATGAGGGAGAATAAATCATTGCTTTTATAATTGCTTTGATATTCACAAAATCTTGGTGATGTACAGTAGCTGTTGTGATCTTTTTAAATAGATCTTCTGTTCACACAGCAGGCTCACTGAGATGATGAGAATATTGTGGGCGAGCGGTAGGCTACCTTAGTGAAATGTTTTGCCTTGACTGTATTGTCGACTGCGAAGGCGGAGGAGGAATTTTTAAATTGTGTTCTGGATGCGAAGCATCATTAGAAATATTCCATCACATGGCCTCGGTATCTTTTTTCTCTCTTCCTCGCTCTGTCAGGCCTGACTGCAGCTCTTCTATGGTGGGATGTCAGTTTTGGGCTCGCGTGTGGGTGGAAAGGAAGCATGATTGGCCACGTGCATGAGAGAGAGAGAGAGAGAGAGAGAGAGAGAGAGAGAGAGAGAGAGAGAGAGAGAGAGAGAGAGAGAGAGAGAGAGAGAGAGAGAGAGAGGAGCATGATAATATATGTCTGTTTTGTGCTGAGCTACCCGAGCAGAAGAGAGGGTCTGACCGAGACGGCAGATGTTTTGGCATTCCAGACCCTTAGCTGAAAAAAGAAGAGGAGGGGTGAAAATCAAGCTGCTCTGCTATTGGTCCATATTGATAAATATTAGCCCCTCCCCTTTAGCAATAGATTTATGTTCTCTGTAGTGCGTGAGACACGTGATGATTGGTAAGGGGTTTTTAGCTCTAAAATCATATGTTCTTTATATTGTATACTACAATATTAGGTTTAGTATCAGATACATGCTGTGTTGTTGTTGTTCTCTGTTGTGCTGTATATCTAGAGAAAATTACCTGGGCTAAGCATCATTAGGAAGATTCCATCACATGCCCACACCCAGTGTCTCTCTCTCTCTCTCTCTCTCTCTCTCTCTCTCTCTCTCTCTCTCTCTCTCTCTCTCTCTCTCTTTCCGCAGTAGTTCTGCAACTCGGCATCAGTGCATGTGGGTGGCATTTCATGTGCATGGAAAACAGTATTTATAAGATGTTAGAATCACGTTGCAGGTTTCACACTAAGGTTGTGCATTTTGCTTCGATTATGACCTTGATGTGTGACAGAAATGTTGATGATGTGATGATGATAATGGATTGGTTTGGTATACTGTAATTGTTTGTTTTGTCTAGTCTTTTAGTTGTCAGTTGTTGTTCTTAATGAAATCATGTTTGGTTTGGTGTAATTGTTTGTTTTGTGTAGCATTTTAGTTGTCAGTTTTCATTACTTTATGTTTGGTTTTGTTTGCTTTGTATAGCTATTGTCATTGTATAGTCAGTTGGCATTGCTTGGTTTTGCAAGCTTTGAAAATTAATTTCTTGTGCATATACATGTATACAAAAAAATTATAGTAAACAATTACTATAAAATTGCAAAAAAACAAATAGATATGTTTCAGGTTGAATAATTTCTAATTCTGGATGTGTTTGATCAGACTTCATGGCTTGAAATCAGGAAAGACACTGAAGGAGTTCAGAGGCCACACGGCTCATGTGAATGATGTTATCTTCTCACACGACTGTCAGCACATCATTAGTGGATCAGCAGATGGGACGGTGAAAGTAAGAGTTATTGCTGTTTCTTTCCACACATTATATATCAGGTTTATACTTGTGGATCACCTCTTCTAATGGTCTTTCTATCAGATCTGGAGCATGAAGACGATGGATTGCACACACACCATTAAAACACCCGACATTCCTGATGGTACCGACATCACGGTTAACAACGTTGTGCTCGTGCCGAAAACACCTGAGCACTTTGTGGTGTGTAACAGGACCAACACGGTGGTCGTTACGAACATTCATGGCCAGGTGAGAATAAAAGCGACCATCACATGATGCTACATGTGCTTACCATTCTGTTTGAATTATAAACTTGTAGGTTACTTTACATACTTATTTTATGTGATTTGAAGATCCTGCAATCATTATTATAAAGCCTAACGTTATGAATCATGGTTTATTTTTAACCAAAAAGTTACAGATTGCAGCTTTAGGTATGTACCATGATTATTAAACCCACACTAGGATGAAAATGAGTTATTTGTATTTGCTCCATCTATATTAAATATCCAATAAATGACTTGATAAACCGTGATAGTGATCTCTTCTATTATTATTGGCTTTATTAAAGTGTCAAATGTGTGTTGTGAGGTTTGCTAAACAAATATAAATGAAACACTTATTCAAGCTGTCTGATGATGTATTATGTCTGCCATATTCACCCACTGCTTTCTTGACTGCCTCGATGACTCAGTCACATGGTTTTTGGCTCGCGTGTCTGTAACCTCTTCCTGTATGCCGCACTGAGCGCGCTCTCCCTCTCTCCTGCAGGTGATGAGGAGTTTCTGTTCAGGCGTCAGAAAGGGAGGAGATTTCGTCTGCTGCACGTTGTCTCCGCGTGGCGAGTGGATTTATTGCGTGGGAGAGGACTACGTGCTCTACTGCTTCAGCACCATCACCGGCAAGCTGGAGAGAACCCTCACGGTACGAGCCGCCCGCACGGCACGTGACCTGTGCTGCCTCAGTTCTGTGAGGTTTAATTCACAGTTGGAAGAGGTTGCCAAGTCTTTATGAACCGGAAAATATCAGTTTCATCACATCAAACTATGTTTACATTATATTTATTCATTGAGTGATGCACAAATGAGAAATCATTTAACATTTTGTCAATGAACATGTATTTTGTAAAAGACATTCTGAAACATGAATGAGACTAGTAGTTTGTCTAATCTAATCATGACAAACTATATATTAATGAAAAGGTCAAGAACAAATATTTGGCACATTTTTTTATAACCAAATAAACAAACTAAAACAGTTTATTTATAAATATTAATAAATACCTAAAAAATATATAAAAAAATAAATATCTAAAATTGATAAAATTGTAGTTGGGATAGTGCATTTAATATGTGCAGTGACATTTATCAGGTTAAAATTTTAACAAAATGATAAAACATAGTGTCAATAAAATATTTCATATTTAAAATTATTAATTTGTATCTTAAAATCTATAATCATATAATATATCATTTGCAGTGATAATCACACTATACCTATTATTGTATGGCTATGATGTTTCTAATTGCATAATTACTTGGATTTCACAGCCTGGATTTGCTTCACATTGATTTTCTAAATAATTCTTAATAAATTTTAAGTATGTGTGTTCATTCCACACAGGTACATGAAAAAGATGTGATTGGAATAGCTCACCATCCCCATCAAAATCTCATCGCCACATACAGTGAGGATGGTCTTCTGAAACTCTGGAAGCCCTGAGCCGCATCCGTCCATCACTGACTCTCTGTACACTTGTCATGTGTTTTTATGTTCTGGATTTGTGCTACAGCTGCATATCCTCACATCTCTCTGCGTTTATATGCCTGCTATGAAATAGGTCTTCCCTAAAGCATTATTAATGTCATCTGTATTTTGGACAAAATTGCATTTTCATTCAAATATTGCCCCGTACCAAAAGATGCTCACTCGTTAGTGTTGGATGTTGAAGACGTCCTGCATTTCATTTCCAAGCGCTAACTTTCCTCTTAAATATCTAGTGGAAAACATTAAAACTGCATGAATTTATTGCTCTATTATTATTATTATTATTATTAAGGGCATTGTAGTAATGTCTGTGATGATACCTGCATGCAAGATTTAGCCCCATCAAAACTAACATGGTAAACGTACCGGATTTCTTTGCAGAGTTGAACATCTTGTACGTGATGGTATGTGATTTCTTTGATCATTTTGACCAAAGGCAACGATTCAGTGTGTAATTGCACATCGTGGAGACAGACACATTGTATTGAGACTCATATTTGTACTTGTGTACATGTAGAATTCTGATGTGTATAGAATTCATGTGGAACAGTATCGTTTTGGTTCTGTTGGTTTGGTGTGTTTTAACACTTGACCGAACACATCGTCTTACTTGTACTGCATGCAAGTGAACATATTATGCAGTTATTGCAATACTGTATGGAAGTAATCTGTGTGGTTTATATTCCAAAAATGACGATTATTTTTATCAAGCGTATTCACAGAGTTGAATATTGTTATACGATTGCTTTACAGTGTAAATCTTAGTATCCTACAGTGTTGGTAAATTATGTGCTAATAATTGCTGCCATTCAGTTCAATTTCAAGCATGAATAATCCATGACAATCTTTTGAAAAGATCGAGTCTGTAAGTGGTTAGGTGTCGACTGCTTGATTTTTTTAATAAAAAGATTGTCTAATAAACACACATGAAAGTTATTCTTCAGATCTGCCACAAAAAAAACTAAAATGACTAAATAACATTGTTACATTTATTTTATAAATAGAACTACAAATGTCAAAGTTATTGGTCAATTATTTTTCGACACTGATAACAAACATCAGGCTTTTCTGTAGTCAAAAAACAATAACAGTAATAAAACAATGTAACAAAAGTGCATTTGCATTCTCCAAAGAGACCAGAACAGAGCTGAAATAAGCTATGAAAACTCTTTTTTTACCAAGGAGATCTTAGCATTTAGATCACATTTCAGATCACATATGTATAATTAAATCAGCATCAGTTCGTCTTTGCCATTCCATTAAACTTGTAATTATTTGCCATTTTAAAATCTAAGATAAAGATACTAAATAATATTTCAACGTTTTCTCAGTTGTTATTTAAATCAGACTTTTATAATCCTTGGCAATTACGTCTCAGTCATGATTGAAATCCAATGTAAGGGTTGTAAAACAAAACGTTGGTATTTGGCCACAAAAAATACATGAACAAAATTAAACAATATCACTTTCTACAAATAAGGCTTTTTAACTCACAGTCTGTCATCATTTATAACATTGAGATTTTTCTTTCGACTGTCAACAATTAGCAAAACAACATCAAGATCAACATATGATCCACACGTACCACACAATTAATTGGCAAAAAAACAATGATGAGAATTTCACCTTCAAAAGTCACATTTTCTGGCATTACTTTCTTACTTCTGAATATCTTCTTCCTTTTCTTTGCTACATATACATTTCCATCTCACAAATCATCATTTACTCGCCCTCAAAATATCTTTGATGTGCTCCACAGAGGAAACGACATAAAGGTGAGTTTTCATTTAATGTCATTTTACAGTTTGCCTTGTTTAACAAACGGCTTACTCAGGATTTGGATGATATTTCTAAACAATAGCTGCGTTTACATGGAGGTTAGCAATTTGTTTTTAATCGGACAAAAAGCCAATCCAAATAAAAAGGTCTCAAGTAAACACATTAAACAAAAAAACAATTTAATACCGATAAAACGGGTGATATAGCCCTTTAATAAACCATCTACAAAACTGTAAAAAATGGCACAGGTAAACACTGTGATTCAGTGTACCATGAAGATCTCACCAGACGTTTTCTTCAGATCTTATATTTGCACAAATCTTTGTATTTAGTGTTCACGATTAAAAGATTTTATTCAGAATAAAACGTGTCCATGTAAACGTAGCTACATGAGCTGTTATTCTAGGCACAGATGTTGTTGTTGAGAGGCAATGACTTTTTGATTCCTCTTGGTCCTTTTGTGTTTTTAGCGTTTGCATTGTTGTATGTAGAAGAGTTCAAAGTTATGTTTATGATGTTTGACATTGTACACCTCCAGCAGGGTAAAGGTCTTCCTCCTCTATCATGTGGTAATGACGGCGTTCATGGGTCGGGTCACAGTCCTCGAGGTCAGCATAGATGTAGAGGTCATCATCCATGGCGTCGGGCTCAGCGTTTGCCTGTTTATCAGGTAAGTACCTCTCTAACTCCTTCAGTTTGCTCAACGGGAGGAAGTTCTCTTCAGGGAAGACAACCTTAAAAAGAGACAATCAGCGTTTGCTCTGTGTAAATCATCAATGGGAGTATATTTTATAGATATCTGACCCGTCTGTGAAAACCCAGTCACTTTTTGTGAAAATATAACCTTGAAATCAATGTTTAAGAAGCCAACTTTGAGTATTTTTTGTGCAAAATAATTAAATGCATCATCAAGAAAAAAATCATTAATTTCAATATTTATCATAATATAAATGATAATTTAGGCACTGTATCTGTAGATCTATCACGTCATTTATCATTTACATCAATAAATTCACATATCACCTATTTTTGTCATTTTTAATGGCTATGACTACTTTGCAAGACTTCATTCTGGATTTCACAGATGGTTTACATTTATACATCACTTTGTCCCTCCACGTAGAACATGAAGAAATGTTGAACTTTGGACCAATAAAAAAAGCATAAAATGATGCACAATATTTGCAGTTAACAGCATATATCACCACGTCACACTGTTTGATAATTTAATTGAGAAAACCAAAAGGAAAAAGAGGAAGTTAATGTGAACTAGATTAAATACTTACGCTGAATAGAATGATAAGTTTGCCTTTCTCAAATGGCCGGCGGTACGTAGGCATCCCTTCATTCAAAACACATTTCTTATCTCCGGGTCTGATCAGCTCCCCTATTAATCAGACAAAGAACAAGAAAAGATTTTCTTTAAATACCTACATCACATAAAAAGTCTTGCATCTGATCTGCTATTATCTTTTGTTTGAAAACCTTTTGTTTTAACCTGAACACACTAAAGAAACAGAAATGCCATAAACAAACTCTAGCACAAGACTACAGGATGAAACTAAACTAGCATAAAAATTGAATTATAAAAGAAACAAAAACAAGACTCTACGGCTCGTGTCGACTATACAGAGAGTCAACAGGCCAATACGGATGCCAGAAACCAATTCAGCAGAAATGAGCATCGTATGAGCCATCTGCCAGGTTGATGCTGATCGAGTGATCAAAACAATGTACATTATGCTGTAATTCACCATTGATCACAAAGATAAACCATCTGTATGCGACACTTTCACACTAGTATGTATGTATGTTTACCTGGATGAGATGTGATGAGTAATGTTCTGTTGTCCAGTGTCTTAACAGGTTTCTGAAAGCCGCACAATGACTCGACCAGCTGTAGCTCCATACTCATGAAGAGATCCTGTCCTTTTCTGAATGAAGAAATGTCAAACACGTAAGTCATCATGTTTTTGAAACACTAACATGGTAATAAATGTGAAAGTGCTGCCCTCTACTGGAAGCTGATGATGACACCAAATAGATTTCTAGACTGCTGTTACCTGGTGAAAACCAGGTGTTCCTTCTGGTCTAACACAATGATGATATCTCCAGGTTCAAGGCCAGGTTCTTGGTCCCCCTCCCCGTGAAATACTAATTTCTGTCCATCTTTCATACCTGAGATAAAACATCAAGCATGGACTTAATTAGAAGGCAACAGAAAATAACAAAAATGTATCGGACTGTGATCTTACCTTTATCAATGTGCACCTCCAGTATCTTCTTCTGTCGCAGTATCTTGCGTCCGCCACATGTTTTGCAGCGGTCACGATGACCGAGTCGCTGGCCTTGCCCGTGACAACCGCCGCAGACCGTTGATATCTGCTGTACCATGCCAGGAGCTAAATGACGTAATCTGACCTGTACGCCCATCCCCTGACATAACGGACACACTTCAATCACTCCCTTACGCCCACCACGACCTGCAAAAACAAGTTAATATCAAACTATTAAAAAATGATCAAAACTTTAGGTTATGTAAAATAAATGTAGTTACCTTCACATTTTTCACAGATGACATTTTTCTGGACAGCCAGTTTTCTTGTGGCGCCGTTATAAATGTCTTCCAAAGACACTGTCAACTGATGTACCACATTTTTTCCTGCGTAAAAATAAGACATGCAAGTTAATTTATAAAGCATTAAGAGCTTCATTAAAAATGTTATTTTTTGTCATTTATTTTATTTATTATTTTATTAAATTTTTATATTTACATAAAAAAATATTTTTCTGATTGGTCAGTCGTGACATTCCATATTAATTTACAAATGATTGAAGCAAACTACATGTTCATTTTATTCACACGGTGTGGCAATGTGAAGAACCTCAAATGGTTCTTCAAGGATTTCTCATTTCATTGTAGCAGAGATGTGTTCATACCTCTCCTCTCTCTGTGAATACGTCCTCCTCCTCCAAAGAACATGTCGAAAATGTCCATGGGTGAGCCAAAACTTGGTCCTCCGTTTCCTCCCTCCTTAATGGCCTTCTCGCCGCCTCGATCATACACTTCCCTTTTCTTGGCATCTGATAAAACCTCGTATGCTTGGGAGATCTGTTTGAACTGAGAATAGAGAGCAGTATTTAGACATTAATGGCAATTCCAGCATTATGGATGTGACATTTTCAGTCAAAACCTGAAATATAAATCCTATATATCAGCATGTTAAATCATCTGTTTCTATTTTATGAAAGCCCTGTTGATAGAGTCCAGACAAAAAAATCAGTCTATGCAAAAGTTATCTATAAAAAAAGAAAATATACATGTGTTATGGATGTGACACGTTTTAGAGCGGCAACATAGGATTTCTGTGAATTAAAATGCACAAACCAAAAGCAATAATACCCAACAATTGAAGATGAGATGACTCTTCAAAGAACATCAAATAGGTATTTTACTTACATGTGTTTCTTTATGAGGAATATGGACTGAACTTTTTAGGCCTTAACATAACCAAATGCTTTAAAGACAGAGAGAGACCTCGCATGGGTATTTAAACCACCAAATATTGACATCTGAACTATAAATATGATGAAAACCTTTAGGAAAAAATTTCTTGGGATCGAACCCATAACCTTTGAGTCGCAAACCCAATGCTTTTGAGAGATTAGGATGGTAATGAGAGTCTCACCCTCTCTCCCTCTGTAGGGTTTTTATCCGGGTGATATTTCAATGCCAGTTTGCGATAGGCCTTCTTCAACTCTTCAGCGGTGGCATTGGGTTTTACACCCAGCATGTCGTAAAATCCCGTCTCCTTCACCATAGTTGCCCCGAAACAGCTTAACCTAAACGGGTACCCAACGTCTAACCTTTAAATGAGACAAAAACAAGATTTAATTTCATCAATAATTAGTATTAATAACGCGAGACATATGGGATAACTCGCTTATATATTACTAGATCATAAACTCGTGGTTTTTTATACCCACGTTAAATGAAATATCCGGCTATAATGAAAACCCAAAAAAATAAGAACAATATATCATATTATTTCTAAAAGACGTCAATTACCTTATAATATGTTGAAATAAGGGTCTCTTAGGTCTCCGTGTACAACCAGGAGACTTCCAGAATCTTCCACTACATCTTCTTCTGCTGGAGGATTATTGGACATGGATGTGTTTCTGCCACCTACTGTACATAGTGAAGTATGACCGAATGTTTATATTGCAACAGCTGGAGGTTAAGAAATAGTCAAAAAGGAAGTAATTTGTTATCTGTTGCCTGTGTTTGATGGCTCAACATTGACTGTTACCTCACACACCCATTGCCAAAAGTGTTTTATACTTAAATGATTCTTAACGTCTATTTTGTCATTTTGTAGCATGGAAGATATCTATTTAAGTCTATAATATCTATAGACTTGGTAGCTCTGTCTTAACAGTGAGCAAGTTGTTTTGACAAAACAAAAGAGAGTATTCGCCCGAACAGGGACTTGAACCCTGGACCCTCAGATTAAAAGTCTGATGCTCTACCGACTGAGCTATCCGGGCTTCAGACGCACGTCTGCGCAGTAAACTTATAAACCTGCTCTGACAACTGACCAATCGAATTTGTTAAGCGTATTAAAAGTAATTTAGTACAATAGTTACATATCACAGGATATTTTCTTTTCGTCATGTTGAGATATAAGCACGATAAACGTAAAGAGTGCACCGCAAAGCATTGCAAATAAAAGTAAATTAATTAAAATTATATATATATATATATATTTTTAGGTTCTCGCGGTACTTCATGTTATACGCCAATCAGACCGCCCCATGAGAAGCACTCGCTGATTGGTTCAGTCCATGAGCTTGGATTTGATTGACATTTCACTCGCCCAATAGCGCTGCGCTTATGACGTGACGAGCCATCACGAACGCGCCTCTTTAATTTGAAAAAGCAGCGCCTGCACCTGACTGGATTTCAAGGTCAAATACTTTCTTTTTTACCTTAAACTTTCCGAAAATACCAGATTTATATTAAATTAGAAGCGTAGATTAGAAATGTAGATGGTCAATCATGATATTTGTTTTTGAACTGTTAAGTGTAGCGCAGTCATGTTTTTAGAGTCGTGGTTGTACTTCAATTTACCATGGTGTTACTATAGTAACCATAGTTTAGCATGATATTTGTGGTTACACTTTGGTAATATAAATAATAATCAGTTATCAAACTTTGATACTTTGTTTTACTGTAACAAAATTGTGTATTTTATAAGGCATATGAGTCTCATTTTAAAATAATTTAACAGTGATTTATTTATGATACTGCTTGACGTAAAGTGTGAATAATTAAATTGTCAGTTTTAATTCATTTAATTATGTTTAAGTTAAAGGTGTATATATTTATATATATGATTCAGGTCTTTTTTTGTAGATTCAAACATTCAGACCCACGTGATGTAAGAATTGCATTACAAAGCTAGAAAGGGACATAATATTATTTTAGAAGCAGAGGCTATTTTCTTCCATTTATATGATTTATTAAGTGTAGACAGGAGCATATAAAACACCTCATCCCACTAAATATTCACGTTATTACAGCAATAAAGTAAATTGCTTAATGCACAATGCCCTTTATTAAGTACTCATGTTTAGAAGTTTACATGTACGCATGTCCCACCACCATCATAACGACACTATTACCATCCGAAAACGCCATGAAAATCATCACACCGGGCTTTTAAAGTGACAGTACTCATAAAGATAACTAACAGTGTTACTGTGAGGTAATTTGAGGCAACCTTTGAATATTATGACTCTGTAGATCCGCAGTATTATGTCCGATCAAAATAGTAAATTTAGGGTGTTGTTGTAAGCTAAAGCGAATCTTATCAGAGATGCTAAATGTTTTAAACACAGTTAGCAAAGTACTGAGAGGGCACAGCATTGCGACACTCCTTCACCATCAGCTCCTCCAATCTGTAACACACAGAAGTTCATTGTTAAAGTTAATGTGATGCTTATTTTATTATGTACTTGTATATTAAAAACAATGCTTTACCTGTATCTCATAGGCGGAGGGTTGTCAGAAAGTTGCTCTCCCGTTTTAGGTTTCCTGTTAAGAATGAAAGTCAAAGTTCAGTGTGCTTGTGTATGTTTGCATATAAGTGTTTGTTTGCTTTTGTGTGTGTGTGTGTATACTTACACACTGCTGATCAGGGTCTGCAGGCAGGTGATGTCATCCGTGATGTCATCATCGACCAAAGCTTTTGGGAAAAGCAAACAAACAAAATGTAATTGGCTGATGCGTTTGTTCATGTTGATAAACATCTGTTCACTGTTTTGTTGTTTTAAGTGTAGAAATTAACAGAAAACATTAATTATGTCCTTAAGTAAATTAACTGAGATATCATATCTAGTATCTAGTGTAACATTGGAGATAAACGCAAACTTACCAGTGCAGTTCATTTGGCAGACATTGAGAGATGGCACTATGCCGGAATCGCAGGCCAGCTTGTCACTGAGCTGAAACAGTCCATACTGATGCCAGATGATAGGGTCCTGGGAATCTCTGCCCTCAGAGACGGATCTCTTGGGTTTTTGAGGGGAAGGTTTGCCTTTATTAGGTGGAACCGGAGGTCCTTGTGCTGGAACCTGGGGACTCTGGGGTGGAGCTCGAGGTGGAACCTGAGGCGGAGCACGGGATGGGACCTGGGGTGGAGCTCGAGGTGGAACCTGAGGCGGAGCACGGGATGGGACCTGGGGTGGAGCTCGAGGTGGAAACTGAGACGGAGCGTGATCAGAACCATGATCAGGTATGTGATCCTCATGGTTGTCAGTGACAAATTTGACAAAGTTGGTGTTGAAGTCTGAGCTACTGGCCTTGCAGACAACTAGAAGAAAACAAAGAAAGTGAGGCTTATAAAACAATGTCAATATGACTTACTGGAGACAGAGCGAGATGGGAATAGGGAAGTATGGTAAAACTGTGTTACTCACGTCTGGTAATGAGTTCTTCCATGGACATATTGCCTGGCATCACCTGAAAATGAGCGGCCTCCAGACGGGCTTTCAGCTCACATGTACTAACAGTCCGTCCCTCATTCAGACCAGACACCAGCAGAACCAGGCCCAACACCGCCAACATCTTCAATGAAAGAATACTCTCCATCTTTCTCTGATCTGATATCTGGAGATTAAACAAATATAAATATGTTTAGAGAACCATATAAGCATCTTTAAATAACTCTGTTATCATATCTTCCGTTGCCTATTTTTCAGTATTTTTTTAACCACTTGAGTAACTTTGAATCAAAACTGTGTTACACTGATGACCATTGTGGACATGTATGATTAGCAAGCAGAGAATTATTGAGTTTACTTCACAAGTGACACATTGTGTTTACAAACAGAATGAAACCGATGGAAAGGGTCACAATAATTTTAATTACTTTAAATGTGACACACTTAAAGAAATAGTTTACCAAAAAAAATTAATAATATTACCTATTTCTGTTTACCTACGTTTTAACCCAGTATCACTCACCATTAATTCATTTATAGAAAAGATGCAAGAATTATAACATGCGACCTAACATACTGCAGATGTACAGAGACCAACAATTAACAAAACCTAAAACTTAATGGTTAACCAATTTCATAAAAAAAGAAATAATAACTTGATTAGTTTTTATTAATTGGATAATGCCATTACAAAATAGACAAAAATTCTAAAACATGATTATATGATTATAACATATAAGTTTGCAACAATAATAGCAACACATAAATTAGTCTGAAATAGACAAACTATTCAATGACCGTGCAGCTAATGAACAGTTTGAGTGCTCGTATAAATAACATAAAGAGGAAATTGTTGTCATACCAGAGCTTGTGATTGACGATCTTCTGAGGAATCTGTGTCTTTCTGTACTGTCACCTGTCTTATATATGTTGGAGTCATTTCCACCTGTGCTAGAGGTCCAGCCCAACATTATTACCAGCTTATATTCATATGATGTCATAGATTCTCACTTGCTGTATGACCTTCAGGGTTTTTTGCCGTTTTCTTGAAAACTCTGGAATGACAACTTTTTCAAAGTTTTGTTACACGAGCTTTAGGCTGTTTGGCTGTGAATAGTGATGCTGTGAACCGAAACTCATACACATACACACGCTGTAATGTATTCACATTGACATAACATTTGCAATTAAAATGAATGACTACTAAAACCAGTCTGAACTCATCTAGATCTGAAAAGATCTGATCAAATCTTTGTAAAGCCACTTTAAGCATTACATAAGGGCTTTCTGTGCGACACGCGTCATTTGAATAGTTCTCTCAGTGGTTTTGTTCTGGATATGGGTTCATACAGATAATGGTTTCAGCAGGCTGATTATGTCTAGCATAACCTCACGAACACTTGTTTATGAACAGCATTTTGTTTTTCTATTAGTTTGTCTGTCTGTGACATGAAGAAATCTTCACCGTTTTGGTCAGACATTCGCTGTGTCACGCTGCACATTTGTGCTTATTCAAAGAACACACAAATCTATGTAAAATGATTGCTCTGACCTCGTTCTCTTGTTTTCAGCATTTGCATGTGATGTCATACACACATGATATCAGGAAAAACTATAATGTTGTTCTGCACAGACTAAATTACTAAAATGCATGGGCTCTTCACATACGACTTATTTCACAAGATGTATTGAATACTGTCATTTCCAACATATTATTGTTTATATTACATTATATTATAGATTTTTGTTGTGACCCAGTTTTTATGTGACATTAAAATCTGTTTTAATAAAAATCAGTGTGTGTAGTTTTAGAGAAACCAATAATCCTTATACATTTAATACAGATAAACAAAAGGGGAATAAAACTTCAGAGATCAGTACTAAAAATATTTCTGTTTTGCATTTGCAGTTTTTTGAAATTACAAATAATTTAATCAGCATAACAATCTAAATGATTAAAAAATTGCAAGGATTTTTTTATTATTTGTTTTTCGTCCCTTTCAGCATGCACTTGAGGATTCACATTGTCCCAATATGAAATGAGAATGTTTAACAATGTTTTGACAGAAGAAAGGAGGTCTGAAAGAAAGTGTTACCCGATGAACTTTAATAATATTGCTTTATTGAATATTGTTCTGTCAGGTTGAGGTATATTACTGTACATGTAAGTGCATTGTGGGAACTTTTTAATCACTGCATCATGAGCAAAATAAAAGATTTAAACCTTTTAGAGTTGCAATAATACAGTGTTTGATCTATTACAGAAATGTGTTATTTGACAATGACAGAATCGTTGCAACAAAATCGTTTAGGCACACAGAGCAAAGTACTGCGATGGAACAACGGAACGACACTCCTCCACGTCCATCCTGAAGGACACAAAACACAGACAGCATCTTATTTACCACATTTACACCTTTACTAACTGTATTTACATGATATTCGTGAAGAAAAAAGTGTAGACGTATATCAAGATGTTACTATGAACAAATATTCTGTAAAATAGTCAGTTTAAAACAGTTTAAATGATTATCTCAATATATGATTTGATTCAATATTCATTTGTACTTACACATTGTTTGCGCCTTCCATCAGGGTCTTCAGACAGGCAATGTCATCACTGATGTCATCATCAATGAGTGCTTTTGAGGAAGAAATAAGAATATGTTTTAAAACAACATTAAGTAGATTTAAAGAGATCCTGTGAATCTCCATGAAATCTGTTTGTAATGACTTCATTGACGATCATTTAATGTACTCACCACTGCAGCTCATGCGGCAGATGTTCAGACTCTGGTTTGATCCAGAATCACATGCCACACGATCGCTCAGCTGAAAGATCCCGTACAGATTTGTGCTCATACCAGATGAAACTGGTGAACCCCCTGAACTAGGAGGAAACCTGTCTCGTCCTCCTTCTGGCCCTCGAGAAGGGGATCTTTTTCCTCTTAGCCTTCCACCTTGACCTCCCATAGACGATTGACCTGGTTTTCCACCTTGACCTCCCATAGATGATTGACCTGGTTTTCCTCCTTGACCTCCCATAGCCGATTGATTTGGTTTTCCACCTTGACCTCCCATAGACGATTGACTTGGTTTTCCACCTTGACCTCCCATAGACGATTGACTTGGTTTTCCACCTTGACCTCCCATAGACGATTGACTTGGTTTTCCACCTTGACCTCCCATAGACGATTGACTTGGTTTTCCATCTTGACCTCCCATAGACGATTGACCTGGTTTTCCATCTTGACCTCCCATAGGCGATTGACCTGGTTTTCCACCTTGACCTCCAATAGACGATTGACCTGGTTTTCCACCTTGAAGTCCCCCATTGGGTTTATCTGGTCTTCCCTCTGGTTTTGGATGTGGGCCGTTTGGTTTGGGAGGGTTTTGGGGTGGTGATGTTGGTAATTGGATAGTGCTGATAAGGTTGGTGTTGAATCTTGAAATCCGTTCAACTGCACAGACAACTGAAAAAACGACAGAAAGACATGTGGACTAGGAAGCTTAATGTACTTACACATACACTAATATATTACCATGCAATTGACGACATTTACCAACCAAACACTTACGTGTGGCGATGAGGTTTCCAGTCGTATTTCCAGTCATATTTCCCTGCACGTCTCCAGTCACATTTCCCTGCATGCCTCCGGTCATATTCTCAGATGTACTATTATTCATATGTCTGGTCATATTCCCCAGCATACCTCCAGTCACGTTTCCGGTCGTATTTCCCGGGACGCTTCCACTCATGTTTCCGGGGACATTTGCTCCCAATGCTGCATCCAGCTGGACCTTTAACTCACATTTACTCAAAATCCTTCCTTCGTTCACACCAGACACCAGCAGAACCAGGGCCAACACCGCCAACATCTTCAGTGACAAAGCACTCTCCATCTTTCTCTGATCTGATATCTGTAGATTAAACCCAATAAACACTACTAAATAAAAAATGAACAATATTTATATACAGTCTGCATATGTTAAAGCATTTCATGTAAAGATCTCAGAAGTGACTTTACCAGTGTCGCTATAGGTATGTTGCAGGTATAGAGTTGTTTCCACCATCCGCTGTGTGTTGAACGGATGAACGAGAGGTATATATAGTAAAGACAGATGTCATGATGTCACAACATCATCGACTCACTAAACCTGTTCATTAATCGCTGCGTGACTGAAATTCAACAGACAGAGAATATGCATTGCTTCATTCTTTCCAAACAATGTAACACAAAACAATGCAGCGTGATCTCTGTGATTTAATGTAATGGAGACGTGCAGAGACTATTATGGGAGATTTATACATTTTTCCTCATGGCGTTTTGAAATTCTGACAGTGAGATTATAAATCTTTTGTTTAGTGAGATTAGAAGGGTTTTGTGTGTTTAACCCAGTGGTCTGTATGAATGAGGAAAACTGTTTTAGTTTCTGAGCCATGATCTCTTTAAAACCTTAACATTTTCTATTTGATTTTCAGTATTTACATTTGTGTATTTTTATATTACATTTAAAATTACTTTTTTTTACAATTACATCATTTGAAAGATTTTCCATCCACCCCGACTGGCTTTTGAATAACACATGGGGAGGTTTTATTGTAAGAGGTGGCAAATTCATATAAAATCATGCAATGTCACTTGTACAAACAATTTTTTGAAAAAAGAAAGAGTAATGAAGCCCCACCCCTAAACATAACCTTTATTTATGCTAAAGCAGATACTAATGAGATATAAGTTTGACAAATAGCTTAAAATTGCCATGCAATTGTGTTGCACATACTAAGAAATGAGAATTAGTCCGAATATACGTGAAGACACATTACATCACCAATGTATCCCAAATGTTGCCTAATGGATTATAAACAATCACACAGTTTCATATTGAGCAATGTTGCTGATTTGCAACCAATCTCCCAGAATGCACTGCAGCATAAACATATGATAGAGTTTGCGTTGTGTATTTCAATTCTTTGGTAACTTATTAATTTGTAGTTTTATATATTTAAACATTTATTTGCAAATTTTAAAATGTTAATTTTGGTAGAATTGTACACAAAACAAAGTGAAAAATGTGTTTTTATGTCCGTAGCAAGATATGGGCACACATACAGTAGCACATGAATGGCATTGTTCCTAAAAAACTAATCCCTTCATTCACGTGATGAATGTTTAGAAAGCTCTGGGGAAACTCCAGACTGATGTATGTACAAAGTATATAGCACAAAGGTGATGATTTTGTTCACCTGTGGTTAGATTCCACAGCTTACACTCCCTCACAGTTTTGACTGTAACTGAAGATGAACATATTTTGTGTAGTTTTTCTATATAAAGCACCAGGAAAGAGCTGCTGTTTAAACATATACATTTCAAAAAAACTCTAATGCCGTTTGTTAATGCATGTACCTTTATATATACAGATCATCTGTATACTTTATATGTATACAGATCATATGTTCAGACTCCAAACATAACTGAATGCTATTAATCCATTAAAAAAGACAGGGCCACATTTTCCAACTTTAATAACTTACATTAACCTATGGTTTTGCAGTATTTCAACAAAGCTTATTTTTATTATGTTACAGCAACTCTATAAATAGTTACAATGACTTCAGCCAGTTTGATTGTACTTAAAAATGTAAGGCATTTATAGATGTTTTAGTGATGAATACCCTTTCAAGACTTAAATATAACTGGTTATGTGTCATAAACTGTGCATGTGTGTCAAGGTTAAAAGGACAGCAATAAAAATCCATGTGAGAGATCAAAACTGAAGTTAAGTATACAGCAGAGTGACAAACAGGTATTTATGACGTAAACATTGAAGTTCTCTAAGAATTTGAGCCTTTTGACAACTTTCTCAAAAAACCTTATTCAGAAGTGTCAGATTACAGGAAGATAAAAGGTTTGAGCTATTTTTGGCAAATCACCATGACTCAGCCACATGACTTCATCACATGAATCCTTTACCTAACAAGCATTCAACTTTCTTTAGGTTGTATGTTTAACAACTCTTCCCTAAAAAAGTGTTTTTTTATTGTTATTGTTTGTTATTTTTTCATTACAGTTTTTCTCCGTTGTTTTGGTTCACTTCTTGAATCATTCTTCATGTCTGTAAATTAATAAGTGTTTCTTAAAACAATTTCTACAAATAACACCACATCATGGATTACCTGCAAAAGCCTTAACTTGATTTTTTAAGTTAATCTCAGCAAATGTTTACATTAGTGAAGTGCCATAAGAATGAATCAAAGTAAATAAATAAATAAAAAAGTAATTTGTATTTGTACCTGTTTCAGTTAAATCTTCATATCTGTTTCACTGCAAAAGTGCAATAATGGATAAAACTTTAAACGTATAAAACTCTTTACACGGTACATAGTTGCTGCTTGTATGCAAGTGAAAAACTACTTTTAAACAGGTGATCTCATGTTTTACAAATCAGTATATGAGCAGAAACAACAATGCATTTGGAACGTGATTGTTTCGTCTCTGTCTTGCACCAAATGGCATGTGTAAAACTAAAAATACAAAATGATAAATTAATCACTGAAAATATTTAATTGAAAAACAAAAAAAGGGGTTTAGCGTTGACTGTGACCCAATGAGGTAATTCCTTTGTGTAGGAAAAATACAACACCTTAGAAAGTGTCATGTGTTCTGTTGTGTTTGTTCAGAACACACACACCTGCAGGTAAAGTGGTTTCGGGGCATGTGTTACATAATCTGACGCACAGTCCTACATGAGAACACAGACAGATTTATCATTCATGAACCATTAGACCACAAACCATTAGGCCTTTATTTAGATATTAGATCCAGAGCAAACATCTCCAAACAGAGAACAAATAACACTTTCCCATTTGTAATATAGATTCTGAATAGTCTGATAAACCCGTGTTAGGTCCTCTGATATACTGTAAATCACAGAAAACACTTGACTGTGACTTTTCTTAACAAACCTTTATCACAGTGTTTCATTAATACTGTAGTGATTCTAAGTGAGTCTGCTTTTATCGTATGCGACATCATGATAATTTCATCTACTGAAGTCTACCTGATAAGAGCTCAGTGGCGTCTGCTGTTTGTTGATTGTTTTTAATGTGTTGCTGATCTGAGGTCTGTGGACTGATTGTACAGAAGTAAAGACTGCAGCGTGAGCAGATCAAAACTCCTCTGGTAACTCTCTTCTGCAATCGATTCCTTAAGCCATGTGTGAAACCTGCGTGTTGACCCAAGAAAGTCATCATTTGTTCATAAAGCTTTCAAAAATATGTAGATTTAAACTTTACAGGGTTTAAACATAACCATTCTTTCACCTGTACATCCGTGGGCTGGTGTGAACTCTTGCAATCTGACCGGGATACAGTCCTTGTACGTCTCTGCCCTGACGCGGAGCACTGGACATATAGAGAAACAACTGATCAAATAAAAACACTGACCATCTAATACTGCAGACAGAAACAAGCTATTATGAAAAAAATGCACATTTAGACTATTAAATTATTATGAGTTAGTAAAAATGAAGAAGGCAAATGATGAAACAAATATAGCTGCTAAACATACATGTGTGTTGGTAGATGTGTTTTGGTGTCTTGCGTTTCTTTAAATTCATGTAACCTCACAGCAACACCAGACCCGGCCATTTTTCGCTGAACTTCTGCAAAAGAACATGTGTCACATAAAAAAATACATCTGTCTGTCTGTCTGTCTATCTATTGTGTCTTGCAGCAGAGATGTTGTTTTGTAGAGTTACTAAGAGGTCACTTACAACCAAATCACATGCAAAACCTATATCTGAGAAAACCTATTTGAAAGACAAAACAAGTCGTCTTACCTGTTTGTTTTTTGTCAGGACGTACATTAATTTGCACTATGAGTGGCTGAAACTCACATAGATTTGTCTTGGGACTGGACAGCCCTGAATCTGTTACCTGAGCAGGTAATCTGACACAGACCTGATGACATCATGTGATATTGATCCTGCAGGATCAGCCCATGGATATCAGTTTATAAAAGAAGTTTACATTAAATGTTTAATACAGCAGCTCCAATAAATATCATTATCAGTCAATAAATAAATCACAAGTGTGTGCATGCACATTAATATATATATATATATATATATGCATACGTCTCTTTAAAAATTGTAATGTAATATAGCACACATTTAAAGTAAAACTGTTAACAAGAAGATATTTGTTATGTTTGAAAACCAAGTAATAGATGAAGTGTTTTAATTAGGAGAAGTATTCTGACACTATGTGGTTGTCAGATGTTAGTGCAACATGTTTGATAAATGTACGCGTCTTTTTTTTTGATGACTTACGTTAGGAACAAATTATAAGATGTTTTAATGTAAGTTGTTGAGTGTTTTTAATGTGTTGCTGATCTGAGGTCTGTGGACTGATTGTACAGAAGTTTTAATGTACTATTCGACAGAGAATCAGTATAACACATTTTAATCGACAGCAATTGGTGACGTAAGAAACAGCAGGCGATGACTAGATGATGTGGAGTGTAAACAACCTGTTTTGTGTCGTCACCAGTGTTGAACACAAGAGGGAGACATTTGACAACGTTGACATCATAGAAATCCTAATAAACTAGAGCCATTAAAAGATGTACGATGTAAAATTTGTTTATGAAAATTCTACTTTTTGACTCTGCAATAAGTAAGTTAATGGTATTATTATTCTTTTTGTCCAGGACGGGACGCATTTCTTCAATTGTTAGACAAAGATCCCCATATCCCTTTATTTGTCCCGGGATAGAAACTCAATATAGCTAGTGAGTGTATTTTTTAGGATCTGTGTTTTTACGGTGGGCGTGTCCTTCTGCTTTGTGATTATACGTAATTTTTCATTCATTTAAACTGTCCAACAAAAGCGACAAAGCCAGGAAGAAGAGAAGGGGGAGCGTCCGGTTAAAACGGCCCCGGTGTGACGTCGAGAGGTTTCCTCCTCTGGCTGGAGCTGGAGAAGAATTTCCCAAAATCCTACTACAGCGAAGGATCATCTATTTAATATCAAAGACCTCAAAGTGACGCTACGTGCTATTCGTCCAATAGAAGCGACGACTTGCTTATGAATATTCATAAGCTCTCACAGACGTCGAGGGAACTTTGAATGGAAAACGTCGCTCACGTTCTGAATATTCATTAACTTCCGGCTAACGTCGTCCAATGGAGAAGTTCGTCTCATGAATATTAACAACCGAGCCTTGGAAGTAGTGGGATTCGGCTCGATTCGTGTGTTGGAGACGGGGTGCGCCGTCACCGCGTTTTCTGCATCGGGTTACGCCATTCATCCAGGGTCATTCGGTTCACCGGGGTAACGCAGCAGTAACGGACAAACACGATGGATACATCGCGGGCGCGCGTGCCTCCGTTTTCCCTATGAACCGACCGGCGGCGGCGGCAGCATCTGCGTGCGGGCTTGGGTTCGTCTCATACCGGGCTGGCGTGGAACCGATCCCACCGTCTGGCGGATCGTCTGCCAGGTTCGTGTTGTTTATTTTTGCTCCGTCGGTGATGAGCAGCATCACGGGCCGGGCCGAGCATCAGCACCACTGGCCGCCGGGCGGGTGTGGATGCTGCTGTTTGGCCTTGCCCCTGATGCCGTATGAAGCTTTATTTACAACGATTCCCAACGTAATTAACACGTTTAAATAACATGTTAATAACGCGCGCCTCAACCATTTTTACGCATTCCGTGCGCAAATAAAGAGCGCACGCATTTCGCCGAATTCATGTGTTTGTATTGTCATCAAACACACACACACACACACACATACACACTCTATTGCGCGTGCATATTTGTTGTTTTTGTACATGCAAGCCTCTGGCAAGCTGTCTGTTGCATTTATTATGATAGAGATGAATTATATAACAGCAGCTCGATGTGACACCACACGCCCTTGGACACAAAAGCCGCTGCTTCATTGTGTGTTTATTGTGAACTGAGTCGTCCTGTTAATTGCTGTCAGACCCGTGTGTGTGTGTGTGTGTGTGTTTGAGGAGATGTCTGGACGCAGGGATGCCCAACCGTGTCCGCCATTGTTTTTGTTGACATTGCCTCGAAGCTGGCTTGCGTTTTTGCAGACATCTCGTTATTCATAACGTGCATGATTATTTTATTGCATGCATGATGCTTTTCTCTGTATAACGCATGCGTGCGTATTTGTGATGTCTGGAGTTGGGGTTGTTGTTTACACAGACACACACCTCATTTTTGGGGGTGACACAATGACAATAGCAACATCCGACAGTGGAAAAACATCCTGCAGCTTCTCCAGATCATTTTACAATGTCACATTTATATTTTATGATATCATATATTCATATGGTCAGATAAAAATGACAGCAGTTGCTGATGTAGTAAGTCTTGGATGCCATAATATTATAACATGTATGATAATGCTGGAAATGATTTTATTCCAGTGCAGTTGTATTGTATTTATTGTTTGTATAATTCCAAGGACAGTTCTATGATTCTAATGTTGATTTAAGAATGATACGAAACATGATTCTTGGATGGTTCATTTTAATATGATTTAAAATTGCATTATGTGATTTGGTTGTTGATCAAATGATGCCCATAAAATTCTGTCTCTGGCGGTTTATTCTAAAGTGATACAATTGTACAATTCAATGCTTATTGTAATTTTAATAATTAGGATTTTAATAATTAGGCATCAGCCTATGCAAAATTTTAGGATTTCTTATGGGGTTATAAGATTCATTTTGAATTTTTGTGAACAATTGCGATGTTCAAGGGTTAATTCTGAGAATTCTGTTGTTCTATTGTTTATTCTGCAATGATTCCAAGCTTGATTTAAAGGTTAAGATTTAAATGATTCAAATATTTATTATGCCATTCTAAGATTCTAGGATTTCCTATGCGGTTCTGTGATTTAATAAAAAATGTGGGTTAAATTTGAGGTCAATTCCAGTGTTCAAAAGTTAATTCTAGTATAATTTGTTAGTTGATCAATTCTGCAACAATTCTTGAGCTTGATTCTAAAATGATTTAAAGGTAGATGCATTTTAAGATGATTCAAATGATTTTAAAGTAAATTATTAAGTACCAAAATGGTAAAATTATGAGTTTGATATATTTATAAAGTACTAATATTTATCATGTCAATCTAAGGTTCTTGAATTTCTTTAATGATTTCTAAAATTTCATTGTTTCTGAAGGGTTATAATCTTCTAGGATTTATTTAAGATCTTATTTAAGAAAATCAATTCCAGTGATCAAGGGTTGAATTGAAATAGATTCAAAAGTTGATTCTTGAATAGTTGTTGATTCTTGATAAGCTTCATTTGAAGATGATTCAGATGTTGCCTATGAGTTGCCAAAAGTCTAAAAATAAAATCAAGGTTGGTGTAATACTTGGCTTCTAATATTTATTCTGTAAATCTAAGGTTCCTAAGGATTACTTGTTTGTGTTCTGTGATTTATTGCAAAGTTTCAAGGCTGATTCTTTGATGCTTTTAAGCTACTAGCATTGCATCTGGCGTAATAAGATTGATCCTGAAATGTTAAGATGGATTCCAGCATCCAGGGGTTGTTTCTGAGATGATTCTAATGTTCTTGATTTGATTATATGGTTCTGCGATTGATTCCAAAGATGTAATGCCTCAGTCCAGATTCCAGACTCTTGCATGTCTTTGTTGTCACAGCATCCAGCGTAAGGGAGGAAGAGAACGGCCACCGGAAGGGGTGGGAAATGTTTCCCCGCTCCTAACAATGACTTTATTTCTCATGGAAGTGTGTGTGGCGGAGGGGGAGAAGCGGAAGAGAATGATCCATGTGTGTGTGTGTGTGTGTTTGTTGTTTCCTTCCAGGCTGACTCACCACTGGAGTGTTTGAAAGGTCCCGAGAGAGTGAAAGTGAAGACAGGCTGAGACATTACATCACAACGTGGCAGAGAAAGCGAGAGACGAGGAGAACAAAGTGAGACGAGCGCAAAACAACACGCAGGAAGTAGAGCTCTGGACTCTTTGACCCCTGACCTTCGAGCTCTGACCTTAGAGCCAACATGAATGACCAGAACGTTGTGAAAGAGGGCTGGGTTCAGAAGAGAGGTGAGAAAAGGAAATATTTCAGTCTTTCTCAATATTTAAGTTGCTGAAGATGCTGTTACGGGTATATTATTGAGGAAAATGTGAAAGAGCTTTTAACTTTTATTTACTGGAAATGTTTACATAGTGTCATGATTATGAGCATTATGAATCATAGTGCATGTGTGTCCTGAGTTATATTTGTGTGTCGGGTCATTGCGTTTCAGGTGAATACATTAAGAACTGGAGACCGCGGTACTTCCTGTTAAAGACAGATGGATCATTTATAGGATATAAAGAGAAGCCGCAGGATGCTGATCTGGCGTATCCTCTCAACAACTTCTCTGTGGCCAGTAAGTGTTACTTGCGTTATCCATCACCAGGACAGTGTTTTAGTTTGTTGACCGTTTTATATGCAGGAGGATAAATGTCACTTTTTTATATAAATTAACGAGATGAAGCAGATTGTTTAACTAAAAATTGAGTATACGCATGAAAATGCAATTTGAATCTTATTAAAATATTAAAACATTTTTTAAGTCTTTAATTATTTTTTTAATTTTAGGTGTTTTTATAAATACAGTAACATTAAAAATGTTTTTTTTATTGTTATAAAAATTTGTCACATTTTTCATCTTGAGTCTTTTACCTTTCCATCAATTTATAGTTTGTCATGCTTAGATTAATATTCACCTATGAAGTAAACAGGAAAATAACGTCCTGAGGAACGGTGACACAGGTTCACTGGGCTGATGTCATGAGCATGAGTCCGACTATGATTTACAATGACATCATGAAAAAAGCACACATGCATCTCTGTCAATGATAAATGTTTATGGGCAAATACTTTAGCAGTCGGATCAAAGAATGATTGAATAAGGAGATTTAACAATCATAGCTGATATTATATTATTTATTGTCATTCTTTTTCTCAGAGTGTCAGCTGATGAAGACCGAGAGACCGAAGCCCAACACCTTCATCATCAGGTGCCTGCAGTGGACCACCGTGATCGAGCGCACGTTTCATGTGGACACACCCGACGAGAGGTGGGTATTCTGATTAGAAGATAAATCAAAATGTAAAACATAGCCGTGCCAGTGCGTGTATTTAGTCATGGTATGTGCTGTTTTTTAAGTGTCTGGTATGTTAATCACAGGTTTGCGAGACAAATTTGATAGTGTTCCTGATTGTGCTTTTGTTATTTTGGTATCAAGGGATGAGTGGGTCGAGGCCATTCAGATGGTGGCAGACAAGCTCGCCAAACAGGAAGAGGAGGGAATCTTGTGTAGCCCCATCTCACAGATAGAAAACGTCAATGAGGAAGAGATGGACACGTCAACCAGTCATCACAAACGAAAGGTAGACGGCTTGACTGCTGTGTTGAATCGTGAACTATATGCTGTTTCGTGAGTTCACCAGTGATTCTCATGTTGTCTTCAACAGACAATGAGTGACTTTGACTATCTGAAGTTACTGGGTAAAGGCACGTTCGGGAAGGTGATTCTGGTGCGAGAGAAAGCGAGCGGAACATATTATGCAATGAAGATCCTGAAGAAGGAGGTTATTATTGCTAAGGTAAAAGTCATGATGCAAAACTGATCCTGCTTTAAATGGAAGGAGAAACAAACAACAAAATATATATCAAAATATATCGAAATATATATACCTAAATAGCAAACAAGAATATATATATATATTATTATTGCTAAGGTAAAAGTCATGACACTCTACAAAACTGAAATACTGAGAAATACAGCTTTAAATTGACTAAACCTCTCTCTCTCTGTCTCTCTCTCTCTCTCTCTCTCTCTCTCTCTCTCTCTCTCTCTCTCTCTCTCTCTCTCTCTCTCTCTCTCTCTCTCTCTCTCTCTCTCTCTCTCTCTCTCTCTCTCTCTCTCTCTCTCTCTGTCAGGATGAAGTTGCTCACACACTCACAGAGAGCAGAGTTCTGAAAAACACTAGACATCCGTTTTTAACTGTGAGTGTTTTATCACACACTTCACACATAGAGTCATACAAAATACAAAAGAATTGTTCATGATTTATTTTTGTTTCCTCCAGTCGCTGAAGTATTCGTTTCAGACGAAGGATCGATTATGTTTTGTTATGGAATATGTAAATGGAGGAGAGGTAAAAAAATACACTTTTCCTGATAATTTGTTTGAAGACATTGTTCAGCTTAAATAAAAGTTCTCTCATGTCTTTATAGGTGTATGACTTTGTGTCGTCAGTCGAACACAATCAGAGTTATTAAATAATATTTTGGCTCTTCCCAGCTTTAGCGAATTATTCCTTTACCTTTACAGTGTACTTTCTTTCTTTCCTTCTTTTTTCCTTTTATTTCTAATATAATTTTTAATTTTTATTGCAGTTGTTTTTCCACCTGTCAAGAGAACGTGTGTTTTCAGAGGACAGAACCCGGTTCTATGGTGCCGAGATCGTTTCTGCGTTAGATTATTTACACTCTGCAAAGATCGTTTATCGTGACCTAAAGGTAAATAAAATGCACGTGTTAAAGTGATCTTCCAATATTACCAATTTTATCATCATACATAACATGACAAAACTGTTTTTTAGCTGGAAAATCTGATGTTGGATAAGGACGGGCATATAAAGATCACAGATTTTGGTTTGTGTAAGGAGGGCATCACAGACGCCGCCACTATGAAAACATTCTGCGGGACACCGGAGTATCTGGCACCCGAGGTACAGCACACAAACACTCCATCACTGTCTGTTAATGTCTTTTTCTAATGACTATTTAATCTCATCATATTTAGAAAGAGTTTAGCAGGAACAGGGACACACTTCACCTGCGTGCTTTTCACATTTGTATAAAAATTGACACAAACTGCAGGTGTGTAGACGTGACTGAGCAGATTAGGTTATAAATAGAAACCTACTGTTACCATTTGTCATGTCATATTGAAGGGGTTTCATTTTAATAATAATATCTAAGTTGATTGTATATAATAAATGATTGTGTTGCATATGAATGTTGCACATTAATGACGATGATGTCAGGATGATGTCATGATAATAACTGTATGATGTAATCATATGCTGGTGAGTCATATATCCACCTCATGATTTGAGTCATTACATCACTGGACATTAATGATTCAGCATGATTGCAATCTGACATTAATCAGGTTGTTGGGGAATAATGTGACCGATTGATTATTAATCAGGTATTAAGACAATAATATAAGCAATTGTTGATCAAAAATTAAATAATAATTTGTGTGTTTAATTTATTAGATTAAAATTATGGCTAATTATTAATAATAGGAATTCTTATTGATCAGATATTGGAGAATAATGTGACTGATTACTGATCAGATATTGTAAAATGAAAGCTTGATGATCAAATTTTAGGCAATAATGTGCTTTTGTCTGATAAACGATTAGGTCTTGAAGAATGATATGACTAATTATTGATCAGATTTTGAAGAATAGTGTGACTGATTGATTGTTGATGAAATACGGGAGAATGATATGACTAATTGATTATTGATCAGGTATTGGAGGACAATGATTACGGGAGAGCAGTGGACTGGTGGGGTTTGGGTGTTGTTATGTATGAGATGATGTGTGGACGCCTTCCCTTTTATAATCAGGTATGACACACTATCACAGCATTATTGTTATTGATATATTGAATAATTTAAAACGCTTCTTGCGTGTGTTGCGTGGAGTAGATTTGTTTGAGTCGTCTGTATGTTTTTCTTCAGGACCATGAGAAGCTGTTTGAGTTAATTTTGATGGAGGAGATCAAATTCCCCAGAACTCTCTCTGCTGATGCCAAGTCATTACTGTCCGGTTTACTCATCAAAGACCCAAATAAGAGGTCAGTGTGTGTGTTTATGCCATCCAAAATAAAGAAATAGTTTACCCATAAATGATAAATAAATGATTACAGAATTGAATTGAACTTGATTTAATCTGTGTAATGTGTCTAACGTGAAACCTTTTCTGAAGGCTCGGAGGCGGCCCGGATGACGCTAAAGAAATCATGAGACACAGTTTCTTTAATGCGGTGGACTGGCAGGACGTCTATGACAAAAAGGTATTAAAGATGGCAGCTAAGAATATCTTTAATGATAACATGCTGACTTTATTTATACTTTAAGTATCTTAGATGATATCCATCCCAAAGGAAATGATATACATTGCACGATACATTGTGATAAAATTAATGTATAAAATGTAGAGCGACAGCAATTTTTAAAAATGTTTCATCCTTTATTTTGTTCTTTTACTGCTAAAGAATCTCTCTCTTAATGTTTAGCTTTCTTAATTCATTTCTTCATTTTAATTTTATGTTAAAATTGAATTATTTTTCAGTTTTCACTTACAGCCACTTTATTTAACTTTGAATGTTGTCAATTATATAACAAGTTACGTGAGCACATGTATGACAAAAAGTTAGTATAAACTGTTAATGTTTTGGTTATTTTTTTAATCAAAATACTACCCAGTATCATGCATTGTATCGAATCATAAGCTAAGTGTATGGTTACACCCCTAATTTTATGCTTATATTCACATTTATACACTTCTAAACATTAGTACAGTTATGTTGCATGTGTAGATTTATGTAATTGTAAACATTTGTACTGTTTAAAGCATTTGTAAGTGGAATGTGATGATGTAATTTCTTTTCTCTCTCTCTTTCAGCTGGTTCCTCCCTTCATGCCACAAGTGTCGTCTGAAACCGACACCAGATATTTTGACGAGGAGTTTACGGCACAGACCATCACCATCACTCCACCAGAGAAGTGTGAGTCCTCCATTTCCTCTCCTGCTTTTCCTCATGGCACAGGAAGAGGAAGTCTCATTCAGCTCTGAGCCAAACACAATGAGAGAGACGCTCGTTTCCTCACTGTATTTGTGAAAATCTGTCGGCGAGTTATCGCTCCTGCTAGGAATTCTTCTTATTTGCAGCGAATGAAAAAATTCATAATATTTCCCTTTTCTCCTGCAGATGATGAGGACGGCATGGACTCTGAGGAACGGAGACCACATTTCCCACAGTTCTCTTATTCAGCCAGCGGGCGGGAGTGATGTCATCAAACAGCGGCGTAGCCGTGCTAGAAAGAGCCCCCCTCATTTCCCCTCTGATCAATTACTGATAGACATAGGGAGTCATTTCTGTTGCTTTCTGTTTGGTTTTGGTTTATTTGTTGACGTGGGACTTAAAAAGGGGTTTTGCACAGATGGGTGGACTTAAGCTAGTCAACCCGCATTGAAAAGTCTTGTACACTTTCAGCTTGTTGTTTACAGACCATGGACAGTGTTTTTGGGGGATTATGATCAGTATTGTCGATTATTTGTTTTTTGTTTGTTTTGCACTTGTTTAAAAGAGCCGTTAGGGGGAACAAACCAAAAATGTTGCCTTATGTGTGTGGATCTCATCTGTCAGACGGACAGACGTGTAGTTAGGGTTATTAGACGCAGCGCTTGTTCTGCTCCATCGAGGCTCACAAATTTCATTTCGTTTTGTATTTAACACACGCACACAGAGGCGCCGAAGGGTCTCGTGCTTTTCCGTGCTTTCGGTAAAAGTGGGAAATGGTGTTTTGCAGGACAGTGTTAATAGTTTTGTTTATTTTATCCTCACGCTCTGATATGAAGGTTTATGTTACAAATACACATTACAAACAGCTGCCGTTACTGTATAATCTCTCAGGCAATTCAGAACACGAGTGAATCTTAACAAAATGTCATGAACATGCCCAACTCGATATAACAGTTATTTTTTGCATGAATAATACCATTTTTGGTCCATAATTTTTGTATAATTTCTCAAAAAATAAATAGATTTATTTACAATGTAAAGTATTTATGCATCATGGTAGTATTGTTGTATTGCATTATTACGTGTGTAAATAAGTCATATTACAGTATTTATTGCGATACAGTAGACATTTTTCAAATACACTATGACGTAATGTAATAAAAAGAACTGTACAGTACAAAAGTACAGTAATACAATTACTGGTAACTAAATAATAATGGTAATTAATAAAAAGGAGAAAAACTCATGAATTTTCTTGCAAAATAAAATATTTGTTTTGGGATTTTAGGGTGAAATGGACACATTTTGGTGAGATTCACTCAGATCAATCTACCCACCGCTGGGTGAAACCCATCCAAATGTGATATTTATCATCTTGTCCATGAAAACGCATTTAAGGACAGTGATAGGTGTCATTTTGGGTGGCGTTTGACCTTTACTGTACAGAGCAACAGGTATGTTATCTCTCTCATCAGCACAGAGAGAGATGAATCAACCACTGACCCTCACTTCACATCGCAAAGAGTTAGTTAGATTCATGATGGACTATTCCAGAAGATGTAAATACAAACCTATCTATCTCTTTTTACCATTATTCAGTTGTTTTGCTTTAAAGAGTTATGATGCCGTCTCCATAGCTGTGGAAATCGTATGCGTGATGTCTGCGTTCGAAATCAATACAAAGTCAGAAACTCATTATACGTACAACTGAGCCATGCAATATCAGTATGAAAGACCCCCGGAGCCCCGCCCCCATCGTGTGATGTATATATGCAACGTCATCTGTTCGTTACGTGTCACAGCTCGAGGTAAAAGCGGCGTGACAGTTATCGTGTGTGACTGCAAAAGTGAATTATAGGACGACAAAAAAAAAAAAAGTTGTGAAGTGAAACGGAAATCTTTGGAGGACGTGTATTATATGGATGTTGGTTTCCATAGAGATGAATTCAATCCCATCCTGTCTGTATCTGAACCAGTGAACGTTTTGAAAACTGTTCGTTGCGATTCTTTGAGACGAATGAAACGCGTGTGATTGTACGTCAACCTTTCCATTGGGTTTTTTTTACGCTGTGACGTATTCGGTCTGGCTAACAGCGAATCCTCGTTAGGTTTTTTTAATGTTGTTCAAATGTTTTTTTTTGGTTTGTTTTGTTTCAGCGTATTTTTGTACTATAGATGTAATTTAGTTGTATTTATTTTCGTATGTTGGGATGAAGGACGGCGTTGGCCGTGTTTATCTCTCTCCCCATACTATTATTTTTGATAACTTTCCTTTAGTCGTTGGCTGTTTTGTTTCATACCAAAACATTAGAGCAAGTGACCTGTAGGGGACTTGCATTGCCACTTGGTAGTATTTATTTTAAGTTAAATTAAAATGTTCAAATTTCTTGATGTTTCAGTGTGGACTTTCTTTCTATTGGAAATGTGATGTTTTTATACCGTCTCTCAATGTTATTTATGTCTAATATAGATCATTTTATCAAAGAATAATAGTCACCATCTGAATAAGTCATTCAAGTAATATAAATTTTAATCTTAACATGTTTTATAAACAAATATAATTTGCAGATTGCATTAAAAGTTTCTTTTTTCATTTAAGTGTCAATTAAAAAAGATTGAAAAAAACAGGAGTAAGCAAACGTATCAAAAAAGAAAGAACAACAATAACAAACTACAACAAAATTGCATTGTTTTATTAACAACAAAGCATTGGTTATTCTACAGCAGTTAGTGCAACAAATTTATAAACAACTATTACACTATGACAAATATATATGTTTTAAATCATAACTACTATTTACACAAATAGGTTTAAGGTCTAATTCTTCCTTCATAAACTGTGATTAAAGATGTCCCACATGTCAATCTGGAATGGCAGGAGGCCAGTCGATATCTACAGACTGAAACAAGAGAGAGAAAAAGATTTTATAATCTATAAAACACGCAGTACTCGTAAAGTAAAACACACCTCCACATCCAGCTCCAGAATATCAGCATCAGTCTTCATGAGATCACAGAGATTTGGTTTAGTGCGACCGAAGTCTCCGTGCACAAACTCTTTAATGTAACTGCACGATCGCTTGATTAAGGTAAATAAAATCTCTTTCACATTTCTAAAAGGTCAAAATCACAAGAATGTTAGTATATTTATGACATTTATATGTTATTTGCCATTTCAGAAAAGCGTATTAAGTTGTTGTGTGCAAGAAGGATACGTCCCGGCCTGTGTACACAGCTTTAAGGTGAAGTGGTGCGTGTCCAGATAAGTGGTGCTCATGGAGTGTATGACCCTCTGTCGGACCGCCAGCGGCCGGCGATGAAGAACTCTCAACGGAGTCTTCTGAGCGATCTTCAGATTCTACACACACACATACAGAGCTGAGATCACAACCTGACGTCTTCTCATGACTGTCAAACATTTAAGGATGTAGAAAACGCTTGACAAGACCTTGATGTCTTCTAGAAATTCCAGGTCAGTGTTGGAAATGTCTTTCTGTGTCCAGATGAGGGCGCTGTAGGACTTTGTCTTTTCCTCTTCGCCTTCTTTCATGCGACTTGTTGCTTCCCTATGGAACAGTGCAGTTTTTAACATACAGTACTGATCAAAAGTTTGAGAAGCTTTTTAAACAGCACTGAAGGAATCTCTATCTATTTTATGGGCTGTTTTTATTAATTATTTACTCCAAGTAATCCATTTAAAACTTTTCTAATCAAAGAAATAATGCACAATTATATTTTTAAACATTTAAATCATGAGAAACATTTTTGTCAATTGCTTCTTAACTTTTATCTGGTACTGTGTATCTATGAAGACCACTGACTTCCATGTGTATAAAACACATGAACTCTCACTCACCTAGTGACGATCTGCAGGTCTCGTACCCTGATTTTGTCAGATGATTGATTGATCGTCTGCAAAACAGAAAAAGGGTTTAATGAAATGTAATGTTTACCAACTTAATCAAACAGTGACTGAACAAATAAACTCGGAGAAAGTAAAATCCAGGAAAAGTTTGTACCTCCTGAATTTGCCTGATCTCAGTTCTGTTAAACTTCACTCGATGAGGGTTCAGCAACTCCACAGCGAAGGGTCGACCTAAGAAAGAATTGTAGAATCACATCCACAATCTATAATAAAGTCTGTATATTGTATTTGGAGCTGTAGGAGCACGTTTTACCAGTTCCTAAAGTTCTCACGTCCACATCCTCTCGTCCTGATGATGAGAAGTTAAAACCTGAACAGAAGAGACGAGCAGATATTCTGTGATCAGATGCTAAGATCAGACGCTTTTATGTGACGATCATACACACCGTCAGCTCTGAATGAGGACAGCAGAGGAGCAGCAATCAGCTCCTCCACAGATCCATCCATACGTCTCTCTCCGTCGATCACCCACGGCGTCTGAGGAAGCTCTCTCGAAAACTTATTATATCGACCTGCAGACCAACAGAAAGACTTGGTGTGTTGTCCACATCTCTTTTGCATAGTAAATTTGGAAAATGATTTATAGATCATTTTATAGGTTTGGGTGTACCTGCTATAAAGACAGATGTGTGGAGACATGTGGTGTCCAGGGGTGTGCATTTAGAGCTTGGTTTCTTCGGTGGACTGGGATAATGCCTGCAAATGATGAACCACATGTTTCAAAGACATCAACAAAAACAGATCTGTGGATCATCCAGATACTGTGTTCAAAACCCACCTTCTAAACTTCTCATCAGAGATCTTCTCCAATGCCTTGACCACCGCCATCCTGGTGAAGATGGACTGAGACGCCAGGAGAAAGAGGAACATGAAACACCCTGACCATGAACTTGATGTTTTAACACATTTACTGGTGGAAAACAATACTGAACGGCAAATAAAGTGTTGATAAGCTAAACAGTTCATACCGCTTTGTTTTTGGTGGGTTTAAAACAGTCCGGACATGTGGTTGCCCTGCAAAACGAAAAGTAAACACAATCTTTTTTATCATCATTGTTGAAACTTAACACTTTATGTATCTCCTAAAATACTTACAAGAAATGACAATCCTCATCCGTTTGTGGGTGTGTAAACCCAACACTCACTTCAAACTGACTCTGTAGATCAGAGAATGATCAAATTCATTTTACAATAAATAAAACAATTAAATGAGAAAATATGGAATAGTCAGAATCAGGTCTTACATTAGCCAGTATTGCCGCTCCCAGTTCCTGACTGATCTTTCCCTGTATCGCCCACTTAAACGCATCTTTCACCTGAATGACATCATCTTTCCCCAAACACATGCTCTTTTCCCTAAAAACACAACATATCAGAATATTGTTTGACTTCACATTCATATGACTGGAATGATGGAAAATGTGTTTTGCTCACAAACCAACATACCTGATTTCCTGCTTGACGTGTAACCAGCAAGAATGCTGAAACAGAGAGAGAGAGATAGTATTTGAACACATTATAACCTGTCTGGATGTAAATGTTGTGCTCACCTCTCTGACAGACAGCTGAGCGGGCAGAGAAACGGTCATCACGAGGCTTTCAAACAGGTACTGCTCTTTCTTTACAGCATCTGACACCTGCAGACAAAACAGACATCGTGCAGCTTTTATTCTGTAGATCTTTCACAAACAATATCTGAGATGAGCTTCTACAAATGACCTCATACCTGTTTGGCAAAAGTGGGATCACAAAAATCCTGCAGTATCCCAAGACACGCCGGACAAACATCCAAGTCTGTTGTTGGTTCTGCTGGTTTGTCCGAATCGTCTGTGCTGTTGACATCTTCAATCTTCATGCGTTTGTTTGGCGGGTCGTCTGTTGGATCCTGACCAGGGGCATCATTGGACTGCTGGATGAAGGTAAGAAGCTCTTTGTGTATATCCTAACACAGAAAAATGTATATTACTGCAAAACACTGTCGATATTATAGATTTAGATGTGGCAAACGATCTGAGCATGAGATGGTCATGGACCTGGTAGGATTGTCTGTATGAGGAGCAGGTTCCCACACAGCAGAACCGCAAAACACATCTCGCACAGCAGCCGGCAGCCAACAGCTTTCTTATGATTGGCCGATCTTTCTCTTTGAGGGAAAGCATACTGAAGAGAAAAAGAGAGAAGTATTACTATAATATCCAGCATTATGGATGTGATCTCCAGTCAAAACTTGAAACATACATTTTCACATTGTATTTATTACTAATATACTAAATTATCTGTTTATATTTTACTAAAGCCCTGTTGATAGTCTAGACATCAGTAAACACTTTGTAGGATTTCTGTGCACAAACCAGAAGCAATAATACCCAACAAATGGAGAAAAGATGACTCATTAAAGTTCATTTATGAGTAATATGGACTGTGACAATTCTGAAAACAGCACTTTACTATGAAAATCATGCTTTAAATATAATCAAATGCTTTACAAACTTTAAGAGAGACCTCACATGAGGATTTAAACCACCAAATATTAACATCTAAGCTATCAGTATGATGAAACCCTTTGGTAAACACGTTATTTTTCATGGTAAGGTGGACATTTGCATGGAATTGCCCAACTGATCTATTAAAATCCATAATTCATCTTACCTTTACTGAAACATAGTAATTCCTCCCAATCAGAAACACACAAACCGGGTTCCTTCACGCGTGTACTGGCACGTGTTTATAAACAAATCTCACAATGACGCTTTATAACATCATTTACATGTATAAATTATTCACAAGTGTGCAAGAAAAATATATATTCTACGTCACGTACTACAACACGATCTAATTGCAACATATTTAATGTCGCTTCTATCAGGCAGGCATATCTTGAGACACCCCCTACGTCATCCTCTGCGCAATCGCAGCGTTTGAGGGTCCTTTCTCTGTTACCGTCGCGACCGGTTGATCTGGAAGGTTCTGTTGGGGATCTTGAAGCCGAACTTTATCTGAACCCATCCGAACCGCAGAGGTGGTCTGAAGAAACGGGGAGACGTCCATCCCCTTCTTTGATTTCCTAGTAATTCTCTAATATAACTATTATTCAACATGCCTGAAGCGGCGGCTGCTGGAAGTGGATTTAAAAACAAAGGCGCGTATGTGGACCGAGACAAACCCGCCCAGATCCGATTCAGCAACATCGGCGCGGGGAAAGGTGAGAGATGAGCCGTGGATCTTCATTTAGGAGTGTTCAGAAACAATGACATGTGTCATACTACAATGAAGAGCTTGTGTTAATATCATTCTAGATGCAGTTTTCACCAATAAACTGTTATACGTATGACAATTTCTGCGTGATATTTGCTTTAATTTTGTGAAATGTACAGTATCGAGCTGTAGTCAATGAAATATAAATAATAAAGCCAACAGATGTCATGCACACTTCCTAGGCTACACAGATTTGTTTCCTTATAAGGTGTCAAGTCTTTTTCGTCACACAATATGACAATAAAATCCACATGCATAAAACTGTATAATTTATTTATTTACTTATACTTGTGTGTATATGTTTTATATTGGACATTTTTTATATATTAGTGAAGTTATTTGTAGGGTTTATTTAAATATTGAAATTCTGGCCAATACTGGTATTATGACATTAATTTGCATGTTATGGCTGATGGTATAAATTCATGCTATTATAAAAACAAACAGAAAAAACATGCTTTGTTACATCAGCAAGCCTACTATAAAAGATGGTTACATTAGATATCTAGCATTGACCAATGCAAATAAATGAAGTCAGTGATGTGCATTATGTTTTGGGCGTGGCAGCCGATGTGAAGCTTGACTTTATCTTTTAATCTACAGCTGTTGCTGATGCCATCAGGACAAGTCTGGGTCCTAAAGGCATGGATAAAATGGTAGAGTTCACTCCACACACACCCTGATTTAAAGCTCAGCTGATGAATCAGTGCATGTAAGTGAATGTTTGTTGTGTTTGCAGATTCAGGACGGGAAAGGAGATGTTACGATCACTAATGATGGAGCCACGATCCTTAAACAGATGCAGGTGCTTCATCCTGCGGCCAAGATGGTAAGTCATGAATCAGAGGATAATGTGAAGGTGCTGGTTAAAGGTGTTTGCTCTAGATTGATGTCGTGTTGTGTGTGTTGAAGATGGTGGAGCTGTCTAAAGCTCAGGACATAGAGGCCGGTGACGGCACCACATCTGTGGTTGTGATCGCTGGAGCTCTTCTCGATGCCTGTTCCAAACTTTTACAGAAAGGTAAAATGTGTGTTTTTAATGTGGTTTGACTGAATCATGTGGCAATTGAATGAATTTAAGTTCATGTTTGTTTATGGGTAGCTGACAAATAAATATGTGACTCTGTCATATGGTGTGACATAAAAAATGTAGAAAAACTTACAAAATACACAAATAGCATGAGAGATTTATATTTATTGCTGGAGTTGCAAATACGATGAGAAAGATTTATCTTAATTGAGTTTTCTTTTGGACATGTTTTGTATGTCACACCATAGGACACAGTCACACATTTATTTATCAACTACCCGTATATGTCAGCGCTGGATGGCCGAATACAGATTATTTTAATCTTCCAAAACTAACCATATGCACTGATAATACTGTAGCTGTTTTTGAACTTTTAACTTCTGTCTTTTTACTTAAAATGTTTTATTTTGGATACAGAGTTAAGGAATGATTTGCATTCCTATTTTGATAGTGATAGTGATAGTAATTTCAGTAATTCATGCATGAAAAGGTTGTTTTTTTACTTTTAGAAATTTTCCATGCTCAATAGGAAATAAGTCTGTTGTGTTGAATCGATTCGATCTGTATTTCCCGACAGGAATCCATCCCACCATCATTTCTGAGTCGTTCCAGAAGGCGGTTGATAAAGGCGTGGAGATCCTCACCTCCATCAGTCAGCCGGTGCAGCTGAGTGACCGGGAGACTCTTCTGAACAGCGCCACCACCTCTCTGTGCTCTAAGGTGGTGTCACAGTACTCCAGCCTGCTGGCTCCCATGAGCGTGGACGCAGTCATGAGGGTCATCGACCCCACCACCGCCACCAGCGTCGACCTCCGCGACATCAAGATTGTGAAGAAACACGGGTGAGATGCACAGGCCTGCAGGGTCATAATACAGTTAACAACATTTCATTTTATTAAATCGTTTGTTCATGTGCGTGTTTACAGAGGGACCATCGATGACTGTGAGCTGGTGGAGGGTCTGGTGTTGACTCAGAAGGTGGTGAATACAGGAGTGTCCCGTGTGGAAAAAGCCAAAATTGGCCTCATTCAGTTCTGCCTGTCACCTCCCAAAACTGATGTGTGTATTCTCAGAAGTTTACATTGTTTTTGTTCCAAATTTAAGACCACTGTCCTATTGTTTGGTGAAAGTAAAAAATAAATGTGTCATCAGAGTTATCATTTTGTGTGATGCTCTTGTCGGTATGTTTGTGGACAGATGGACAACCAGATTGTGGTGTCGGACTATGCTCAGATGGACCGTGTGCTGCGTGAAGAGAGGGCTTACATCCTCAACCTGATCAAGCAGATTAAGAAAGCCGGCTGTAACGTTCTGCTCATCCAGAAATCCATCCTGAGGTACGTTATCACCACAGACGGCAAAACACAACATACACTGGCCTCAAAGAGACGTATGAATCCAGTGAAGTGTATAATTATTTATATAATGTAAAGGTGACATTCTCCTGTCTGCCATTATATGACAAACAAAAAGTTATGGCCCAAAATGTATTGAACAGAGCAGTGTTTTGATGGTGGTCTCTGAAAAGCTAAAGCTGTCATTTAAAGATGACGGTTTTATTATTTCCCTGTCATTAGTAAAATATTGTCGGTGTCTAAAGTTTACTCAGATGCTTTTCACTATGTGTTTGACAGAGATGCTCTGAGTGATCTGGCTGTTCACTTCCTCAATAAAATGAAGATCATGGTGCTGAAAGACATCGAGAGGGAGGACATTGAGTTCATCTGCAAGGTATGAGTAATCAGCCAGACATTTTATATGTTTACCTGTCATAAAGCTATTGAATAATGCTTCTTGTATACATAAATATAAGGCCAGCAAAATGTATGGAAAAACACAAAAATCTGAATGTGCTGTCATGTTCATTGATCAGACTATTGGCACCAAGCCCATCGCTCATATCGACCAGTTTACCCCAGAGATGCTGGGCACAGCTGAGCTGGCAGAAGAGGTCAGCCTCGACGGCTCAGGCAAACTGGTGAAGGTAAGAGTGCTGAGATCAACATTATATAACCTGAAGTTTATGTAGATGAAACACTAAATAATTCAAGCCCTGACTAATGATTTAAATGTGGGTTTGTGTGCAGATCACAGGTTGTGCTAGTCCCGGAAAGACCGTCAGCATTGTGGTCCGTGGATCCAACAAGCTGGTAATCGAGGAGGCCGAGCGATCCATCCACGATGCCCTCTGTGTCATCCGCTGCCTTGTTAAGAAGAGGTGATGAAGATCTAGCCACCTTTAGCAAAATTCTGTTACCATTAGACGTTTGAGCAATGTGCTGACTAATTTTTCTTTCTCCAGAGCTTTGATCGCTGGTGGTGGAGCACCTGAGATCGAGCTGGCGCTGAGGTTGGCGGAATACTCCCGTTCTCTGGCTGGCATGGAGGCGTACTGCGTGCGCGCCTACGCCGATGCCCTCGAGGTCATTCCCTCCACCCTGGCAGAGAACGCTGGTCTTAATCCCATCTCAACAGTTACAGAGCTGCGTAACAGACACGCTCAAGGAGAGAAGACAGCTGGGATTAACGTCCGCAAGGTGAGACATTAAACTACATACTCAATAATGCCTCTTGTTACTACCATAAAATGAGCGTCTAACATGTTTGTCATTCAGGGCGGGATCTCCAACATCCTCGAGGAGCTGGTAGTTCAGCCTCTGCTGGTCTCCATCAGTGCTCTCACCCTCTCCACGGAAACGGTCCGCAGCATCCTCAAGATCGATGATCTTGTGAGTCATTTATCTCTAGTGCACCTCCATAGGTATATGCATTCATAGTCAACATCATCGTTAATCGTTTCTCTTTTTGTTCTACAGGTGAATACCCGGTAAAGTGGGCATAAATGTTGTTATTACTGAAGGAAGTCCCACTAGCACCCTGCTTAGAAAAACCAATCCATCGCTGTTACCTTGAGTAAATTAATAAAACATGTTTTTGACACGTTAACCTGCTTTTGTTTTTTGTCTTTTTATTTAGACGCAGAGTTTAGTAAATAAGTGAACTAGTGCTAGTCATGGCTTGCCATTATAGGTCAGTAGTTGTAATCTTATTAGCTAATCACCTTATCCAATCAGAGACTGTGATGTTCTAAGCAGAAAATAAAAATAAAGATGTACGTCTGTGTTTTGATTTTTACAGTTTGAACTTGCAAATGTACAAGGTTAAAGTAAAGAAAAAAGTCTGCCACTTGAAATAAACTTTAGCTATTGTTTCTGCAAAAGGTTGGTAAATAGAGATGCTTCAAATAAAGATGTTTATCCGTCTTATAGGTCAAATTATGAGATGTTTGATATTTTTCTGTTATAAAATTGCATAAACCAGCACATTTTAGAAGTTTTGACACTTGTATGATTCAAATTATTAGAGTCAACCAAGTCTGTTTTTATCATGTTACTTTATGGCGGTCTCCTTATACCAGTTATATTACAGTGATAGTTTATTAAAAATGAAAATACATCATTAACCCTAATGTCATTCCAAACCTGAAGATATTTTGACAAATGTTGGTAACCAAACATTACCCCCATATACTTCCACTGTAGAAACACAAAACCATTTCTAAAAATATCTTTTGTTTCACAAGTCAAACAGATTTGAAATGACATGAACAAATAATGACAGAATTATTATTTTGGATAAACTCTCTTTCTTAAAAACAAATTTCTCATTCTTGTTAAAATTGACTATAGTTGAAGTTCATTGTGGCGGTGGTTTTATCTACGTGCGCGTTCCCGCAGCTGTAACGTCACTTCGGCTTCGGGACGCTACGCGGTCGTCAAGGAAACGTGCACCTGTTACAGCGCGAGCAGCGGGCGCTCGTTCATTCATTCATTCATTCATTCGGAAGCTGTTTGTGATGCAGAAAGACGCAGATATGGAGAAATGTCACCGTGCTAACGTGCTGATGACGTCCTGTCTGAAGACACCGGTGGACCCGCACACTAAAGTCCCGTTAGCTCAGTATGAAAGAGAGAAATCACTGCCGTGCGCTCCCGCGGGACCCGCCGACAACCGGGACTACGAGAAAGAGGTACATCAAAGTTTATAAACTGTCGAAGAAGTGCATCGGGTTTGCAACGCAGAGGTCATGACTTTAATCCCAGATAACACTGATGAAAACGTATAGATTGAATGTACTGTAATGCTCTGTTGTTTTAGATAATAGTGTATGTCCAGTGCATGAAAAACATATAAAAGAAATGTGATAAATATGAAAATCAGGGGCTCTGATAAATGTAGGCAGTTGTTGTGTTTATGTGTTTTACAAAGAAAACAATTTATTTATAACAATTCATTTTTTAAGACAATAGCCTGAAAGATATCCTGAAGTTTAACAATGTTTCTTATCCTAGGTTTTAACATGGGTTTGAAGATGATAGATATGGACTAGGACGTCTAAACAGCTCTGTAACACAAGTGGAAAGATTAACCTGCTTTGGTTGTTTACTAATCTACCATCCTAACTAATCTAACATTGTTCCTACCATTTTCCATAAGCAAATTATTCTGATTTTCGAATAGTAACCACAAGCATATGGCCACATTTTGGACAAAGGGTTCTGCATTGAAACCTCATGACTGTAGCAATAATTGTGGCAATACTGATGTAATTCATGCTAAAAGTTACCACAACCTTCTATCTGGGTTATTTTAAAATGTTTTCCATCAGAGGTAGTACTTTAAATAAACTGTCTGAAAACAATATAACTGTAGGTCCTGTCTGAATAAAGAACACAATCTGCCATCTGCTCCTAAAGCTGACAGACCTGCAGATAAACAGCTTACACACACACACACACACACACACCTCATATTGCACACAACTGTTTTTCACAAGAGAATGACACAAGAATAGGATATAACTCCATTTCATGTCAAACAATATCCTATTTCTGAATTCATGGAGCACATGACAGATATTTTTTTGGTATCAGCAACAGAAAACCTTAGCGGGCCCAAGATATTTGACTTGTTGTTTATATTGTTAATAAAGAATATTTTACTTTAATTTCCTACTGTTTATTTTTAATAGATGGAATATGATTCAGGATCTGATATGGGGGCTGATGACTCTCCTGCCAAAGACAGCAACTGTATAACTGGCGATAACATCGACTTAAGGCAGTTCTACTTCTCTAACCAAGAGTACTACTATAAACTAGAGCAGCTCAAGAGAGCTCATCTCCACACAATGTCTGAACTCGAACGTATGTATCGCAAGAAACTGGAGCTCAACGGGGAGACCCCTGTAAACAACAATGATCAAACCAATCGGTGAGTTTATTTACTCTGATGATCATTAATATTTGGTTTGACTTATAATTGACTAATATTTGTATACAGTTCACAGCGAGCAAGGTCGAGTCCGACGTTAAAAGGCAGTCTGAAAAAGTCCCAGTCTGCTCTGGAGCTGCGATACAATTCGGACCTTACCGACGATGGCCAGGAAGACGGCAACAACTACACCATAGAGAAAGGTCTTCTTCTCTCCCCCAAAGAGCACATAAAAAACATGTGGCAGGACTTCAGAGTAAAAAAGCATTCTCCACCACAACAGCAACCGATTTCATCCTCGCTACAGACTCTGCCTGGTGACTGCCAGGCCACCACCAAACCTAGGGACAAGGTTAGAGGTCAACACAAAAAACAGAAAAAAGCCAGACATGAGGGATGGCATCCGAGAGTCACGGTCCCCAAACCTTTTCAAATGACCCTACGTGAAGCCGAACGTCGAAAGAAGGGCATAAAGTCACGTTCTGAAATCGAACAAGAGAATGCAGACCTCCGCCGGCAGCTGGAGGAGCTTACCGAATGTCAACGGAAATTCCGAGCCAGCCCGGTGCCAGCTCACGTACGCCTCCCACTTTACGAGGAGCTACACGAGCAGGATGAAGATCGCAGACGTCTCCATCGAGAGACGGAGCAGCAACGTCTCTATGCCTCTCAAAGACCCTTTAGCTTCCTGGAGCGCGAGCGGTTGAAGAAGGAGCAGAAGGAGGCCAAGCTTCGTGAACAAATGCTTATACTGGATAAAGAGGAAGAGGAAAAGAGAAAATGCCCATTCAGGGCCAAACCTGTTCCACGGGCGGTGAAAGAAGCAGCGTTGGGTGAGCAGCAAAAAGAGGAAGAGCTTTATCGGGTTATAAAGATGCAGATGCGGGCCAGAGAACTGCTTCACAGTGCATCCATGCCTCCTAGCATGCTGGCACGCCGCCTTAGCGAGAGACGAGCACAAAAACCCATCCAGGAGGACAAGCATGCCCATCGACCCAAGATCAACACAGAGGTTCCAGACTTTGATACCAGTTACAAGAGATTTCAGAAGCAGCTGGAGAGCCGGAGAGACATACGGCCCTTGACGGCATGTGAACCCTTCAAACTGCACACAGCTACCATTGCCTCACACAAGGAACGCATCATGGCAGATATTGAAGCAGAGAAGCAAAGTCCAAGACCGATACGTTGGCCGTTTGTGAGCACACCTATCTTGCCCAGGACTCCCTCGTCATCAGTTTGCTCCTCACTGTCTGGAAGTCAGGAATACTTGTCTGCTAAGATCACTGATGCAGCCAAGAAGCGACAAGAAGCTGTGAGGTAATGATGATGTCCAAAAAGTGATAACCCTTTCAGTGTGATTCCCATTACTACCTTCTAAATCCAACAGCAAACAATAAAAGACTTCAAATGTGGGAACCCTGATGTACTGTTGTGTGGTAGTTGTGTTTGTGTTAGTTTGTGAATGATCCTGAATCCTTGTTCTGCATGGGACATTGCTGATGACTTTAAAGTGGTGTTCATGTACTTTAGTCTTGTAAAAATACTATATTTGAGCTAGAAGCCTAAACCCTGTCCCTGGCTTACCAAAACGTCATCCTACCGATGTACCTTATTGAAAAGTCGCATCCATTTCTGAGTAGAAAAGTTCTAGAGCAGAGAAAGAAGAAAGAGGAAGAGGAGGAGAATTGGAAGGAGAAGCAAAAACAGAGGGAGAGGAAACTACAAAAAGTGATCACAAAGCGAGCGCAGGCCAATGATCCACATGTCGCCCTGGCTAAGACGTGCGAGTCTAAACTCAAAGACTTCAGGTAAACTCCTCAACACTCATAAAGACAAAATGCATTGATGACTGGTTGTTGATCACAATAATATACTTAATAACTACATTGATGGATATGCAAAATATTTAAGCTATTAGAAAAATGCTATCCCTTTAAGTAATTTAAGTCCTGGGTCACCCCTATAACCAAATATTCAAGAATGGGTGGACACAATTTAAATAGAATTGGGGGTAAACAATATTCCATTTAGCACATTTTATACATTGTATGTGTTAACATGGAAACAGAAAACAAGATCTCCAGAGACGTCGAGAGTACCAGGAGGAGATAAGAGATATGCAGGAGCGAGTTAAAGGAAGACCTTTGTTACTGGAGCAGGTAGCACAGGTGAGCATTGTCTCTCTCATTCTTACTGCTATGGAAACGTGCAGCTCTAGACAAAGGATGAATTTGTGAGGCTCTTTCTCTTTTTTTATACCTTAGATAAATGCAAAGAGGGCAGCAGAAAAGCTCTTCTCTAAGACTTTGAATGGATGTGGACTGAATGAGTCGTTTGTCAGCGGCAAAGCTCCTAAAGGCTTGAAAGACAGGTGGGAAACTCCAAGCCCCGCCTTTTTAGACAACCAGACTCCTCCCACATTCAGGTATGACTGATTAGCAATGGGGTCAGCAGGTTAAAGTACTCTGTTCTGGCACTATTTAAACTTCTTTTAAATATAGCAACATAATCTTTATTTTTACATTTCTGTGTTTCTTTTTTTAAAATGAAAACAGAAACAAATATCCAGTGGAATATGCAAACCTGCATGATTCACTCCTTGATGATTACCCTGATGATTATGAGGAATTTGACAATGAAATGGAGGAAGAGCACATGGACAGTGATGAAGAAAAAGAGGATGATGATGAAAGACAATCATCCGATGAGGAGTTGGATGTTAATGAAGATGATGATGACAGCCAGAGCAGCAGAGGTAGTAACAACAGTCACCATAGCAACAGAAGCAGATCAGGAAGTATTGGTTTGTTAATTGATAACGGGAAACGAGGAAATCAGAAAGTTGATGATGAGTAATGAGGAAATAAATGAACGTTGTTAGTCTCTCTGGCGCTCCTTGTGGATATACATGGTAATTTTCCAGAAATGTATTCAACTTTCTTTTTAAACATTTAAATTGTGTTTTTAATTAAATTTGGCACTTTGTGTTGCATAATAGATAATCTTACAAAACCTTTAAAATCTCGTCAAGGTCACATTTTAACTCAAAATCAAAAGAAACAAAGATAAATATTTTGCACAACAATTAAAGCTTTTCATATTTTGCATTGTGATAATATATTCGTGGCAGGTAAGATCGTGTTAAAGTATTTAACGTTTTACTGTGTTATTTTTTACACTATACGTATTATAATGACTGTGTTATTGTGATGTATGAAAGAAATAAAATGCATTAAATTACTTAATGTTACCGTATTGTTGTATTTTGGTCCTTATAAATAAATAGAAGCATTTTATAACATTTTTAACGCGAGCCACAATCTAAAAATACACATGACGATCAGCTACTGTTTGTACATCACAGGCAACATCTCAGTAATTTTCCATGCTGCACGCGGTCCAGCCCACATCACGCTGCGATGAAAAACCCGCCTCATACATGAAACCAAGGGCAAACGACGCGCTGGGCGGGGTCAACCATGACTGACTGCACCTCTGTCCAATCACACACGAGAGAGCCGCGCATACAGCTCTCCGCGACCAATCAGCTGCCGCGGAGGGCGTGTCCGCAGTCCGAATTTTACGCGGCGCTACGGGCTGAAAACTAAACCGAGATGGAATACGCCAGTCTGAACCGGTTTCAACCGGTCTTGCGTGTGATGCATAAGACTGGAGAAGAGCTGGGTCACAGACCTCTCGCAGATATCTGCTTTATAAACAACGTTTTTCTGCACTAGACAAACAAGTAACTTACAATAAACTGACGATTGCTTTTGAAGCTGCTTTCATGAAACGGAAACACATTAAGTGGCTCTGATTCCTAAACCCGCTTAGTTTTGGTTTTATTTCGGCGATAGAAGGAGTTTTGATTAAAACAGGTGAGTCGAAAGGGTGTGGATGTGAGGTTTATGTCCTATAATTATTTTTCGGTAATATAAACGAGTTGAATGAAGTGCTTGTTTGCTGACACGCTGCTGGTGCTGGCGAGCGGAAACGAAAACGCGTTTTGTGCCTCACTGCGCGCCATAGCTGCATTGAAGTTTATGCTGGAGAAGTTTAACGTGTGTGTAGTTAGTATATTTTGACTGAAATGTGTGCATTACATGCTCAGTCCTTCAAGTTGTACTGGGAGAACGCACAACATGCGTTTTGACGTGTAGTGTTTGCATTATAACAGAAAAAAATTCATAGTTCTTTTAATATGGATACATGCTTGAATGATGGGTAAACCCAACCATGTGGTATGAGCTCTTGAATCATTAATTCATGATTAATTGTGCTCAATACAGTGATAAACTTTCCAATAATAATAAATCACAATGAATGAAAACAAGATACCTTTGGCAGACTAGCTTAAGAAGTGTTTAAACTGTTGATATTTGTTAAAAGACTATTGTTTACCATGTGCATTCTCCTCAAACCCTCCCACAGCTCTATGCCGGCAGATATGACCATGTTGGCAGATCACACAGCACGACAGCTGCTAGATTTCAGTCAGAAGTTAGACATCAACCTGTTGGACAATGTTGTCAACTCCATGTACTATGATGTCGGATCACAGGTGAGGGTTTGCTTGTTTACAAACACTGAGCAAGTTATGATCACATTCACAGACAGGTGCATTAGAAAGTTTCCCTTCTTTTTTTTATAAGCAACGACTGGCACAAGAAGTCCTCACCAATCTGAAGGATCACCCAGATGCCTGGACCAGAGTTGACACCATATTGGAGTTCTCCCAGAACATGAAGACAAAGGTATGTCAAGATTTGTGTTTCAGAAAATGAATCACCACATAAGCTGATGTTTAACACATGTTAACATAATTTGTTGCGTGTATTGCAGTACTACGCTCTTCAAATACTGGAGACTGTAATCAAAACCCGCTGGAAAATTCTTCCACGAAATCAATGTGAAGGTGAGGGACACACTGTGACTTTATATTCAAAAGAAATAAACAAATTCTCATTCACCACGCAGACTGTCCTGCACACGTTTGTATGATCGCAATACTGCCATAAAAACACAGACTCTCTTTGGGATACAGTTTAATGAATTTGTTTCTCATTATTTTAGGGTAATTTTGATCTATGTTTCTGCTCTAATACATAATAACTCTTTAGGGTTGTTTTAAAAGCATTTAGGAGTTAATAAATCCACCGAATGTAAACTTATTTACCAAGAATTAAAGCAGTGCATTTTTACTGTCGTTTGGAGTATGTTGCATCTAAATATTACAATATTCATGTCAATCGAGTATCAGTGTATACTGCATCTAAAAACAAACAGCAATAATAAAGGAATCTGCAAAAACAGCTTTGCAACTTTTAATTTTATAATGTTTGCTTGCTGTACATGTATCACATAGAAGTAACTGTGCACAAATCATTACTAATAGTTGTCTGTCCACAGGAATTAAGAAGTATGTTGTGGGGCTGATTATTAAGACGTCTTCTGATGCAAACAGTGTAGAGGTAATACAAAATCTCTTCTTTTGCAATGCATATGTGTTCACACGGGAATCACAATTTCATTACATTCTGCAAGTCATTCTAGCGCACAAAGACAGAAAACAAGATGCTCCGATTAACACCCTGCTGTACATTTGCTTCATTGCACTGTTTCTAAAAAAAAAAAAAAATGTCAGACTGTGACTTCCTGATGTGTCTCACTCCTACCGTATAATTTATTCAGCACCCTTTCTTATTTTCTAAAACTCACACATGCATAGCTGACAAGTAATGTTGTGTACCTCATAAAATGAATCTATTCTAACTTATCTTTTCACTTTTGCAGAAAGAGGGAGTTTACATAGCAAAGCTGAACATGATCCTGGTGCAGGTAAACTTTTGTCACTTTAGATTTGTGTGTGTCAGATGTTTATTCCTGAACTGACATGATGACTCTTTGTCATGAATTTGTTTTAGATCCTGAAGCAGGAATGGCCAAAGCACTGGCCCACGTTCATCAGTGATATTGTGGGAGCGAGTCGCACCAGCGAGAGTCTGTGTCAGAACAACATGATCATCCTAAAGCTACTCAGCGAGGAGGTCTTTGACTTCTCAAGTGGACAGATGACTCAGGTCAAAGCCAAACACCTGAAGGACAGGTATATATCAACTCCTAATAGACACTATTTACACCTACTAACATGTTTGGGTGAATAAGCCACTAGCTAACCTGTCAATCAACAAGGTTTTGTTACAAAATATATGTAGTAACTAAAGTTCAAGCCCTTCCCTTCTGATCGTTTGTTTCATTCAGAATTAACTTGTTTCTTTCTTTCTCAGTATGTGCAACGAATTTTCCCAAATATTTCAGCTCTGCCAGTTTGTCATGGTACGTTACAAAAACACTTTTAACAGCATAAATGTGCCTCATCTGTACAGTTTAAACACCTGTAATATCATGCTGTGCTCATTAGGAGAATTCCCAGAATGCCCCTCTGGTCCACGCCACACTGGAAACTCTTCTTCGTTTCCTAAACTGGATTCCTCTGGGCTACATATTTGAGACCAAACTCATCAGCACGCTAGTGTACAAGGTAACAAAAGTCATGAACACTGGTGAAAGAGTCTTTCTCATGCAGGATTAATCATGCTGCAGCTTTTCCAGACATACAATCAAGTATTAAGAATAATTACAATCATCATTATCATTATTATGACTTGACCTTTAGTCATTGTGTTTCTGAAAAAGCATTTTGTAATTTCAAAGCTCATTCAGGTTCTGTGCTCTTGATCCAATAATTAACAACCAAAAATAATAAAAATTTACTGTTACTCCTCTGACAAAGGCGCACTTGCATTGGTTCAGCTTGCCTGTGCGTAAGAAAGAGAGGAAGATCATTTGGACTGCCGGTTTTTGCATGTATGCACTGCTCAAAGCTTTGTGTCCAAGCTGGTGTTCCAACAAATATAACTACATAAAAACATCAATCTGTAAAAGAGATGAAGTCTGTATTTAATTTGTGTTCTCCCTCCTGCAGTTTCTGAACGTTCCCATGTTCAGGAACGTGACATTGAAGTGTCTCACGGAGATCGCCGGGGTCAGCGTCAGTCAGTATGAGGAGCAGTTTGTCAACCTGTTTACTCTCACCATGATGCAGCTGAAACAGGTACACAAAGACTCTTTTTGATGATGTCACTGGGGTTCTTTTTCTCATGTAAATGTAAAAATCATACCTCATATTTCCTATTTTTCCTTGAGGTTAGAAGATTGAAACTAAAAACATAATCTTTATGGAAGCTGTTTATTTAACATGAGTTGTAACCAACAGATGTTGCCACTAAACACAAACATCCGCCTGGCATACTCGAATGGAAAAGATGATGAACAAAATTTCATCCAGAACCTCAGTCTGTTCCTTTGCACCTTCCTCAAAGAGCACGGACAACTGATAGAGAAGAGACTAAATCTCAGAGAGACGCTCATGGAGGTATACACAGAGATTTAATCTCAGACAAACACTCGTAGAGATATAAACCTAAACATACAGTGAATTGTAGAAAGATTTTGATGATACCTGTGTGTTCAGGCTCTGCATTACATGTTGCTGGTGTCAGAAGTGGAAGAGACTGAGATCTTCAAGATATGTTTGGAGTATTGGAACCACCTGGCCGCTGAGCTCTACAGAGAGAGCCCCTTCTCAACATCCACCTCTCCACTTCTCTCCACCAGCCAACACTTTGACGTGCCGCCCCGCAGACACCTGTACCTGCCCGTGCTCTCCAAGGTTAGTCACGGAGAATACACAAGGGGTTGTGTTGAACTCGACTGGTGTGTAGGTCTATTTATGTGATTGTTTGATCCGTCTCAGGTACGTCTGCTGATGGTGAGTCGCATGGCCAAACCCGAGGAGGTTCTGGTGGTGGAGAACGACCAGGGCGAGGTGGTGAGAGAGTTCATGAAAGACACAGACTCCATTAATCTCTACAAGAACATGAGAGAGACTCTTGGTAATCAGAATGAGCTTTAGTTCAGCACAATCATATTCAGATATTTGGATGTTTTAGATCTTTAATGGTTATGTGTGTCTTTCACAGTCTATTTGACTCATCTGGACTATGCCGATACGGAGAGGATTATGACAGAGAAGCTTCATAATCAAGTGAATGGTACTGAGTGGTCCTGGAGGAACCTGAACATGCTCTGTTGGGCCATCGGCTCCATCAGTGGTGCCATGCATGAGGAAGATGAGAAGAGATTCCTCGTCACAGTCATTAAGGTCTTTACTTGTTTATATACATGCACTGTAACACCAAAGTATACATTGCTTTAAAAACGATCTGTGTAAATCTGCTATTTCCATTCAAAATCTTGTACACAATGATCATTTAAAATGTGGGTGAATAGGTCCTAACATGTCTTGAGGACACTGTGTGATCTAGTTAAATCATGACAAGTGAAATCCATCCTGCCCTATTATCACATTAAACATAGTTTCACTCGTTGATATGTCACATTACAGAACATGCTGTTACATGTGTTGTTAGTGTCTGATTTTTATTAGTTGTTAGTGTGTGATCTTTTATAGTCTATCATGTGAACCCTCTGATCGCTGTGTTTGTCTCTGCCTCAGGATCTACTGGGTCTATGCGAACAGAAAAGAGGAAAAGACAACAAGGCCATCATTGCCTCCAACATCATGTACATCGTTGGCCAGTACCCACGATTCCTCAGGGCACACTGGAAGTTCCTCAAGACTGTCGTTAACAAGCTCTTTGAGTTCATGCACGGTGAGAATTGTCTGCGTCCTTTTGAGCATTTGAGGGATGGGTGTGGCTACAGCCAGCCAATGCCCTGTTTACCTTCATGAGCTGATATTTCATTTATTCATTAAAGAAACTTTTTCAATTTTGCATGTTTGAAGAGTTTTCCCCTTCTAGGTGAATTTTGTGTGTTTGGATGTTAAATGAAAAGCATTTCTTCCCATCTCAGAGACCCATGATGGTGTGCAGGACATGGCGTGCGACACGTTCATCAAGATTGCCCAGAAGTGCAGAAGGCATTTCGTGCAGGTGCAGGTGGGCGAAGTGATGCCATTCATCGATGAGATCCTCAACAACATCAACACCATCATCTGTGACCTTCAGCCGCAGCAGGTGCACACGTTCTACGAGGCCGTGGGCTACATGATCGGAGCGCAGACGGACCAGACCGTGCAGGAGCACCTGATAGAGAAATACATGCTCCTCCCCAACCAGGTGTGGGACAGCATCATTCAGCAGGCCACCAAGGTAAGCGATAGTTAAGTGTAATATTCCCTGTAGACCACAGCTTGAACGGTGCAATTCTTAGTATTTCAACTTTGTATAACACCTGAAATCAAAGCTCACGTTGTGATTCTTCTGTCAGAACGTGGACATCCTGAAGGACGCAGAGACCGTGCGTCAGCTTGGCAGCATCCTGAAGACAAACGTGCGAGCGTGTAAGGCTGTGGGTCACCCGTTCGTCCTGCAGCTGGGTCGCATTTATCTGGACATGCTCAATGTCTACAAGTGCCTGAGTGAGAACATATCATCCGCCGTGCAGACCAATGGTGAGATATACTACATAAAGATATGACTCGGGCATAATAATGCTTCATGTTAAAACTGTTCGTATTTTGTCTGTAGGTGAGATGGTGACCAAACAGCCTCTGATCAGGAGCATGCGAACGGTGAAGAGAGAAACTCTAAAACTCATCTCAGGATGGGTCAGCCGTTCCAATGACCCTCAGATGGTAAGTTCAGCTGGTCCTGGATCAGGTTATTCCAGATGATTAAACATTTGCCAGAGGTTGGTTGCAAAGACACAGCATTGTTTTATGTTGTCAGGTTGGAGAGAACTTTGTTCCACCTTTGCTGGAGGCCGTTCTCATTGACTACCAAAGGAACGTACCAGCTGCTCGGGAACCAGAGGTGCTCAGCACTATGGCAACCATCGTCAACAAGCTCGGAAGTCATATAACAGCAGAGATTCCAAAGATCTTCGATGCCGTGTTTGAGTGCACCCTCGACATGATCAACAAGGTTAGACCTTCGTCCTGTATCGTTCTCTATGACCGCAGTGTCATGTACTTACAGCGCGGAAGTGTCATATCATATGATGTATTTTAATGTTTTTCTCTCTTTCAGAACTTTGAGGAGTACCCTGAGCACAGGACGCATTTCTTTTACCTGCTCCAGGCCGTCACCTCCCAGTGTTTCCCAGCGTTCCTGTCTATCCCACCTGCGCAATTCAAACTGGTGCTGGACTCCATCATCTGGGCATTCAAACACACCATGAGAAATGTGGCCGACACAGGTGGAACATTGCCTGCCGTTATATCATTTTGTGAACATGTTAAAATAGTATGGTGTCCGTGTTTGCATTGTGTAGATTACATTTGTAGCCTTACACTTAAACCTTGAGTCATGTACAACATAATTAAAATGCTCATTGTGTGTGTCCAGGGCTTCAGATCCTGTTCACTATGCTGCAGAATATTGCACAGGAAGAGACGGCCGCTCAAAGCTTTTATCAGACGTACTTCTGCGACATACTGCAGCACATCTTTTCGGTTGTCACGGATACATCTCACACGGCTGGTCAGTTGCTATGCAGAGAAATAGTGACACATTTGCCCAGCATTCATGATGAGATTTGCAGTGTTATGCATAAGCAATTTACAACATCAGTATTTATTAGTTTGAGTGTGTAATTCACATGCATTGTTTGTGATGGACAGGTTTGACGATGCATGCTTCCATCCTCGCCTACATGTTCAACCTGGTGGAGGAGGGTAAAATCAGTATTGCTCTTAACGCCGGCACTGCCGCCAACAATCAAGGCTACGTGCAGGAGTATGTGGCCAACCTGCTCAAAACAGCCTTTCCACATCTACAAGAGTAAGCTCCTATAGAACAGCACGTGAATGTTTCGCTGGATTAAAGTCTATGTGGCTGATGTTGTGTTAATGTTTGTATTTTTTATTTTATTTCAGCGCGCAGGTAAAGGTGTTTGTCACGGGTCTCTTTAGCCTGAATCAGGACATTCCTGCATTTAAAGAGCACCTCAGAGACTTCCTGGTGCAGATCAAGGTATGTCACTTCCTTCCTCCTAGATAATTCACTTCCTCTTTCTGTAAAAACCCTGATACATAGCTAGCTACTGATACAATATCACAAGACGAGCAGGGCTGTTTACACTAACTTTTTCGCTCACAGCGAGTTAGGATACATTTAGGCACAGTATTGATTTATCCGATCTGTTCAGACTGACACTATATAGACAACACTCAATGTTGAAGCTGTTTCTTGTGGTGTGATCACTCACCGGCATTGTGTTTGATTGCAGGAGTTTGCCGGCGAGGACTCGGCAGATCTGTTTCTGGAGGAGAGGGAATCGGCTCTGCGTCAGGCCCAAGAGGAGAAGCACAAACTCCAGATGTCCGTTCCTGGAATCCTCAACCCCCATGAGCTCCCAGAGGACATGTGCGAATGAGCATCTGTACAGTTTCACACTGTTGAAGGAAATGTGCGAGTGTGTCTGTGTGTATAGCGATTCAATGGGTAGAACAAGGTAAATCCAAATGGTGGATGTTTGTCGACCAAATCAATGTCAATATGTACATTCAGAACATCAGCTATGAACCCCTTAATGACTCCTCCCTCTCAATCCTTACTCCTTGGTTTTACATAACTGCATTTTATATAGAAGAAACCGTTACTATGTATCTCTTGTATATCAACTCATTGTATATCACTCATCTCTGTTTCAGTTTTTTGCTTTCCTGTTTGACACAAATCAACCGTTTTTGCTGTTGCTCTTGACCTTTTCATCTATTTGTGAATATGTAATATACAGAAAGACGGGCCAATGGATAGGGATTTGCCGAGCTGTGCGGACATGTGGCTTGTATGTACCACAGCAAATGAATGTGATGGTTTAGGACGAGCGGTGATACTGCTCGACTGTTCTTTTCTGGGGAGTTTGTAGTGTGTTTATATAGAATTGTTTCTTCTTCGGTTGCAGTATTTGTGAATGAATACATGCTATAGAGTATTTTTTGCATAACAATGGAAGGGTCTGTTCATATTTGTAAAGCTGTGTATTAGTACTATGGAAACAAAGTTGGTTATTTTTACAAAGCGTTGTGTTTGTTTTTTTTAATCATATAGGACTCATTTAACTTAAGAACTTTGTCAATTGTGCACATTCTAAGGACTGTATATTTCTGTAAATATACAATTGAACCTTTTTGCATTATGTCTGTGTTATTCATGATCTAATTCTGATTTGCTGATATGACTTTAAAACTCTATTTAGGGTTCTCCTGATCAGGAAAAGCCTGGAAATACAAAGTGGTTTTAAAAAAGTTCAAGTTTATATTTTTAGTTTTCTGTTTTAAAGTGAGCCAGTGTATTTTGTGGGTCTTTTTGAGATAAAAATGTTCAATTTAAATAAAGAAAATCACGTATCTAAAAATTACAAATATAAAACTAGATGTAATGTTTAGAAATTAACTAGTCTAGAATTGTGAGAACCCTGTTTACCTTGAATGTCCTATTAATATTGAAACAACCTGCATGTCAAATTAAATGTTTTTGGAATAACGTTATTTTTTTATTTGTACCTAAAACAAAGACGAATAATTTATATTCAAACAACTCTGTATAACAAATGAGACTATTATGCCATGCTAATATCAAAATTAAAACGCATAACGCGTCCACGTGCTTGACTGCTAGTTATCGCGAGATTTCCAAATAAAACGCGAACAGGCGTGGCGGAAAAAGCCGATCTGTATTAAACCCTCGCTCCTCCCACTCTCCCCGTGAGCTTTCCGGAAAAGGCCGAACGGGCCACAAAAAGACAGCGGTATCGTCTGTCTGTCTGTCAACGGGCAACATCGAGAATTCCCGAACGTTTCCGAAGTTACCCGACGGAAACAACCGATGTGTACTCCCGTCCGTGTTCATCATGGCTACCGTATGTGCTAGTCTGCACAGTAACGCTCTGCTCGGAGATTGATTCTCCGTTTCCTTCAGTGCCTCATATTTACTGTCTCCATCCTCGACATTTCGGCAAAAAGTCCCGCTTGCATGAGCCCCAGCCTCCCTGGTTGTGTTGTGTGACAAAAACGAGCCTTCATCAAGCATTTCGACGGGCCTTAAACACCCCCTTAAAAAGGGAAAAGAGGCAACATTTTTATTTCTCCCATGATCTGCTCACACTTTCCGCCTTTATGAACCATGTGTGAGAACTGCGCCGAGCTGCTGGACGTTCTCAATGAAAGTAAGTCGACGGCATTTTGTTGTTTGTTTGTGTGTTTGTTGTGTTGTCGGAGTTGTTTGCAGCTCAAGTTGTTAGCACGACTGCTCGAGCATGCGGCTGTCTGTGTCTCGCATCAGCGCTGATGTTTATATCCAATAATAATTATTTTACACGTACTGTCAACATACGTGTTTAAAAGAGACGTGTGTTATACGTCAACTGTGTGTTAGAATTTAATTCAATGCTAGTTGAACGTGCTAGCCGCGTCCCTACATGTATTTATCATTACATCGTTCAATGTAACCTGATATAAAATCTGCTTTCTCTACACGTACGAAACGCCCAAAACACGTTGATTTGTGTGTTAAACAGCAGTTTGATTTGGTTTGTTTGAAGGCTGATGCGAAGTTCACCTGACATTAGCATTAGCATTAGCCTCAGCAGAAAGTGTTGTGACATTGTCATCCTTCAAAATTCTGTCGGATGGTCATCTGAACACGAAACACAATTCACACAACGATTTATTTATGTTTATTAGGGTTAGGGTGATCTGACAGTGATGTTTTGGGGGGTTTGTGACGTCTTTGGCCTGATAATGTCTGGCTGCAGGAATCAGGCAGTATTTGTGTGTGTGTTTGTGCTTTGTTGTGTGTGTGTGTGTTGTCTCATGCGGATTGATGGGGTTTCTTTGAACGGATTTGCGTCTAAAGGCAGTCACTGATACTATAGTTGTGGTTGTTGTGATCTGTTAGATCAATGCTCTTACAAGTGATGCTGGTAATAGCATGATATATTTACTGTGGTACTCCAAGTGTACTACTTGCTTTTTCACATTGCTGCCATTGTACTTTACCAAGAAACAAAGAGAAAACAACAGCAATAATGTCATGTACATTCTCATAGAAATGTCTAAAAACACTAATATTATTGTCTTTTGTGTCATAATATACAATGGTAGACAATAATTACCATATTGTTATTTACATAATACTTTTTGTACCTCATCATTGCCACTATGTCAGGTGAGGTAAAGCATTTTTATTTTTAAAGCATGATTTTTTTTGTGGTCAGGCAAGTACTGCGAGTTATCACATCTATAACAGTCCATATTCTTTATAAATGAACACATGAAAATATAAAATAACTATTTTGTGTTTTTGAAGTGTCATCTCTTCTCCATTTGTGGGGTATTAGTGCTTCTGTTTTGTGTTTTTTAATTCACGGAAATCCTATGAAGTATGTTGCCTCCCTCCCTAAATCACACAAGTTGTTTAGATGACATCAAAATTGATATTTAAATATATAGAAAACATCCACTTTGCAAAGTTGTATGTAATCTCTAAACTGACATGAGACTCCTGTTAAACTGCCATGTATTGGCTGATGCAGATAATCATAAAATGGTGTAATATAAGAAGATTAATTGGCTTGGTTGATATATCGGTAGTCATTACTAGTGGCTCTATGTCTTATGCATCATTTATTAAATATCACCATTAAAATGTATCCTAAGATGGATGTCGTAATTTGACACGAGACGTATGAATCCACAGATTTCCATGTGATTGATCCTGTGGTTTTGAATTCATCTAAACTAGTCGTAAACCACATACATTTCTTGGGAATACTTTTGGCGAGTTTTATATGTGGTGACATGACATGTTTAACCGCAAATCATTTTGGAGTTTGGAGAAATTTTGGGAATGACATCACCACGTTTTGGAATGAGTTCTGTATTTCATATACACACACAAGTGATAACGATCGGGTCGGGTCATTTCCGTCCTCAAAGTGGTTGACATAGTGATAACCATGGCAATTCTTTGGCATCTTATGGCTGTGAATAATAGAGATGGAATTTTGATGTTTGCTATTTTGGATGAAAGAAAGTATAGTATACTACATTTATTAATAATCCACTGTTGTCAGAGTTATTGGTTGGACAGAGGGGTTGTCCAACCGTAATCTCATATCACTGGTTAAATTTACAGTATAGTTAACTGTATGTTATATGGAAATATGAGAAAAATATTGTAACGTCCAAACAAATTGCACACATTGATCTTGGTTTTATTAAAATGACTAATCCAAAATACCTGAAAGTCATGGTCTGGTGGTAGTCAGTGAGTTTATGTGTGTGTGTGTTTGTCTTGTGTCTGTGCTCTCGCAGTGAGTGGCAGCCCCATATGTGCATATGCAGCTTAACCTTTGACCCCCCACCCCCCTGTCAAAGAGCATGCGAGTCTGACGGTGTTAATCTGACAAAGTGAGCCGTGTATGTTCAAGAGAGATTCTTATCTCTATGTTGTTAAGTGTGTGTAAACCTGTACGCCCTGTCTTTAAAAGCAGTTGTTGTTTTTGCCTACCCTCTAATTTGATGTTTTAATGGCCGAACACAGCCAGACAGTCACAAAACCAGTTTTTCTAACAGGCATCATAAAAATATATGAATCATAGTGAAACACTTCATTATCGTTGCAAGTTTCTTTGTTGGTAAGTTTGAATTTGCTCATATTTAATGGCAAAATATATTGCAGTACAAATACTAGTAAATGTATTGCGGAGCAGATTTTTGCTTTTTAATGGCTTTTGAAGACTATTAATGCTGCCAACATATATGAAGTTTTAATGTTTATTTTTAAATCTTTCTCTGGATCTTTCAATTCCTTTCTTAATGTTTATGTTACAGTTTTTAATGTTGAACCGTAATAATGAAAATTGTTAAATAATGTTTTGTTTCTTTGTTTCATTTTGTCTTTTTTCAAAATATTGTGATACTGTCAAGTTGTGAACCCAGTAATAAATCATGAGCTTATTATGTCATTGATATTTCATATAAACTATTTTATGAAACTTTCTCAGTAAAAACATTGTACAGTTTTTAACTTTTGACACAAAACAAACATTTTTAGTAGAGAATATTGTTTATTTAGCCTTTGTGTGCAGTTTGACTAAAACCTTTTTTGTTTCGTAATGTGAGAAGATTTTTGGGTCTTTTGTAGTTTTGAGTTTAACAGCTTCGATTACAGATCCTCTTATCATAGCGCCATCAAACCGCTCTTCAGAACGAACCGAACACAATGCCCTGCGTTGTTACTGTACAACTGTGTAGAAACAACAGAGAAAAGACGGGAAAGCTCTTGTAAAAAGAAAGAAAGAAAGGGAGTCCGGGAGTGAAGAAAGAGCAGAAAATCTCATGTAGGTCAAGGCTAGACAGCTGCTCGATTGAACTTTATAACCCCACGGTAGGTTTCCTGAGTTTTGCAACTCCCTCGTTGCCATGGAAACGATTAATGGTGGACTGTTGGTGCACAGGACATATTAAATGTCTGAATACTGAAGACCAGAGATTTATTTGATCATGTTTGAGATCTCCCGCTGTGTGGACATACTGGACTTTGGTATGAGACCGGGGGTATGAGAAATAAAAAACATCTTTATTTACTCATCCTCATGTTCTGACAATCATTTCAGTTTTGCTTGCTGTGGATATTTTACAGAGTTTTAATGGAGAAAGCATCATTTGTATTTACTCTTGTTTAGTCATTTGAAAAAATGCTTAAAGGAATAGTTTACCTAGAAATTAGCTGTGCCTCTGTACAGAATTACACACACTTTACACTTTGCATTCGTGTTTCAGATGTGTAACAGTGTTGATGTGTACAGTTTTTAGGTTGTACTGAACTCAGAGTGCCTCACGGTCAAGAAGAAGAGTCATTAATGGTGGTTTCTTTTGTTTGTCTGATTCTCTCTCTCTCTCTCTCTCTCTCTCTCTCTCTCTCTCTCTCTCTCTCTCTCTCTCTCTCTCTCTCTCTCTCTCTCTCTCTCTCTCTCTCTCTCTCTCTCTCTCTCTCTCTCTCTCTCTCTCTGTCTCTCTCTCTGTCTCTCTCTCTGTCTCTGTCTCTGTCTCTTTCTCTCAGTCTCGGATGCAGACAGCTCAGACGGCCTGCAGCTGAAGAAAGAACATGCCTTAAGAGTCTTTACTTACATCAGCACATGGACACAGAGGTCATTTTTGTCTCATTCATTCATTCATTCATTTATTCATATCTTCATTCATTATTTAATTCACCCTAGCATATGTTTATTCATTTGTGCATTTGTTCATGCATTCATTTAGTCTTCTCCATTCTGCCACTGTTTGTTTAATGCTTTATGGTCCTTTAAGAGATCTCGGCACTATTTAATTGAATTTATAGGTTAAATAATTTATTATTTATTTTGCTCCTGCTGTAGTTTACTGTATTATGATTGGCCATTCTGATTACACGCTTCGGTCTTATATGTCACATTGATCTCTGTGTGTTGGTTTGCAGGCAGTGTCTGTGCTGTTTTAAAGAATACAAACACCTCGAGGTATTCAGCCAGCTCGTCTATGCCCTCATTAACCTGGTTATTGCCCAGGTGACCAACCTTAGGGACCGTCTACGCAGTGGTCATGGCAACAGTAGGACTGAGGGGGCGGGGTCAGAATGGGTCTCCGCCCAACCGCAGCCGTCGCCCAGCGAGGACGAGCCTTTGAATGTGGAAAGAGACTCGGCTGAGGAGGATGGTGGAACTGAGGATGGAGAGCAGAACCAAAAGCAGGGTGTCAAACCGGACCCTCTGCCCCGGCTCAGTGAGCCCACGCCGGGTGAGAGCGGGAATGAGAGCAGCATGGACCTTTTTTCATCCTGGAGCACAGAAGACCAGGAGAAACTGCTGCTGTGTGCTGCCAAGATCTTTCAGATCCAGTTTCCCCTGTACACGGCCTACAAACACAACACACACTCCACTATAGAGGTAACAAACAAACGTACAAACACAACAGTCAAGCTTCCCATCATTCTTGCTGGTTGCTTGAGCATGTCAGGAAGCATGAAGCAATCTCACACCTAACATGTGTATCCTTTGTGTCATTAAAATCGTTTCTTTGTCAGTCATTGAAAAGAGAAACTGGAACTCGCATGTTGCATGTCATAAATCTTACCAGAGGACTCAAATGCAGTAAAAGTCATTATTCCTGTTTATTTGAGCAAGAAAGATCCTAATTCATTTAAGAGAGACAAAGTAACATTATACACACTTAGGGCTTCATTATTTTTAAATTATTTTCCAGAGCAGCTGATTTTTTATTGAACAGTTTTCGTCTTCGGATTTTATTTGGGTCACATTGTTATTGTGCATCTTTTTTGTCTGCAGGATATCTCGGCACAAGAAAGCAATATCCTCGGCTCTTTCTGTGACATGAATGTAAGTCTTTCTTGCATACACAAACTTTGAAAAGTAGCTGGATTAAATAGGTTAGACCTCATTTATATTTTAGTCAATGATGCAAAGGTACAAAACAGCCTACAGAAAAGTCATTGACCGGATGAAACTGGCAAAGGTGATGCTATCATGTTAAACTAGTCATGAACTGGGGATGATGGGTTTTCTTTGGGTGAATTTCATTACGCTAATATCGTGGTTTGTGCATTTCAAACAAGGACAATTTCTCTTCCGGCGTGTTTGTTTCAGGATGTGGAGGTCCCTCTGCACCTGCTGCGATACGTGTGTATGTTCTGCGGGAAGCACGGCCTCTCTCTGATGAAAGACTGTTTCGAGTTCGGCACTCCTGATACTCTCGCTTTCCCCATCGCACATGCCTTCATCACCATCGTCTCTAACGTGAGTCAACAAACATTCATCCCAGCCAATCAGAGATAAGCATGGAATAATGCTCGATTAAATGTGTGTTTTTGTTTCGTTACAGATCAGAATATGGTTGCACATTCCTGCTGTGATGCAGCACATCATCCCTTTTCGCACTTATGTCATCAGGTATTGATATCTATTCTAGTTTATGCCTTTATTTCTTTGTTCACATGTTTTCAGTGGAATATGTACGTTTAAATTTCATAATGAATAGTGATGAAATGTTTTTAACACGATAGAAATAATGCATCATCAGTACAATCAAAACATTTTGTGATACAGTGTTGTTAGTGTTTGTTGCCTGTACTTGCACCTCAAACCATACCGGAAAACATTAAAGCAGTCTAATCTGTGTCAATTTAATCGAATCTATCATCTGACCGCCCCACGGAGGGTAATAAACCATAGACCGTATGAACAGAAACGAACCGCTCTCGGAAATCTGCTTTCTGCCGAGTTGCTAGGTAGAGCATCCCTCACCATAGCAACAAAGCCCACGGCTCTCCTCACACGACCTTGGGGGAGCCAGACGGCTGGTGGGGAGGCAAGAGAACGTCAGTCATGTGATTCGAGTCAGACAGGGTTTGAGCTGCAAATGTTATTTGTTCCTTTTTGATTTTATTTTTTACATTGAGTTGCTTTGCCGTGACTGTAACATTTTTTGCGTAGTCGGCAGGATGGGTCCTGTTAGGCTGTAAATGTTTTGACATTGTGTTTTTGCTGTTGTTTAGTTGTTAAAGGTCATTTGAAGGTTGATGATTCCAACTAAAGTGTATGGCTGAAACACACACAGTTTCAGACATTTACCCTAATAACTAAAAGTAATAATTATTACTGTACTAGCCGTATTGTTAGCTCTTCTATATACGAGTCATGTCACGCAGGATGTCGGTCAGACATTAAAAGACTCGATAAAGAGAAATCAAGATATTGTTCCTCTCTCTCTGTAGATATCTGTGTAAGTTGTCAGATCAGGAGTTGCGTCAGAGCGCCGCCCGCAACATGGCCGACCTGATGTGGAGCACGGTGAAGGAGCCGCTGGACAGCGCGCTGTGTTTCGACAGGGAGAGTTTAGATCTGGCCTTCAAATACTTCATGAGTCCAACACTCACCATGAGACTCGCCGGCCTCAGCCAGATCACGGTGCGAGATACACACATGCACCGACTCCTACAAACACACGGTCTTCCTACAGGGTTTTCATTGTGTTGTGTTTTGTTTTGCAGAATCAGCTGCACACCTTCAATGACGTGTGCAACAACGAATCCCTGGTGTCTGACACAGAGACGTGAGTGATCCTGTCTCAGTGATGTCATATGAATGATTAGCACTGGAGCAGATGATGTTTGCTAATTGTGACAAAATGTTTTTTTCCAGGTCAATAGCAAAGGAACTCGCCGACTGGCTAATCAACAACAATGTTGTAGAGCACATATTTGGACCAAATTTGCACATCGAGGTGAGTTGGTGCTACATGTTAAAGCTTTACTGCTTTCCTCTGAAAAAGTGTTGCTGTAACTTAAAGCATTGTGTTAGCAGTGCAAAGGTCATGGGTTCAATCTCAGGGTACACATATATTTACAGCTTGATTGCAATGCAGGTCACTTTAGATAAAGCGTCCTCCAAATGCATAAATGTAAAATATAAAAAAAGGGTTTTGCTTTGGTTAAACATTTCTTTTTCTGTAATGACTGAGCAGTGATTTATTAGTTGTTACCGTGTGTGTGTTGTTTTTTCTGTAGATCATTAAACAGTGCCAAGTCATCCTGAACTTCCTGGCCGCGGAGGGCAGGCTGAGCACTCAACATGTGGACTGTATATGGGCGGCCGCTCAGGTACACAATGTCTTTTCAGATGCTGTGCTCTACAGTACTGCATCCCATGATGCAATGCAGTTGACTGGATCTCTCATAATTAAAATGATATTTTAATTAAAAGGTCTCTCTGTCTCTCTCTCTCTGTCTCTCTGTCTCTCTGTCTCTCTCTCTCTCTCTCCAGCTTAAGCACTGCAGTCGCTACATCCATGATCTCTTTCCCTCGTTGATAAAGAACCTGGACCCGGTTCCCTTGCGGCACGTGCTCAGTCTGGTGTCCGGCTTACACCCCAGTGCTCACACAGAGCAGGTAATGATACACAAACCACTGTGCAGTATGTAAACAACACTAGTCCAGTAGCACTTCCTGTTTCAGTTTTTTATTTCACATATGTAGTTGGCATTACAATGGCATTTCTATTCCATTGTAAATGTTCTTTTGATTGTATTTTGTTCTGACATTTGTGCAGTGTTAAGAAACGGAGAACATTTGTTTACATCTTGCGAAACAGTCTATATGTGTTATTCCACACACTTCATTTAATGCATTCAAGTGGATTAACATGTGAATATGTTGAAATATGTCCATCTTTTGTTGTCATGGTGCAAGATCTTGGAAAATGGAGAGATGCTGTGCATATGGCCAATGATGTCAGACTGCATGCATGCACAGACCAACATTTAAAAAATATACAAGAAGTAAAGCAAGAATGTGAACGTTTGTGTATTTTTGTGCGTCCAGACGCTGTATTTGGCGTCCATGTTGATCAAGGCCTTGTGGAATAACGCCCTGGCAGCCAAAACTCAGCTGTCCAAACAGAGCTCATTCGCCTCTCTGCTCAACACCAACATTCCCATGGGTAACAAGAAAGGTCAGTGTGTGATCAGGATTTTAGTTCGTGGTTTTGTTTTACAAATGTTACTTGCATTGTTATATTTATAAATTTGGCAGACACACAGAAAACGTTATTCTAAAAATCCATTAGAAACGCCTACACTACACGCATAAGATGTGTATTTTGACATACATTTTTTAAATTTATTTTTCTCCAGGTTCTCCTGCTGGAAGTCCAGAGAGCAGTGACAACAGTGACACGCATCACAGCGGAGGAAGTGACATGGAGATGGACGAGCCAATCATGAGCAGCGGTAAACGAGGACAGCAGAGGCTGTCAGACACCGAGGTAAAAACGAGCGCACACACGCACCACAGAGTGTCAAAAAAGTGTTTGTCAGCTACATTCATTATTTTTTGTCGTATACCAGGAGTCCCTGCAGGGCAGCTCGGACGAGACGGCCAATAGCGGGGAGGAGGGCAGCAGCAGCGGGCGCAGCGAAGCGTCCAGTAATGAGGCCGGATCGAGCAGAGGCAGCCAATCGGCGGGCAGCCCCGGGAGCGAGCTGCACTCTGACGACATGGCCGACAGCGAGGCCCTGAAAGAGGAGGAAGAGGAGGAGGAAGAAGAGGAAGATGATGAAGAGGATGATGAAGACGATGACGAAGACGATGAGGACGACAGACCCGCCGTGGCGTCGGAGGGCAGCCCGCAGAAAGAAACCCGAGATTCCAGAGACGTGTCTGTGTCAGAGCTACGCAAACGGAAAGCTGGAGAAGCTCTCGGAGAGGTCCAGGGTCCTCCGGAGCGACCTGGCATTCCTGGCTCCATTGCATCGGGTTCTGGGCTTTCCAAACCCAAATCTATTGCCTTCTCCCCTGAGGCAGCTGCCGCCATGGTTGCATCTTCGTCCCTTAGGATTCTAGAACCGTGCTCATCTTCATCCTTGTGCCTGGAGGGAACGTCCGGAGAGCAGGGGGATCCTTCTTCACATTCCCAATCCCAGAATCCTCAGCAACCGCAGCAAGAGATGGGTCCTTCAGTCTCCCAAGAGCCGTCCTGTTTGCCACGACCGTCTGACTTCCTCACAGAGGCCATGGGCAACGAGCTCTTCAACTGCAGACGTTTCATCAGCCCGCAGCATCATCATCATCACCACCACCATCATCATCATCACCACCATCATGACGGGTGAGACGCGCTGCCTTTCTAATGCGACTTTACCCAATGTTTGCGGCATGCTTTCTAAACAAACCTCATCTCTCTCCCTGCAGTCATATGGTGGAAGACATGCTGAGCGCGGACGATGTGAGCTGCAGCAGTTCCCAGGTCAGTGCCAAGTCCGAGAAGAACATGGCGGATTTTGATGGCGAGGAATCGGGGTGTGAGGAAGAGCTGGTTCAGATCAACTCGCATGCGGAGCTCAGCTCACACCTGCAGCAACACCTGCCCAACCTCGCCTCCATTTACCACGAACACCTGGTGCAAGGTAAATACAACCTGGTTGCTAAGGCGTTGCTAGGGTGTTGAGTGAGCACCTCAATGCTATAATAATTTAAATTTGAAACAAAAATGCCTTGGTGTAAATTTTTGTCTGTCCAAGTAAGTGAAGTGCTGACTGTTACAAATCTTACAAAGCTCTTACAAAGCACACATTTGTATTTTGCTTTATTTGCTGTTTCATTGATGTTTAATTTCCTTGGAAAGGATTTTTGGCTCGTTTTAAGATCGCCATGAATTTTGCTTAGTTGAGATGGTCATCACAAGCACTTTTAGCCGACTGGTCACCTGCCAATTGATTGGAGCAATTTTGTAAAAGCTCTATGCTATGTTGTGAAAAATCTATTGTGAGATAAGTTTATTGTGTTGAAAGTTTTATTGAAACATCTGCTCCAGGTCCAGCAGTGCACAAACATCAGTATTCAACCCACGCGGTGACCGACATTAACTTGGACAACGTCTGCAAGAAAGGAAACACTCTCCTGTGGGACCTGGTCCAGGATGACAATGCGGTACGGTAAACTCAATGCCAAAAGCGTTTTAAAAAGTCTGCTGTGCACTTTATCGGTGATTGGTAAGTTTGTGTCTGTGCTGTTACAATCATAGATCCACCTATCAGAGGGCTTAATCAATGAAGCAGAGAAGCTGCTGTGTTCTCTGGTCTGCTGGTTTACTGACCGTCAGATCCGCATGCGTTTCATCGAGGGATGTCTGGAGAATCTCGCCAACCACCGGTGAGTCCCGCGCATGAGGTCACTGATGGAGATGTGGGTCTCTCTTACGTCCTGTAGATTAGGGCTGTGCCGATAAACGATATCATATCGAATCGCGATAAAATATATGTCGATAACGATGATAAGCTCTAGGCATTTTTACTCTATATGGATTAATATAAGAGCCAATCACACAGCAGAAATATGCGTCAACAGCCAATCAGCGTGCAGCTTTTAACGTTCACGTCAAAGAACAAGTCAATTTCCTACGGCACTTTGCAAAGCAAACTCGGCACGAGGATGACAAAAATAAGTGGAAGCAGCGACCAAAGTGAAACTAACCTCGAGTTATTATCCAAAAATGATGAAATTGTCGACAAAAAACTATACTTTAAAATGTAATTAATGAACCCTCAAATTTTTATGGCTTCAGTCATAGTTGGGATTCTCTTTTAAAGCTGGCAGCATTAACAGTTTATATATCGAAATATATATCGTTATCGATCAATATGGGAAAAAATTATGGCCCAGCCCTACTGTAGATTGATTGTTTTGTGTGTGTGTGTGGTCCTCAGGTCAGTGGTGGTGTCTTTGCGTTTGCTGCCAAAGCTTTTTGGAACCTTTCAGCAGTTCGGCTCCAGCTACGACACTCATTGGATAACCATGTGAGTAAGCCCCGCCTACCTGGGTTGTCTGTTTAACATTAAATATTTGTTGGATTTCTAGATCCCTTATTATATTGATATTATCAGTTTGACATCTTTGCTCATGATGGTGGTGATGATGATGTGCCACAGGTGGGCTGAGAAGGAACTGCACATGATGAAGCTCTTCTTTGATGATCTGTTGCATTATATCCAGGAAGTGAGAGAGCAGCGCCACAAATTTGCTTTGTAAGTAAAGTGTCTGTGTGTGTGTTTTTAGTGTCTATAAGAGTGTTTGTGAATGTGTTTGAGATGTCGCTGTGTGTGTGTGTGTGTTAACATCAGTGTCTCCTGTGTGTTTTGATACAATGTCCTTTGTGAAAAGCGCTATACAAATAAAATTGAATTGAATTTAATTGTGTCACAGGTACAGTCACAGTGCAGAGGTGCAGGTGCGTCTGCAGTTTCTCACCTGTGTGTTCTCAACACTCGGATCACCTGATCACTTCAGTGAGTCGTGCTTGTGTTTTTTGTGGATTATTCCTCTTATGTGTTAACACAGAATTCTAGAGGAAAACTCGACAAAGCTAACATTAAATACACCAGCGAGTGTTGACACTGTTCTCTCTGTGTGTGTGTGTTTCAGGGTTAAGTCTGGAGCAGGTGGATATCCTGTGGCACTGTTTAGTAGAGGACTCGGAGTGTTACGACGACGCCTTGCACTGGTTTTTAAATCAGGTGCGCAGTAAAGACCAGCACGCGATGGGCATGGAGACCTATAAACACCTGTTCCTGGAGAAGGTGAACATCTACTTCAGATCTGCTGTGTGTCCTGCGTGTGTGAATCTCTCATCATCTGTTTCTCTCATCTCTCTCTCTCTCTCCGTCTCAGATGCCTCAACTGAAGCCGGAGACCATCAGCATGACGGGACTTAATTTGTTTCAGCATCTGTGTAATCTGGCTCGTCTGGCCACCAGCGCTTACGACAGCAGCTCCAACTGCGAGGTTAGACGTCTGGATTGGTTCATGTTTTCGGTTTGTTCCTCGACTGTTGTCTTACTCTCTGTGTGTGTTTGTAGCTGTGTGGCATGGATCAGCTGTGGGGCATCGCGTTGAGGGCTCAGTCTGCCGACATCAGCCGAGCTGCCATCCAATATATCAACTCCTATTACATCAGCGGTCAGGAAACAATTTCTGACTCCTTCCTTTAACTATCCATAGACATAAAGCATTTAGAGTTGCATAACCTGCTTGTAGTCCTTTAAAGACATGTTTTGTGTTTATTTGTGGTTGTGCGTGTAGGTAAAACGGGTCTTGAGAAAGAGCAGGAGTTCATCAGTAAGTGTATGGAGAGTTTGATGATGGCGTCCGCAAACCTGGAGAAAGACGCTCACTCCAGTCTCACCATCATAGAGAGAGGACTGCTGCTTCTCAAAACACACCTGGAGGCCTTCAGACGCAGGTAAAGTCACTGACACAACTCATCAGTGTGTGTTTGTCGATTTGCTCAGATCTCACGTGTGCGTGTGTGCAGGTTTGCGTATCACCTGAGGCAGTGGCAGATCGAAGGCACGGGCATTAGCAGTCATCTGAAAGCTCTCAGTGATAAACAGTCTCTCCCGCTCAGAATCGTGTGTCAGCCTGCTGGACTGCCAGACAAGGTGATTATGACATCATCAGTACCTGCTCAGACTGACATGTTTCAGTAAGATGATCAGTGATTGGTTGATTAACGACCGCTTGACCTATCATTGATCATTTGACTCTGTGCTGTTGACGTTTGCTCTTCTGGTGGTAACGTCTCTGTCGTGCATGCAGATGACCATTGAGATGTACCCCAGCGATCAGGTGGCTGATCTGAGGGCAGAGGTCACTCACTGGTATGAGAATCTTCAGAAGGATCAGCTCAGCCAACAGGCCCAGCTGCAGGAGTTTGGCCAAACCAGCCGTCAGCAGGACTTCCCAGGTACACACAAACTGACTATATGTGACCCAGTCGGTGAAAACCCAACTAAAGTCATTTTTTGTGATTTTTCTGTTTTCCACATAAAATCATCCTACATAATGAAAAGAGTATTCTGTGTGAATTTAACATTGAAATCTTTAATATTGTCTGAGTAAGGTCATGTTAAAGTTAGAAATCATAGTGAAATTAATAGGCGAAATCAAACTTTGATGCTCGTTATCTCAGAATTAGATTTTTAGACTTTAGCCTGGTTTTTACAGACAGGGTCACATATGTTTATAATGACGACCTACTAGGAAGAAACATTTAATCCTAAAGTGCCCATGTTATCCTCATTGTCAAATACATAAATGTATTTTTAGGGTTTGCAAGAAGACTTGATTTGAAGTTCCTCTTTTCTCTTTAAAGCCCCTCCTTTTAATTTTTCCAGTCTGCTCTGATTGGTCAGCTGACCCACTATTGGTCAAACCATAACAGCTCTTTCATTAAAACTATTTTAAAGAGAAGAGTTTGTCACTGGCCATTTTTTAAAGCTTTCTCTTTTAAAAAATGTTTTTTGAATGTTTTATAAATGTTTAAAAAGCGTTATTTTATTGTTAAATTACTGTATATAAAGTTTAGTATTTATAGAAGTATTATTAGTGTTATGGTTTTGTTGAAGTTGTAATACTCCAAGATTGCTGGTATGATGTTAAAGATAAAACGAATGAATGGATATTTTGTCGGAGCAGTTAGTACCACATAAACAGATATCCCTGAATGACGTTTGCTTGTGTTTCTGCACAGGTGGATTGATGGGTCCGGTGCGTATGATCTCATCAGGACATGAGTTGACCACTGACTACGATGAGAAAACTCTTCATGAGCTCGGCTTCAAAGACATGCAGGTAACCCCAACGTTAAACAATTATGATGTAATGGTGATTTGAACTGTCAAAAAAGATCAGCGCAAGATGTCTGTGAAATCAAACTCTGGATCCGCTTTAAAGATTTTGTGTTTCGTCAGATGGTGTTCGTGTCTCTGGGCGCTCCGAGGAGAGAGAGGAAAGGCGAAGGGGTTCAGCTGCCGGCCTCGTGTTTGCCTCCGCCTCAGAAGGAACACATCCCCATGCTGCTGCTCCTTCAAGAGCCGCACCTCACCACGCTCTTCGACCTGCTGGAGATGTTGGCCTGCTTCAAACCGCCCGGTCTTGACAAACCCCAGCACAGCACCGAGGTACAGAGCAGATCATCATCTGGATATTTCCTTGAGAAAGGGTCACTAGGGCTGTTGTGTAGTTTGTGTGTTTGTTCTTCTGCAGAACGTTCGGTGCGAGGAGCTTCACCTCCACGCGGAGAACCTGTCTCGTCGAGTGTGGGAGCTTCTCATGCTGTTGCCCACCTGTCCCAGCATGCTTCAGGCCTTCCAGAACATCTCAGATGAGACGGTTAGTCACGTGACATCATCAGCATCATCTTAGTCCAGGTTATTGTTTTAAAAACTGTATATTTGTGTTTTAGGGATCAGACGGTTTGTGCTGGAAGGATCTTCTGAGAATCAAGAGCGCCCATAAGCTGCTGTACGCTTTAGAAATCATAGAGGCTCTCGGCAAACCAAACCGCAGGATTCACCGCGAGTCTACGGTACTTACACGCTCAACTTCATCCAGCATAACGGTCACATTGTAATCGTGCTTTAAGCTGAACGTGTCGTGTGTGTGTTTCAGGGCAGTTACAGTGATCTGTATCCAGACTCTGATGACTCCAGCGAGGAACAGATTGAGAACAGCAAGAACACATGGAGTTGCAAGGTACAAACGTCTGCTTCTCAAATGTGTCTGTCCTCTATTACACTGGAGGAGTTTCTTTAAGCTGTATCTGCTTGCCATAAACTTGACCAATATTTCCGTATGATTCCTCCTGCGTGTCTCGTGTAGTTTGTGTCATCTGGAGGTCTTCAGCTCCTGTTGGACATCTTTAACTCTGCGATCTTAGAGCCGAAAGAACAGGAAACCTGGACTGTGGTGAGTGACTTTAAATGAAATTTTATAAATGATTAATAGTTGACATAAAAATCAAAGAAACAGAGAGGTTTGCTTTGCATAAAGAAAATAAAACCCATTTTAAGACGAGAACATTTTTAGACTAGGAAACTATACCTGCAGTGTAGAAAATTGAATAATATATTAACATAAATTTGCGTAGTATTTCAATTACTGTTATTCGTATGCTTTATACAGAAACAATAAATGATTTATTTTTTTATGCAATCGAGTAATGGGAATTGGGTAAAAATACAGCTGAATGATTTTATTAATTGTTTTGTTTCTCTGTGGTTGTAGTGGTTGTTGGACTGTCTTGCCTGTCTGCTAAAGCTCATCTGTCAGTTTGCGGTGGACCCGGCCGATCTGGACCTGGCGTATCATGATGTTTTTGCCTGGTCCGGTCTCACAGACACACAGAGGAAGAGGGCGTGGCCGGGGAAGTCTCGCAAAACCACTGTGGATCATGGGAAGAACCTGCACATACCCCGTCTTACAGAGGTGCGAGACAGCGGATGACGTCAAGCTTCTGTGTTTGTGTGTGCTGTAGCTAATTTTAGGATTTCTCTCTCAGGTGTTCCTGAGTCTCGTTCAAGGCACCAACCTCATCCAGCGGCTCATCAACATGGCTTACACATATGACAACCTGGCACACAGGGTTCTGAAGGCCCAATCGGATCACAGGTCCAGACATGAGGGTAAGCGCGTCAGTGGTTGACTCTTTTCATTGTGATTTTATTTGTTTAATGCTGTGTGTGTGTGCTTCTGTAGTGACTCATTACTCAATGTGGCTGCTGGTAAGTTGGGCTCACTGCTGTTCTCGAGTGAAGTCAAGTCTGGCGGACAGCGAACATCTACATGACTGGCTGAAGAAACTCACGCTGCTCATACCTGAAGTACGTCACAATTAATGCATGATTTTACAGTACAATAAGTTTTTCTTATTGAAGGGTTTAGGTCTTTCTTGACCGTTCCTCACCGCATCTCATGAAGTGTTTGTTGTGTGTTTGTAGACGGCGGTGCGTCAGGAGGCGTGCAGTGGTCTCTATAAGCTCTCTCTGTCTGGACTCGAGGGCGGAGAGTCTATCAATAGATCCTTCCTGCTTCTCGCTGCATCAACGCTGCTGAAGTTTCTACCTGATGCACAAGCACTCAAACCACTCAGAGTGAGTACACAAACACACACACAAACCAGTCAGAGTGAGTACACAAACACCCACACACACACACACACACACACACAAACCACTCAGAGTGAGTACACAAACACACACACACACACAAACCACTCAGAGTGAGTACACAAACACACACACACACACACACACACACAAACCACTCAGAGTGAGTACACAAACACACACACACACACAAACCACTCAGAGTGAGTACACAAACACACACACACACAAACCACTCAGAGTGAGTACACAAACACACACACACACACACACACACAAACCACTCAGAGTGAGTACACAAACACACACACACACACACACACACACACACACAAACCACTCAGAGTGAGTACACAAACACACACACACACACACAAACCACTCAGAGTGAGTACACAAACACACACACACACACACACACACAAACCACTCAGAGTGAGTACACAAACACACACACACACACACACACACACACACACACACACAAACCACTCAGAGTGAGTACACAAACACACACACACACACAAACCAGTCAGAGTGAGTACACAACACACACACACACAAACCACTCAGAGTGAGTACACAAACACACACACACACACAAACCACTCAGAGTGAGTACACACACACACACACACACACACACACACACAAACCAGTCAGAGTGAGTACACAAACACACACACACACACAAACCAGTCAGAGTGAGTACACAAACACACACACAGTGTTAAATGAATGTGTCTCAGTGTGTAAGTGTGTTGCTGGTGCAGGTGGAGGATTTCGAAGAGGAGGCGATGTTTCGCACGGGTTGTAAGGAATACTTCTGGCTGCTCTGTAAACTCATCGACAACATCCACGTGAAAGACGCCAGTCAGACGACCTTACTGGACCTGGACGCTCTGGCCCGACACCTCGCCGACTGCATCCGCAGGTCACGTACACGCACAACCCTCTGTTTTTAGCCGGAGTCCATTATCCTCTATTATGATGCCACGACTGCCCAATCAGAATCAAGATTCTAACCGATCACTGTTTTCCTGCAGTCGGGAGATTTTGGACCAGCAGGACGGGGCGATCGAGGACGACGGCCTCACGGGTCTCCTGCGGCTGGCCACCAGCGTGCTGAAGCACAAACCTCCGTTTAAGTTCTCACGGGAGGGTCAGGAGTTCCTGAGGGACACGTATGACCTGCTCTTCCTCTTGCCCAGCCTGAAAGACCGACAGCAGCCCAAATGCAAGAGCCCGGCGGCCCGCGCCGCTGCGTACGACCTGCTGGTGGAGGTGGTGAAGGGCTCGGTGGAGAACTACAGACTGCTGCACAACTGGGTCATGTCTCAACACATGCAGGGTGAGCGCCACACATACGCTACACGATACTATCACGTGTGTCGTGTTTCATCACGTTTGAGTTCTGTGTTTGTTTTGTAGCATCTCACGCTCCGTATAAGTGGGATTACTGGCCTCACGATGATGTCAGAGCCGAGTGTCGTTTCGTGGGATTGACTAACCTGGGAGCCACCTGTTACCTGGCGTCCACCATCCAACAACTTTATATGATCCCAGAGGCCAGACAGGCTGTCTTTACTGCCAAAGTCAGTATTACTGTTTTATGTCATGTGTTTTGAGATCTGGTTGAATTTTGCCTTGATACGAACTTGTTTGCGTTTAGTATTCAGAGGATATAAAGCACAAGACCACGCTGCTGGAGCTGCAGAAAATGTTCACTTATCTCATGGTATGTGTTGCCTTTATTCACATATAGTTTTATTTTAACAATTTCTTTTAGATGCCGAGCAGATGCATTTTAAAATTTGAGGGCAATTTCATGCAAAAAGAAATTACTGATAGCTCAGAAATCAATATTTTCTGGTTTAAATACTCATGTGAGGTCTCTCTCAAAGTTTATTAAAGCATGATTTTTACTAAGTCAGGTAAAATTGTCACATCCATAACGGTCCATATTCCTCATAAATGAACACATGACAATTTACTATTTAATAACTATTTTACTTTCTTTGAAGAAATTCGTAAATAGAGTGTAAATAGAATAAACTGATATTTTATCTATCAACAGGTTTTTTTTCTAAAATATGACGACATGATTAAGTATATTGGTAATTAATAAGCGAAATGTTCCTGATTGATGTGAAGTCTGTGCATTTCCTCACAGAGGCGATTGAGGAAAAGCAGAGACTTAAAGTCTATCAGAAGATGAAAGCTAAACTCTCATTTATATGCATGTCTGCACAGGAAAGCGAGAGGAAAGCGTATAACCCCCGTCCGTTCTGTAAGACCTACACGATGGACAAACAGCCGCTGAACACAGGAGAACAGAAAGACATGACAGAGTTCTTCACAGATCTCATCACCAAGATAGAGGAGATGTCTCAGGACCTGGTATGGCATTTGTCATGTGTGTAAAGAGCATCTTTGAAGTGTATCCGTGAGATTCAGACTACACTAATAGTTGTGTTTGTTTCAGAAAAACACAGTCAAGACACTGTTTGGAGGCGTCATCACCAACAATGTTGTCTCACTGGTAAGAAACTTTTAACACCGTCTTCAACTACACTACTATATGTCCCTGGATTGAGTTTTATTATTTTAAATACCAAATTAAAGTCTTTTTACCTTGTACAATGTTTTAACAGAAAGACGTGTATTATGATGTGCATAAATACAAATCTACAATACCAAAGACACACCCTATGTCTGTGTTATAGCTAGTGTTTCCAGATCTGTCTTATATCTTAAAATAAAAATAACCTGATCATTTTTTATAAGATGTGACAGATAGATAAATACATATTGATGTATTGGTGTTTGTGTATGTTTACAGGACTGTGATCATGTGAGTCAAACGGCCGAGGAGTTTTACACGGTGAGATGTCAAGTGGCCGATATGAAGAACATCTATGTGAGTCTTTCTCTTTACATGCATCTTTAGACCGGGGCTAGTTGTCACACTTTATGCTATTGCAAATGTTGGTCGGGGAGGTTTGTTTTAAAAGTATACAGTTAATAACATTTCATATTTAAAACTTTACCCCAACAAAAGTTAACAGTTCATTCTTGTCTGAATATATATCAGTGTGGTTTATTATATTGGAAGATTTTTAGTTTTGGCGTTTAAGTTGACTAACTAGAAAGCACAAATCTGATTCACCCAAAACACACGAGTTATATAAACTACATGACTAGTGCATTATTCTTTCATTAATATATATAGACTTTAACAAAGGCGGTCATTATGACTAAAATATCGTTATAGTATGAGTAATTTAATGTCATGATAGTAGTTGGTTTTAATGTAGTAAGAGTGGCTTTAATGGTGTGTGCTTATTACATAACCATGTAGTAATTAGCATGAACTACTCATTCATTTTATGAATGAAATGATGTCAGTGCTGCTTGTTTAAAACTTACTGAAGAAAGTAAATCACTCCCTTTATAATTACGTGATTATTAAGTCTTTGTCTCTGTCTTTTCAGGAATCTCTGGATGAAGTGACCATTAAAGACACATTGGAGGGTGATAACATGTACACCTGCTCTCAGTGCGGGAAGAAAGTACGCGCTGAGAAAAGGTATGATTTATTTTTCTGACGTCACACCCTGTCGACAGTCATGCAATTGTTGAATTTATTTGGCTGTGTTGACTTTCTCGTACCAAAAAAGTTTATTCTTCACGGAGTAAACGTCTATTCAGATCATTATATTATGCGTGTTTCCACGTTTTCTCTTCTGGAAATAATCAAAAGAGTCTGTTAAAGTCTTTAAAGGCAATCTTTCATCTCTCTCTCTCTCTTGTATCTCTCAGGGCGTGTTTTAAGAAGCTTCCCCGGATCTTAAGTTTCAACACCATGCGTTACACATTCAACATGGTCACCATGATGAAGGAAAAGGTCAACACGCACTTTTCTTTCCCTCTGAGACTCGACATGACGCTCTACACAGAGGACTTCCTCATGGCCAAGGGCGACAGGAAAGAAGGTAGGACGAGATTATTCCTGAAAACAACTCCGTTTGTACGTTTGTCTGCTCAAGTCAGCTAATCGTGACCAAATTGTCAGGTTTTGACAGTGATGCCAAGCCGGCGGAGAGTTACGAGTATGACCTCATCGGAGTGACGGTGCACACGGGAACGGCTGACGGTGGACATTATTACAGTTTCATCAGGGACATTGTGAATCCGCATGCATACCGTAATAACAAATGGTGATTATGTGCTTTTTTCTGTACGCACGCAAACAACAAATAAAACTTTGATGCAGTCTGAGTGCTGATGTCACTTCCTGTTGCAGGTACCTGTTTAATGACGCAGAGGTGAAGCCGTTTGATTCGGCGCAGTTGGCCTCGGAGTGCTTTGGTGGAGAGATGACGGTATGTACTTTAAAATATTTTCTTTCGTTTAGGGTTTCGTTGCTCTGAAAATATTAAAATGTGTCTCATTTCAGACTAAAACATATGACTCGGTCACTGACAAGTTTATGGATTTCTCCTTTGAGAAGGTTGGTGGTATTTCCTTCACTATTACTTGTAAAAATAAAACTCTCAAGACAACATAAGCTGTGTTTCTGTCTGTCTGTAGACCCACAGCGCCTACATGCTGTTCTATAAAAGAGTGGAGGTGGAGGAGGAAAACGGCAAAGACTTTAACTTTGACATTTCTCCTGATCTTCTGGAGGTACAGATCCACCGTCACTGTATATAATGACACTAAAACTGCACATCTGTTAGTCGTAATATGTAATGAACGGCATCTTTCTGTCTGTCGTAGTGGATCTGGCATGACAACATGCAGTTTCTCCAGGATAAGAACATCTTTGAACACACATACTTTGGGTAAGAGAACTTGAATCATGTTTTTCTGTACAAAAATATATTTGTTCGATAACTTTGAGTGCAAAAACACTGTTGGGTGAAAAAGAGAATTATTGCGCAAGAATATATTTGATGTCTTTGATAGCTCATTTTTTGTTTGGCTCTGTTTTGTGTTTCAATTATAGTGTTTCTTTTTTAGCATTGTGTTTTGTTTCATTTGTTGTTTTCTTTTTGTTTGTCCTGTAGTTTCATGTGGCAGCTGTGCAGCAGTATTCCCAGCACTTTACCAGATCCAAAATCCATTTCCCTCATGACTGCTAAGGTGAGTCTTCATGCCAACAATGCCAAACATTATCTGAAATGCCTTTTAGATGCAACTTTCTGTTAGAAATTCATATTATTTCCTTTTACTCTTTACTCTTCGTCTTACAGCTCAGCACATCATTTGTTCTGGAAACGTTTATTCACTCCAAAGAAAAGGTGAGACATTACTTTCCGTGTTTACAGAAGCCACACATGGATTGAACTACAATAATTTTTGGTTAATCGTATTTCTTTTAGCCCACAATGCTGCAGTGGATCGAACTCTTGACCAAACAGTTCAACAACAGTCAAGCTGCCTGTGAGGTAAAACATCATCTACATCCATCCTCCTGATTCCCAGCATCCTTTGCAACTTCCCAAGACATATTCTTCGAGCTTCCAGTTTCCCACAGTCCTCTTTAATATTTCATACTTTTAAAATACACACAATAGAGATATTTTGTAATAGTCACACTTGACTATGAGCAGCATGTTCTTGTGTGTGATTCCTGTCATGATGTCCGCAGTGGTTTTTGGATCAGATGGCAGATGACAACTGGTGGCCCATGCAGATTCTCATCAAGTGTCCCAATCAGATCGTCCGGCAGGTCGGTGTGTTTCCAATCAGATCCGGTTTTCTGTTTAATAGCTCAACCTAAATGATGTGTATTGTCCGCTGTGATGTTTTAGATGTTCCAGAGGTTGTGTATCCATGTGATCCAGAGGCTGAGACCGGTCCACGCTCACCTTTACCTGCAGCCGGGAATGGAGGACGGGTGTGTGATGCGCTCGATCTATGATTGTTTGTTATAGAAAATAAATTTTCTCCGTTAATGTCTTTTTTGTATTGGCAATTGTTTTGGTCTTTAGCTCTGATGACATGGACGGGCCGGTGGAAGACATCGGCAGCCGCTCCTGTGTGACACGATTTGTCAAAACGCTTCTGTCAATCATGGAACACGGCGTGAAGCCACACAGCAAACATCTGACTGAGTATTTCGCCTTCCTCTACGAGTTTGCCAAAATGGGTGAAGAGGAGGTAGCCATCAATTACATTACTATCCTGCCAAGAATATTCTAGTGATTTTATTTTAATACAATGTGTTTTTTGTGTGTGCAGAGTCAGTTCTTGTTGTCTTTGCAAGCCATTTCCATAATGGTGCATTTCTACATGGGCACTAAAGGACCTGAAAATGTGCGTATGACCAGCGACGATCTTCCCTCGCAGTTATCCTCTTTCCGAACAATGGCATCATCACTGACATCACTCTCCCCCTCTCAGCCTCAGGTGGAGGTGTTATCTGAGGAAGAGGAAGGTGAGGAAGACGAAGAGGAGGACATCCTCTCACTGGCGGAGGAGAAGTACCGTCCGGCCGCTCTGGAGAAGATGATCGCTCTCATAGCTCTGCTGGTGGAGCAGTCTAGATCCGAGAGGTACGCGTGCAAAGCGTCATGTTATTTTTTTTTCATTGTTCTTTCATTGTGTGATGCCTGTCATGTCTGTGTTTATCTACAGACACTTGACCTTGTCTCAGAGTGACATGGCTGCCCTGACCGGAGGAAAAGGTTTTCCATTCCTCTTTCAACACATCAGAGACAGTATCAACATCAGACAGACGTGCAACCTCATATTCAGCCTCTGCAGATACAACAACCGCCTGGCAGAACATGTGAGATACTCGCGGACACAAATGCTTTCTTTCATAAACACACTTCTTTCAAGAAAATTTATTATTATTGTTCATTTGTAAAAATGCATTCATCGTTTGATCCAACAATCTGGTATTTTAAAAACTTACTGACCTTCACACGCAGCCATGATTATGTTATTTTTATGATTTTCTTGTCATATAACAACAAATTAGCTTTCTGCATATTGGTTACACTATAAGTGAACTGATTTAGTCATTTTTAAACCATGTTTTTAATATTTTAAAGAGGAATGATTTAATATCACCAGAATATATAGTATATGCTTGAAACTAAAAAGGTTTGTTGTCGGTCTCAGGAAGTTTACACAAGCTTGACATACCTGAACATCAAAATGATTAATTACTCAAATATGCATGTTAAGATCACAATTAAGTCTTACTCACAATTCACAATTAAAGTTGTACTGACACACATACACATGTTAATTATGAAACGGTTTGTCATGTAACGTCTCATGATTTGTGTTTTCCTCTGATGTAGATCGTGTCTATGCTGTTTACCTCTATAGCTAAACTCACACCAGAGGTAAGAAGAACACACACAGTTTATTCTTCATTAACAAACACAACTTCACATCATTTTCATGTTTGTCTGTTTGCAGGCAGCGAACCCTTTCTTCAAGCTGTTGACGATGCTGATGGAGTTCGCGGCTGGTCCTCCTGGAATGCCTTCGTTTGCTTCTTACATCCTGCAGAGGATCTGGGAGGTAAATCGATTCCTTTGAACTAAAAATTAAAAACAAACGCTGTGAAAACAAAAGGTTTGACGTGTAGCACAATGCATGCCACGCATAGAAACACAGCTTTGTTCTTTCACAATCTAATCATTAAGAACATCTCGTTTGCCTGTGATGTCACTAGTTTAAACACTGCCATTACTTTTGTCTGATCTCTTGCGTCTCAGGTTATCGAGTATAACCCATCTCAGTGTTTGGACTGGCTGGCGGTTCAGACTCCTCGTAATAAACTGGCACACAGCTGGGTTCTGCAGAACATGGAGAACTGGGTGGAAAGATTCCTGCTGGCGCACAATTACCCGCGTGTCCGAACCTGTGAGAACACACGCCTGCTTTTACACCACCATATGTTACAATACACACAAAGATAAAAACAACATATTTCAAGTCTCTAAATGTCATTGTTTTACTTGTTTGTAGTGGACCAAAGTTTAAACCAGTGTTGTAATAGAAAAAACTTGGGAAAATAAGTTTCAATTTCTGAACCGATGGGACCAGATTGTTTATACTCGTTCCAGGATGACGTTTAATATTAGGAGATAAGATCCACCAATACATTCTTTTTTGTCAAAACCTGTTATCACTGAAGTATGTTTTATTACAACCCGGTAACAAAATGTTTTTTAGTTAGTGAACATTTTTAACAAAGTAAATCCAAATAAAGTTTTTAGAAAAAGTCGATTATGAATATAGTTTTACTGTAAAATTGTCTCACAATTGAAATAGCCATGGCAGGTACAACAAGCAAATGATGACAAAAACAACAAGGTGACAGTCACAAAGTGTCGCTGCTTTTAGTTTTTACTTTACACAATATCCTTATTGTTGTGTTATTTCTCTTTGAACAAACATGATTTTGTGAAACATTTTGCTTGATTGACACATGAATTGATTTATTTTGTTAGGTGTTGCAATGACATTCAAAGATTTACGAGCGACTTTACACAAAGCACCCACTTGAACAAAAGCGGTACTGGTTTCCTCTGTCATGTTCTTCATTGTGATAATTCTGTTTCAGCTGCGGCGTATCTCCTGGTGTCCCTCATCCCGAGCAACTCCTTCCGTCAGATGTTTCGCTCCACGCGTTCTCTTCACATCCCGACGCGAGACCTTCCGCTGAGCCCCGACACGACGGTCGTTCTTCACCAGGTCTACAACCTGCTGCTGGGTCTGCTCGGCCGGGCCAAACTCTACGTGGACGTGCCCGTGCACGGGACCACCAAACTGGTCCAGTATTTCAGCTTCATGACCTACTGTCTCATCTCCAAAACAGAGAAGCTGATGTTCTCCAGTTACTTCATGGACCTTTGGAACCTCTTCCAGGTATTGATCTAATAAAATTCATTTAAGAATGCATTCATGAATCATCGGGAATCATTTACACCTTCTATATTTCACAGCCCAAGTTATCAGAACCGGCAATCGCCACCAATCACAACAAACAAGCTCTTCTGTCCTTCTGGTATAACGTCTGCGTCGACTGCAGCGAGAACGTACGGCTGATCGTCCAGAACCCCGTCGTCACTAAAAACATCGCCTTCAACTACATTCTGGCCGATCACGACGATCAGGAGGTGGTGCTGTTCAACCGCGGCATGCTTCCGGCATACTACGCCATCCTGCGCATGTGCTGCGAGCAGTCGCCCGCCTTCACCCGTCAGCTGGCGTCTCATCAGAACATCCAGTGGGCCTTTAAAAACCTCACGCCACACGCCAGCCAGTACCCTGGGGTGAGCACGTCCTCTGCTTTTGTTGGAAAAGTGTGATATTTTTGCGTACGGGCATTATGAGTTTGGTGTCTGTGCAGGCGGTGGAGGAGCTGTTTAACCTCATGCAGCTGTTCGTGGCTCAGAGACCCGACATGAGAGAGGAAGAGCTGGAGGATGTCAAGCAGTTTAAGAAGACAACCATCAGCTGTTACCTGCGCTGTCTGGACGGACGATCCTGCTGGACCACGCTCATCAGGTACTCGCATGAAACGACACGTTCACGCTTGAATAAATACAAGCAGTTGTTCCAAAAAAATCTTTCAACAAAGTCTCTCTCTCTCTCTCGAAGTGCCTTCCGTATTTTGCTGGAGAACGATGAGGATCGATTACTAGTGGTTTTTAACCGAGGATTAATTCTCATGACGGAGGTATTCACACTTTATTTTGTCGTGTCTTTGTGACCTGTATGTGTACTACTTTAGCAATAACAGAAAACTATGGGTAATTACATGCAAACCAAACCCTAATCTCATGTTGTTCATTAATATTACTCAGTAGTTCAAATGAAATATAATTAGACTTTAACACCTGTCAGTAAAAAACGTGTCTGTGTCTGCAGTCGTTCAACACGCTGCACATGATGTACCATGAGGCCACAGCGTGTCATGTGACCGGCGACCTCGCGGAGCTGCTCTCCATCTTCCTGTCTGTTTTAAAGGCAACACGACCCTACCTGCAGCGCAAAGGTACCACATTACCCATAATGCACCGCACGCTCGAAACGACAAGTGTGATGCACTTTTGTCATCAACAAATGTTAATTTCACTCTCATAAAAACTGAATAGAATGAATAATTATGAAATATTGACTGAACAGCATGCAGTCATTATATAGAGTTAACATTCTCCAGCTACGTAAGGCAAAATAACAGCTTTTGTGTTTGTGTTTTTCTCTCTGTAGACGTGAAACAGGCTTTGATTCAGTGGCAGGAGAGAATTGATTTCGCTCATAAGCTGCTAACGCTGCTAAACTCCTACAGTCCTCCAGAACTGAGAAACGCCTGTCTGGGTGAGTCGTCTGCGCAGAAATGCAAAACGCATAAAATTACAGTAGTGCCTCACAAATATTAGAAATAAATAGGGTTGCACCAACACTAAAATAACTTGATTTATTGTTTTTCTTCTTTTGGTAACACTTTACAGTAAAGTTGTATTTGTTAGAAATAGTAGAAAGATATCATGAACTAACAATAAATAATATATAGTTTTTAGCATTAATACATTTTTGTTAATGCAAATCAATTGTTCATGTTAGTGCATTAACTAATATTAACAGATACAACTTTTGATATTAAAGATGTGTTAGTAAATGCTGAAGTAAACATGAATTTATTTTTTTATCTTAATTATTAAAGTATTGTTCATTGTTTGGTCACGTTAGCTAATGTATTAACTAATGTTAACAAATACAACCATATTATTGTAAAGTGATACCATTATTTTTATTATATTTTATGCCTAATATTGTATTTAATACAATACTCAAAACGATTGTTAACAAATACAACCATATTATTGTAAAGTGATACCATTATTTTTATTATATTTTATGCCTAATATTGTATTTAATACAATACTCAAAACGATTATTTAAAATTTAAATCCAAGATTTGAGTCACTGACATACTTCTGCATTTACACAGGTGTAAAGTACATATATATTGAATAGCATTTAGGCTCTTTATAATAGAATTTGGGTTTTAATTATTGAGGTTTACATGCGTAATTAAGGTCAGTGTTACCCACCAAACAAGCATAATGTGTTAGGAGTTCACCTGTGGCACTCATGCAATGTTAATGAATGCATTCTTGTCTAATCACACAGGGAGTTGTCATCACCTCCTCCTGAAGAATGAATTGTGTTCTTTGAAACATTGTCACATTCTAAGCTGTAAAGATCATGTGTTTCATGTTTAACACTAATTGAACTATTTGTGGCTTGTAAGCTTTCATGATCGGACACTAGATAGTGTTCACTTACAACCTGACGTGTCTTAGCAGGTCACCAGCGCCAATACAATCGGACGTGTGTCAAAACCAGATCTTCATGACATAAACATTATTGTTAAACAATTAAACATACATCATACTTTAATTAGGACTATATAGTACACAATATAATCATATTTAATAATATACAGAAAATATGCGTATCACAATGATTTAAAAACATGGCTGTTCATTTTACAAGCAAGAATATAAAACACATGTTGATTATAACATTTTAATCTTTAAATGGGTCGTTGACAAATATACTGTAAATGAGTCAGCTCAATGATGTGACATGGCAAACATTTAGAAAAGATAAAGATAAGTCTCTCACGTCCTGTTTGTAAATGATTAATATTTTTGTACGTTTGTTTCCATAGGATTTACTTATACATTTGTCAACTACCTAAATATATTTTATTATAGTGTAAATTTATTGAACTAATTTAAAGCATTATTGCATTGTATTATTTATTTTATTATTAAAAATGATTTCGTAATGTTTTCATTATTGACAGTGTACTTTAAACCTTTATTTATATATTGAGAAATGCTTGAAAGCTAAATATTTATATTGTTTTCTTCTTAGACGGATATTAAATGGCAGAGTACTTCTTGATGTGGTGCTTAAGTTTGAGTATTTGGAAAATTGTACATTTTGTTGTTGTGGTGATTCTGTGAGATGCCTGTGAACTGTTTAAATGATGCATCGAGTCATTCGATGAGTGTGATTGACGTGTGACTCTTCTCGTCTTCAGATGTTCTTAAGGAGCTGGTGCTCTTGAGTCCTCATGACTTCCTGCACACGCTCGTACCCTTCCTGCAGCACAATCACTGCACCTATCACCACAGCAACATTCCCAGTGAGTCAAACCATCATCAAAGATAACATGTCTAGTGAGATACGAGTCAGCGTGTAACCATGATCAGATATAATCTAGCATCTATAATGAGCATTACAGGGATGGGTTTTGCATGCTGTATATTTTTTGTGTTGTGTGTAATAACACTGTGTGTGTGTGTGTAGTGTCGTTTGGGCCGTATCTGCCCTGTAGAGAAAACATCAAACTGATGGGAGGAAAGAACAACATTCGGCCTCCTCGACCCGAGCTCAACATGTGCCTCCTGCCGTCCATGGTGGAAACCAGTAAGGTGTGTGTCACAGAAAACACACATCACAACTTCAGTTCATGTGTGTGTGTGTGTGTGTGTGATAACAGTTGTGTGTTTGTGTTTGTCACAGGGTAAAGATGAGGTGTATGACAGGATGTTGTTGGATTATTTCCTGTCATATCATCAGTTCATTCATCTGCTCTGTAGAGTCGCTATTAACTGTGAGAAGTTCACAGAGACGCTCATCAAACTCAGTAAGTATTTTGTTTTGTGATTTCTGCAGAAGCTTGAATCTGTTTGTGTTGATGTGTTTTTATTCTGTGTACAGGTGTGTTGATAGCTTATGAAGGACTTCCTCTGCACCTCTCTCTCTTTCCAAAACTCTGGACAGAACTCACACAATCTCAGGTGAAGCTCTCTCTCTCTCTCTCTCTCTCTCTCTCTCTGTCTCTCTCTCTCTCTGTCTCTCTCTCTCTTCTTTTGTCTTTCTTTGTTCTGTTTCTTTCTCTCATTGTTTCTTCTCTCTATCTTTCTTTCTCTCATAGTTTGTTTTTTTGTTTCTTTCTTTCTTTTGTCTTTCTTGCTGTTTCTGTTTTCACTTGCTTCAGCCACAGTTTTAATAAAAGCACCGCAGGGATGAAATACAGGGATGTTAAATTTGATTAACATTAGGATATTTTTTCTGAACTATTTTAGAAGTGATTAAACTTTCCTTTATGTAACATGGCTTCAGTACCATCTGAACTTTACCATCTTAAAGTTATTGTTTAATGTCTCACAATTGTTTCTATAATTAAAATAAAAGCTTTATTCACACACATGCGTAGCTGCATACATGTGGTAAGTGAATGTATTGATCAGCAGATAGTGAACATTCTAGGGAGCGATTGATTTGAACAATGGAAACAATGAGGACAGTACATGTGCTAATGAATTAGGGAGGAAAAATCAGACACACCCAATCAGTGTCATTAGCAGTGTTTCTTTATTAGTCAGATAGATACTGTTGCCAAAGGTGACATATTGACATCATCAAGAGGCTGCATCCTTTCATGAACAATGGATGAAACTCACACAGACAATTAGGACATCATTACTGTTGAGCCCTGCTCTCTCTCTCCATCTCTCTCTCTCTCTCTCTCTCTCTCTCTCTCCATCTCTCTCTCTCCATCTCTCTCTCTCTCTCTCTCTCTCTCTCTCTCTCTCTCTCTCTCTCTCTCCATCTCTCTCTCTCCCTCCATCTCTCTCTCTTTCTCTTTGTTATGCTCACCCGACCATTTTCTCAAATTCAAAACACTCATATAGTATACACAGAGGGTTGTCACTTCACCTTCATCAACATATGTAATATTGCTTTTGTCTAAAGGATTTTATTTAAAAAGTCTAGCTTTCTTTTTATTTCCTTTCCTAATTTCTTTCTTAAAATTCATTTAGATTTTTCAGGAAGAGACTTGTTTAATTTTTTTCATATATTTACAGACAGTATAATTAAACTTTGAATAGTGTCAAATAAATCTTGAAATGTGAATTCTGTAACAAGTTATAAATCTGGTTTTATTGTGATACGGTCGTATCATGAACCCGGTATTGTCTATTATATGAAATCGTGATATACAAGCATATACAAAACAATACAGTGAAAATGATATTACAAGAACTTATGTGACGAGAGCTGTCAGTCTTATCCTATTTGTCATAATGGCAAAAAGTATTTGAACCTAAATATTTTTTAGTGTTTGTCAGTTTTCCGTAATTGTCAAATCTCTAATTCCAGTTTGACTGGTTTAATAAGGTTTTAATAATAGTCAATGAGTTAATTTACCACCTTTATTCTTGTTGTTTGCCTGTGAAAACCCAGCAAGTCATTTTTTTATGATTAACTGTTTTCTACATGAAATCATCCTACGTAATGTAAAGAACATTCTGTAAAAATATAACCTTGATACCTTTAATTGTGACTTTGATGCTCATTATCTCAGAATTAGATTTTTAGACTAGATTTTTAGGGTCACATTTGATCATGCAAAAAGATTTAGAGCCCTCACATCTCATGTGTCTGTTGTTGGTCAGTGTGCGATGGCGCAGTCGTGTGTGAAGCTGTTGTGTGAAGATCCAGCGTTTGGAGAGTACATGAAATGCATCCTGATGGACGAGAGATCGTTCCTCAACAACAATGTCGCCTATTCTTTCCTCACCTGCTTCTTACACAAGGTAAACGCACACACACATCTGTGTCAAACTTGATTTACAAATCTACTCTGAAAATGAAACATGACATTTACGTGTGTAGGTGCAGGTCCAGGTGTTATCAGGCCAGAGCTGTTCCAACCTCATCAACGTATTGGTCACCAACCTTCTGAACGAGTATCACAGCCTGCAGCCTGAACTGACCAATCAGAGAGCAGAGATCAGCAAAACCAGCAGCCTCCTCAATGCAGTCAGTACTGGGACCTCTGTAGTTCCTATTTAACTTTTTGCTCTCAACTCATCCCCATTTCTCTCTCTCTTTCAGGATCTGCGGGCGCTGGTGCTGATTCTGTCGGTTTACGCCCCTCAGCAGTTGGACCCGGCTTTAGGTCCAGCTTTACAGGAGCTGCTGTCCAAATGCAAGCTGTGTCTGCAGCATCGTGCCACGTTAGAGATGGAGGCCAAGGAACGCAAAGCCAAAGGTACAAAGCTTGTGAAATAGCTGACACACAATTATTTACCGTGTGTACCTCATGTCATCTCGTCTCTCACTGCTGTATTGTTTTGTGTCCATCTCTCAGCGGATGAGGAGGGTGTCACCCCCGTTAAGCGCAGGAGGGTGAGCAGTAGCGCTGAGGATACAGGCGCCAGCACTAGCAGCGTTTGCCCTCCCTCAACCTCTTCTTCATTGGCTCCCTGCTCAGAGCAGAAGGCGGAGCCGGGCGAGGCGCTAACGCCGATCAGCACGTCAGACACGGAGACCCGAGACTCCTCCCTCATCGACCCAGGAACAGAAAACGACCCGCCCTCTCCTGACAGCGCATCCCTGGAGGAGAAAAAAATGGACACTTCTTCTTCATCATCATCTTCTTCTTCATCGTCATCGTCTCTTCCCGAAGCGTTTAGTCGGACAGGTGAACCTCTTGCCCAGACAGCGGGAAGAGAGGAAGAAGAGGAGGAAGTTAGAAGGAAGGAGCCGCAAGAGGTAGAACCCGAGAGAGAGGAAGTCCCCTCCACTTCCTGTTCCGCCGAATCTGCGCTGCTACTCTCCAGCCTTCCGGACGCTGCCGAGGGGCGGAGCTGCTCACTCCAGGAGGCGGAGTCGGGAGGGTACGGACACGCCCTCTCACAGGGAGCGTCGAGTCCTGCCGTGCAACAGCAGGATGCTTTGGAAATGCTTTGTCGCACAGTCGAGGCCACTATCGCTGTGGTTGCCAAACTGTCGAACGGCGGGAAAGGAGGGCCACGACCCTCGTCTTTGTGATTCTTCGTTTTTGTCTGATTTTTTTTTTTTTTGTAGTAATTTGAGTCAGTTTTTTATTTTCCACCCTTTGCCCTCTCGCTCATCAGCTGTTTCTCGTTACCATGTTGCTCTGAATGCTAGCGGTTACCATGGTAACACAGTTCCAGGTAACTCTGATTTGAGTGAAAAATACAAGGGCTTTTTTCCTTTTTTAATATATTTGTTGTTTTTTCCGTTATTGAAGTGGTTTGTTTTCGAGGCTGCAGTGAAACAGGGAAAAGGTTTACAGCGTTTTAGTCCCATCAGTGCATAATTTAATTTGCATTTTTATTCACGTGTATTATTGATCGTCTTCTGTGCCAGTTTTGTACTTGCAGGCGTGAGGCTAAAACGGCCTTGCTGTGTTTTTTTCTCTGTGGTGGATATTAAAAACTATGTTTACTTGTACATTGAATCAAAGAAAGAACCACAAGAACATTGATTCTGTAGAGAATCTTCTATATGTTGCCTGGCTATGTAAATGAGATAGTAAAATATATATATATATAAATTTATATATATATATATTTTCTGTACGATATATGTATACAGTATATATCCATTGAAGCGCAGTATACTGTATATGTAAATCTACTGTATATATATATACCTACGTTGTGTATATAGAAACCTAAAAGGTGCTTTTCTTCAGGCAGATCATTTGTGGCCTGAATGTTGCACATTTGCTGGAACAGTTGGAGCTCTATTTTATTTACCAAAATACATTCCATAATCTATTGGATGTCATTCTTGCGTTCTCTGTATTGGATTTTCTTTCTGTTTGATTTATTTTAATATAGGATATAAATTAATAAAATTTTAATATGATTTAATTATGAACCGAGTCCAAAAGCAGGCTGTCGGGTGATTTCTTCTGTAGATGCGGTGTGTGTGGAATCATGGGATTTTAAATGAGCTGGTGATGCACACTACAGTGATGTCACATACATTTTCTTACATTGATGTGCAGTTCATTACATTTTTTGTGCATAAAAGTGGTTAACGTTTAGCAAAAAAGAAGTGAAGAAAGAAACGACAAAAAGAATTTGTGCTTGTTTTTAAGGGTCGATATAAACATTTATAAAGTTAAATACATTTATTTAATCTCATGGCTATTTACATTTTCAAAGACGCAAATTAAACACTGTATGAAACACAATCATTGTCGAGTCGGTTATAGTGCAAAATCTTGTAAAAAGTGCCTGGGGGACTGCATTTGGAAATCAGGTATCAAACAAGAAGGCAGCTGGACAGATGACGTGCTCAAGATAAGAAAAACACTGAAACAAAAATGTGATTTATGTCAAATAGACAGAAGTTAATGACGTGTGTTGTATTGCAGATTAAAGGGCGGAGACGGTGCTTTCATCTTTATTACTGCTATTGTTCTCATTTTCTGTCTCAGAATCTCGTCTGTTATGTTCCAGCTCCTGGAAAATGCACAGATATTAAAATACTTTATAAATGCAACATATAATATTTTGCACATTTTATTATTAATATTATTATATATTATCAGTGTTTTCCTTTTTTTATTGAACTTTTCTTTATTTGTCATTACAGCAAGTTCTTTTGTTGCTTTACCTCTTTGGTTTTGAAAACTTCTGGGTTTCTGTTATCAAAAAGAAACATGATGTTTTGTTAGTAAAACAAAAACAAATTGGCAACAATTTGCCATTTGCACCTTCTTGCACTCACATGTAGTAATTTTCATCCCTGTTGGATCTCTCTTTAAATGGCTCGTGTTTGCTGATATTGAAGCTCTCTTTGTCTGAATCGGTGTCCTTGCTTGTTTTCCTAAATCTAAGAAAAACAAATAATGTTAATTTTTACACGGCGCTCTGGAATACTTGATTCTGATCTAGTTTGGCCGGTTGTGATATTTCAAGATATGATTCCTGATAACAGCTGCTCATCCTGGTGATGTCAGTCAACTTCACCTTAGAAATAATGTACTTCTTAAAGTACTTAAAGGTGTTTGATTAGTTAAGTGCTTATTTATATAACCGTTTCAATAAAAAAGGTGATCTTTTCCATTAAACTTTGACCCCCAAAGAAATTATTAGTCGTTATGGAAAATATGTTGCAGTCTTTTATACCAGGATGGAGACGGACCTGAATTACCCGTGACAGGAAACTGGAGGCTAAAGGTCAAGTTCTACCCAACGGTAACATCTACTGTTACTAGGTGTTTTTGTTTTAATCTGCTTTGCATTTATGTGCATTTGCATTTTTGAAAAGGACGTAAACATTTATTACATGAACCTGGTTGAGTGTATTCTTTACAGTAAATAATGTCCATCTGTGTGTGTTTTACTTTACTTATGTTTAGTTTGAACTTCTAGATTAGAAAAGTGTTGGCCAGTAATAACTCACTTGATCACATAAACAGTCGCCAAAACTGCAATCACAACGACGCTGACAGCCAGCAGAACCCCGAGGGCAATGACGACTGCTGGACTGGAATCCGGTTCTTTCTCCACATTGATGTCCAAACCAGAACCAAACACCTTCTCCAGTTCAGCTCTGACAGCCGCCTGTTCCCTGTGTAGCTTACTGCAGGAATCAACAGAGTCACGGTAAAATAACCACCAGACACGTGTCTGAAGGTCCAGTGAATTTACATTTCAAAGCCGTCTAAATGATCCTTTTGTATTGGGTGAATTATCGTCATTTTTGTAAATGTCATTTAACAAATGCCCTGTATCCTCCAGCAGTACATAGTGAAAGTCTTTATGTTTTAGAAAATGTAAAACAATAGATTATTATTATTAGGGTCATTATTTATTCACCCTCGTGTTATTCAAAACCTGTATTTTGCAAAACAAAAGATGGTTTGAGAAATCTCTCAGTGGTTTTGTGTTCATACAATAGAAGTCAATGTTTGGTTACCAACTTTCTTCAAAATGATCTTATTTTGTGTTGTGCAGATGAAAGGCTTTAAGTCTTAATGTTTTAAATTTCACAATAAACTGATTGGTCTTACTCTTTGACCTCCTCGGCAGGAACGACGGCATCGCTGTTATCCACGGCGATTATGCTGACGTACGTTTTGGTCATTGACTCTCTGAGATTGAAGCTCATCTGATTTTGACTCTCAGCAGCTACGTTGAGGATTGTCACAGTCCAGCCCAGAGCTTTCTTTAGAGATCTGAGCCAGAACACACCGTCATGTTCATCAGGTACAACATACAATGTCAGAAAAACGATGCTATCAAATATACCATGTTTTCATTCATGCTCACTCTTGAATCTCTGGTATTTTTATCTCCACTGTAAAGACGGGCTGGTTGAGAGAGATCCACACCACACCGTCTGCTCTCACGTCTCTTACCTTCACCTGAAGATGGCAAACACAGATGCTAATGTGTTTTGTGAACTTGAAATGATGTACAGCACACCTTAAAATTACAATTGAGAATTTGATACAGAGCATAAAAAACTTTCATTTTGTGTAAATTGATTAGCAGGACGTTTTTGGATTATGTGGTCATGAGCTTTCCTGATTTTGTCAACATCATTGTTGACCCTAGGACAACTTTCCAATCAACCAATCAGATTGCAGAAAGTTTTTAACTCATGTGAAGTTTAGGGTTATAACCAGGATTAGATGCTTCTACACCATATCACACATAATCTTAAAGTTTTGTGGCTTTCAAACTGGTTGAAATGTCTTGCATCAGGGATTTCCCCTGTTTGTGCATTTGTGTTATTAAAATAATTGTCAGCGATTCTTAAAGATGTGTTTTCTGTGCGTTCTCATATCTCGTCATTTTTGTGGTTGTTTCACAGTTTCTCCGCTCACCTGTACTGCTGTCGTCGTGTCCAGTCCATGTTTATCCGTGGCTTTAACCTCGCAGGTGACCCGAGACCCTCCAAAACTAGATGCGTCCAGCACATAGACTTGACCCGTGAGACGGTCCACATCCAGCAGTAAGATGGGATTCCTGATGGTGTACTGCAGTTCTGAACTCTCTCCTACATCAGGGTCAGATGCCTGTTAAACACACAAGCGTGTTGATTCAGCTGTTTTAACCTTTCTCTGATGCATCTGTCCTAATTCACGCTATCATTCATATCCGTTATACCTGGACTTTTACGATGGGGTATTTGTAGGGTGAGATGCTGAATATTTCTGCTTCGTATTTTTCAGCATCAAACGCGGGCGCTTCATTAATGTTCACCACCTGAACGTGGACCTGATGATTGAGAATAAGTGTTTTGAATACTTTAGTTTTGTGCTTTACAATTCAGTGTTTGATTATAGGTGATGTCTGAAATGATACCGTAGTTTCTGCAGTATTTGGGGGCGTTCTGGAGTCTGTAGCTTCTATGGTGAGAATGTACCACTCTTTTTTCTCTTTGTCCAGCGATACGAGAGCTTTTATGACTCCCTCAGCATCCACCGAAAAAATATCCTCGTGCGACTTCATGCTGTAGTGTACCGTAACCTGTGAACTTCCTGTTGATGCCTTGACCGCACCCACTTCTGTGGACGCAGGTTCATTTTCTTTAATTGAGAAGTTGTAGGAGCCCACGAATGTCACGCCCTCAGTGAGAGACACTGTTTTGAAGTAGATCAAAACTTCCACTAAGGGCAAAAGGTTAAACATGAAAATAAAAGTAAACAATTATGCTGTAATTATGGTCCTTTTGGCCTTACCGGTTCTGTGCAAATTCTAACTTGTTAGTGTATGTTTTAGTAACATACACTGAAATGTGGCTTCATTTAAATAATCATCAGCAGTTACAGAAACTAGTTATGGATTTCGACATACTAGGAGAAGGATTGGTCAGATGTGCATAACTCATTATCAAGCCTATCATGTCAATCTGCATGTTCAAAAATTGTACGTGTAAGACGGTCAAACCTGTTGAAGATTTCGGTGGCGTTCCGCGATCCGTCGCTCGAGCAGTGAGGTTAAGCAGTGTGTCCTCTGTGAGCTCACCAAGGTCAGAGGTCAAAGTGATGTCTCCTGTCTCCTCATCCAGCGAGACCACAGAAGAGTCTTTGACGAAACTACAATAAGACAGTTCATGTTATACATTTACATGAGGATTTTATGAATTGGACACATGAAGGTTTTCAGCTGACCTGAAGGTCACGAGCGAGTTGTTTCCAGCGTCTTTATCTGTGGCAGACAGCGTTAACAACCGGTCTCCAACCATGACATCTTTCACCAGAATGCTTTTGCTGTAGGTTTCAGAGCTGAAGACAGGAAAGTGGTCATTGATATCTTTGATGTTGACTCTCACTGTTGTGATGTTCTGCAGGAAAAAGAACCAAAGAAACATGTTTGTAATACAGACCTTGAGTTCTTATACAGAGCTCATTTATGTATACTTTTAAGGACATAAAAATGCTAAATACTAAAAATGTGCTACTTTGTAGTAGGAAATCATTACAGTTGCATCTCTTGTCTTTGTACAAAGAAGAGGAAATCAATACATTTCTCTGAGGCATCCCATGATCCATAGCAATGATGACCAAATCATACACGTCCTGTGTTTCTCGATCAAGCTCCCCGACAGCTAGTAAAGTTCCATCCTAGAGAAGAATTGTTTTTAGCAATTGAAAAGCAACTGGCACGTATGTAGCACACTTCTATTTTTATATTTCTTGAATAACAATTGAATTATTGAGAACTAATGTACACATGCGGTGGTGATGCACCACAACACAAAGCATGATAAAAAGCAACGTGGACCACCTCGAGTATGCGTTACTTTTCAACAATTCAACAATTATTCACCTTACTTCTAAGTACATGTCAATATAATGTTTATTTCTGAAAATGCTTAACATCCTCTCACATCTCTGAAACTAAACAGGTCACCGTGAGATGAAGCTGAGATGGTGACCCGCCCGTTGTCTCCAACGTCCAAATCTGTGGCTGAGATCACACACACTTCTCCAGGTGATGAGGATGTGTATGCACCTTCCAGGATTTCAGTGCGGTCTGGGAGAGCGAGGAATTCCGGGTTGTTGTCATTGACATCCAGAACAGTGATGTTGACCTGAGCTGTGGAGCTCTGACCATCGACAGGCTGGTCTACTGCTATAACCTGAGGAAGACCAACCATGAATCACCACTATGAATATTTTCAAATGGTTTACATTTCAAATTGTTTAGTCTCCAAGCCTGGTTTTAACTGGTAGCAAGTTTTAAAGAGGTTTCGACCAGCTTTTTAAAACAAACCAGATAAACGCCATCTTAACCAGGATGGGAAGACCAGTCTGACCAGCTTGACAAGCTTTGCCAAACCATCCACTTTTATCCAGCTTAGCCAAGCTAATGTTCATCTGGTTTTAGCTGGTGAGTCAGCTGGTCTTCAAGCCTGACCTGAGCTAAAACACTGGTCCAAACCCCTCTAAAACCAGCCAACCACCTTACATACCTGTAGTATGTAATTGTCTTTAGTTTCTCTATCCAGTGTGGCATTGGTCCTGAGCAATACTACACCTTGGCCGTTGATAGTAAAAATATCGCTATCCAGGATAAAGTAACCTTTAGAAAACCCACCCTGAGAGAAAAGAGAAAACAGAGCCATGAAGGTTTGAAGGTTGGATTTTTACGTTTCCTGTAGTTCAGATACGTCCTCTCTCACCTCATCCTCATCTGTAACGTCCAGTGAGACCAGAGCGGCTCCACCTGCCAGATTTTCATAGATGGCCACATTGTACTGCTCCATACTAAACTCTGGGGCTTTATCATTCACGTCCTCCACCCACACGATGACGATGGCACTTCCTGTAAGAATGGGACTTCCTCCGTCTCGTCCCTCCATGTGTAGCATGTACCTCTTTACTTTGCCGTAATCCAACTTTTCAGCAAGGTGTATGGAACCAGTCAAGGCATCTACATTAAAGACAGATGGTGAGGAAGAAGGCTCCTCTTTGATGATTTGATAGGACACAACAGCATTGGAACCCTCGTCTTCGTCAACTGCCGTTACGTTGATCACGCCTGTTCCTACCATCGCATGCTCGGATATTGTGACCTCATACTGTTGCTTGGTAAACGTTGGAGCGTTGTCGTTGATGTCCGTTATTGAGATGTTCAGAGTGGTGCTTGCAGAACGCGATGGGCGTCCTTGGTCCTGGGCGGTGATCTCTAAGATGTACTCATCCTGGGCTTCTCTGTCAAGAGGAGCCGCCAACATTAACGCTCCTGTTTGCTGGTCGACACTAAACCTCCCAACACCTCCCAGAAGACTGTACCTCACTTCACCATTCAGGCCCGTATCGGCGTCTGTGGCCTGGACGGATGTTACGTTATCTCCAACTTCATGATCTTCTGGTATAGTGATCATTGCAGGGTTAAGTACAAATGTTGGACTGTTGTCATTGATGTCCAGAACGTCGACCTGAACAGATGCCTCGTCTCTGTTGGTTCCATCCGATATAGAGAGCTGAACGGTGTAGCTGCGCTTCAGCTCATAGTCGAGTTTGACTTTGGTTGAGAGTATACCTGTGTCCTGATCTATGGAGAACTTGTCAGCTTCAGTTTCGACCGTTAAGGTCACAGGAATGATCGGGTCTATAGAAAGGTAATCCACCTGTGCATGAGAATTTATTGGTTAATCTATGTTAAAAAGTATGGTAGATATATGTCTGAAGCCAACGATTACCTTCCAAAAAGCTCACTAACCTAATATCCATTTCTTTTCATGTAACTAAGAACACGACAAACCTGTATGGACCTGTAAGTACCTTCACAATATCTGCTCCTGACCGCTCTTCCTCCACCTGGGCCCGGTACACCTTCTGAAGGAACTGTGGATGAGAATCTCCAGGTGCCTTGATATCGACCAGCGCAGAAGTTGATCTGCTTACTGTGCCGCCTGAAGGTGGGAAATCCTTTAAGCTAATAGTAATCTATTGGTTCACTTTCATTAAAAAACAACTTACCATCTTTTGCAGTCACATACAGTGCAAACTGAAGGATTTTGTTTTCCATCAGAGGAATAGTATTAAGCAGTGTGATCTCTCCAGTGTTCTCATTAATGCTAAAATAACCTTCCTCATTTCCAAATTCAATGGCGTAACCGATTTCCGCATTAGGACCTTCGTCCAGGTCTGTTGCCTCGACCTGTGTACACAAATGGATGTAAAGTTTGTATGACGTAATCATAGATCATATAAATGTACTTAAACATTGATTTGAGCTGATGACTTGGAACACAAAACAGTTCTCCATCACCTTGACAACCAGCATTCCAGTAGTCTGATTGTTGTAAACTTTGCCCTCGTACTTGGGTGTTGTAAACTGTGGGCTGTTGTCATTCTCATCCAGGACGATTATGTTCACGTCGGCTGTTGCCGTGTTGTTGGAAGGAGGGTTGTCTTGTGCTTCAACCTTTGATGTCAAACATTCATGATTATTATGCAGTTGTGCATAATGTCACGAGAGGCTAAAAGTTGAACTTACTCGAAAACTGAAGTTGCTTGTAATCTCTCTGTCCAGATCCACAGAACTCTTCACACGAACAATTCCATCAGGACTGATGGCAAACGGGACGGTGTCCGGAATAATGCGAAATGTTCCTACAAACCCTCCCTGAAGGGAAATCAATCACATAGTTCATCTCAATGATAAAGACTTTTTAACATTACAGATCGTTGTGGCTATTGTGGGTTTTGGGGTGAATGTATTGGCCACACCCAAAAAACGTTTTCAGTAATATTACTATATTAAAATATACTGATCAAGTGCAATTGAATGCATTATACTGTATTTTATATAATTTTCTTTATGTAAAATATGATTTATTTCCCTTTTTTTCTTTTGATTTGGGAGTTTAATATAGTTCTTGACAGCTTGTCTCAGTTCATCCTATAGTCTTTGCGTATCTCTCAGGGACATCACAGTACCATGTCTACATCCGTGACTCTCGTCTGAAGCACGACTTGGTCCTGTGGAGAATTTTCTGGAATAGTAGCCGTGTACTGGTCCTGCTCGAATTTGGGTGGGTTGTCGTCCACATCCAGTACAGTGACGGATACCACAGCATTAGCGGTCTTACTGATGTCATTCTGTTGAGTTGCCTGTTTTAAAAGAGAAAATTCTGTCCGTAACAAAGATTGATGCCAGTTTTAAGTGTAAATGTGGTTTCAGTCGTTACCTGTATGTAAACGGTTATCTGATCAATTTCCTCTCTGTCCAGCGCTGATGTCACCGAGATGACTCCACCGTTAGGATCGATGTCAAAGCTGGTCTGATATTTATTTGGAAGGACTTGATGTGAGAACAAACGTGAAAATGTTATTTGTTATCGGAAACTTAGTTATAAAACTACGAGATGTTTTATAAGAGTACCTGCTGTAATGCTGTAAACAACAGGCTCATTAATGCCTTTGTCTCCATCTTGGGCTTTAATGGCTTCAGGAGTGACCGCTGAGAAGTGTCCTTCCTTTTCATTGACAGAAGAAGGGTTTTATTTGCTTGGGCAGAGATGCGTTTGAAGTATTAATGTAGTATTTGTTTACCTGATTTTCCTCTATGGTTGCCTTATAGAGACTATGATCAAAATAAGGGTTTAGGTTGTCATAATCTTCAACTGTTATTGTAACCGTTGCCGTGTCGCTGAGCCCTTCTGGATCCTGCAAGCAAAACGTTTAAGTAAAGTGCCGATCAGAACCGAGAGCAATGACATGAGAATATAACAGATCTTTACTTTGGCTTCCACGGTGAAGATGTGGCTTTCAGCATCGTTGTAGTTTAGACGCTTTTTTAACTTAATGTTCCCGTCATTTCCCAACTCAAATTCATCGGGCGCTGATGGCTGTGAAGGAAAGAAGTGTTGGCTTTTCATAGAAATGGATCATATTGTTGTTCATCTAGCTTGACGTTCAGATCAACGTCTTAAAATGGTCTGATCCCATCTTGTCTTTTTATCATAACTGGATCCTTTTGTAACTCACCACTATAGAGTATTTAAGGATGTTGTTATTTGGAGAGACGTCGGCATCTTCAGCTCGTACCCGGAGCACATATGAATCCACAGCTTGTGTCTATAACACAAATAAAACTGTTTAGTAAAGGATGAGAATTGCGTCAGCTGTTTGTGTAAGTATCGAGACCCAGAGCCCACCTCTGACACAACAACATTGTATGTTTTGCTCTGGAAGACCGGTGCGTTGTCATTGACATCCAAAACTGTTAGTCTGCGTGTGTTTTTCATCTGAAAAAAGCAAAATGTTGACTTCGTAGGATTCTTGACTGATCTGATGATATTTCATTGAAAATAAACGTACCGTTGGGTTTGTGTTTGTGCAGCTGATGGAATAATACAAATCTCCCCCTGACTAGAAGAAAGGATAGAAGACATGTTGTGGTCAGAAACTTTTCTTAACTAATGAATTCTTAATATGAAAACAACAATGGCCAATTATACTGAAATTAGGTTAACTGTTACTAACTCATAGACGGATGTAACGTGTTACACAAAAGAATAAATGTTTTCTTTCATTCTTGCAATTCTGTTAACAAAATTTGCGGTGTTTTCTCGACAGAATGTACAGTACAGAAAAACAAACCTCTGAAAGCAGTTCAGCATCCAGTGGTTTGGTGGTGCGTACAGTAGCGTTTGTGTCTCCATCAGAGTAAACCAGCGTCAGGAACGTCACGCCAATGGGAAAATAATGTGACTCAAGAATGAGACGATCCTCAGGTCGGATATTAACTATAATCTCTACATCTCCTGTAGGCCACGTAGAAAAATGTTTCTATTTTAAATAATTTGATACTGAAGAGACGTGATATAAGAAAGTACATTAAATTTAGCTAATAAAATAAAAAGTAATTTTTCATAAAATCATACTAAATAACATAAAGAACATCCTGTGAAAATATAACCTTGATATCTTATCTAATATTGATCAAGTAAGACTATGTCAAAGATTGAAATCATAGTGAAATTAAACTTTGATGCTCGTTATATCAGAATTAGATTTTTAGGGTTCATTAAAAAGGGTATTCAAAATGTAAAATGTACTGTAGAAAAATATATAAAAATGTATTTATATTATTTTAAACACATTTTACTTTCTATTACTTTCTTATTTTTTACATTTTGCTTACTTATTGTATTATATTCTTGATTACAACGATATGGGCCAATGATATTTGAGGTAAAATGTTTTTCTTGAATCTCACCCTCATATCCCTCCAGGACACTCCCTACAGTGATGTCACTTCCACGTGAACAGCTGATCTGTGTTGTGTCTTAAAAAAGCATGCAATTGGTTTTAGGACGTAAATAGAAAAAGGCAGAAATTCTGAAAAACAAATCAAAGTTTTTTTAAAATGAGAATGAAATCCGGGTGTCTTTTATCAGAACCCTGTGGGACTACATAGTTTAACATGAAAACCTTTCAACATAATTTTAGCTTAGTCCTAGTTCTTAGCAAAAGCAATTAATTCTACAAAAGATGAAAAGACACTCCCTGTTAATGAACACAAGAAATGTTGTGTGGGCTGTAGTCTCAGATTCTTTTATAAAACAGACACGGCCCGTTTACGGCATTAATCAATGAGTTTATTCAGCTTTAGTCTTTGTTCTAAAAGAAGTCTCATGTTTTATATAACTCATGATATATAAATAGATATTGATAGACACGTTTTGATAAACAGAATCTTATCACGGTTACAGTTGTGTGGTTACCTTTAACAATTGTATACAAGGCATTTATATCACGTTAAATTGATAATCAGCAAAATTGATAAACAACATTAGAATTATTCTCCATATGCAAAAACAATATTTTTGTGTGAACTTTCCAACTTCATCAGACTAAAGAAATCCAGTAGGACCAGCAGTTAGGTCTCTTCCAATGTTTGGCTTAAATAATTTTACGTTTAATTTGACTTACCGCTAAAACTCGTACGTAGACAGGCTAAACTAGATACAATGAAGAATAAGATGGTCTTTTCCATACTTCACCGTCTTTAACCAGGCAGCCAGGCAGAGGAAAGAGCGAGTGATTTTTGTGTTTTAGGTGTGCTGTCCTTTATTACAGGCAATAAACTCTTATGGTCTCTGTTTATTAGGTGTAAGCAAGAGTCAAAGGTTCTTTACTCTGTTATGATTTGCTGAAAAAATTGGATACTAGCTTATTCATTGACATTTCATGTTATGTGATGTTTCATTTTAGAACTTGCTTTTTAATCGCTCCATTTTTCTCTCAGATATTTTAATCAAATAAAAACATCAAAAACATCAATAAAACTGATGTGTTAACTGTATCGCAGCCAATTTGAAGAATTGTGTGGTATGTGTAGTATCTCACACATAAACACACATGACAACCCCTAACAAGCCTCGACTTGTTTTTAAAAACTGATCAAAAACGGCAGCAGTTTTTCACCCGTGTGTTGTGGTTTAGTAGTCACACCCATATTAACAATCCATTGTCATAAATAAATAAAGCTATTTCTGATGGAGTTTGGCCTGCAATTAAACACTGGATGTAACAATACATCACAACAATGGGGAAATATAGAGCCGTGACTGCTGAGAAACTCATCTGAGATGTTCACAATATGTTCCATGAAGCTCATGCTGACGTGATCAGTAATTATCTTTTTATTGTTATGAACCAGATTAATCAGAGCAAGATTTACATTTTTTATGTCGTCTTTACACAGACGAGTTAAGGCGGCTCTGAGGCGGACACAATTTTTGTGTAAAGATGCAATTGTCGCCTTAAAATATGCCAATAATGCAGTAAGAATAAGGACTTAATCGCAGTAACATGTTTACATGACATGAGCAAACCTTTTGACTACCGTTTACATTATAGCAAATAATCTGACTAATAAAACATTAAAGCACAAACGATGATCTCAGAGTAATTGTGTTACTGGCTTTTGTGTTAAAACACGTTTATTGTGGAAGTATTTTATGGTTATTCGGCACCGTGATGAATACAGAAATATGATGGAAAAATTCTGCAATGGTGATGGACACAGTCGTTGTGTTTGTGTTGTCTCATTCAGTATATGATTGCGAACATCCAGTTGTATTGACAGTAAAACGTCAGATTGTAAAGTTTACTATGTATTTTCCCGTAAGGTGTGTGACAGAAGAACATGCTCAGGTGTTTCCATGCTCAAATCGCCATATCCCACATATGTTACTTCAATTATTCTTACTGTGAGTTTAATCACGTTATTTATATTGAATTATTGAGTTTGCATGGTGTAATATATAATCACAATATTGCCGAAATCCCATTATAATGGCATTATGAGGGTGCATGTAAACGTCAAACGAACGTCTGTCAGCTCAGCCTCTGCAAAATAGACTTTCTGGCTCTTTGAAACCACTTTCAGCTTCTTTTAACACTACGGCGATGTGCCCGATGTAATAACTCAACATTTCTTCTAAATGTTTGTTTTAGCTGGAATAATTGTACTAAAAAAACGCTATCAGTACCACAGAAGGAAACATTGTGATACGCACGCGCAGGAAATTAATTTACAATTCGTATTTTTATGATTTATTTTACGTTTTATATCATTCATTATTTTTATTAAAACATTAATTGAACATGCTAAATTGTGGTTCAAAGCATTGTCTCACACAGTGAGACATTACAGTGACATCACAGAAGTAATCACAGGTTCTCCCTTTACTGTAAATGCTTGACATCTTAAAATTGTGCTATTACAAAAAAGTGACCTTTTTGTATAATCATGTATAAAAACAGGTGTGATGGAGTGTCTAGAATGACTACAGTAGTTTTTGTTAAAGCAAGCATGACAAATACTACTCTTACTGAGTGTTTATTGTACTACATAATTATTTAGTTGTTGGTCAATTGGTCATAATATTGCTGCTTTTTTTATTGTTGTAGCACAAGTGTGATAACTTTGATTGAGTAGACTTTGAGACAAGAGCTTTGCACAATCCAGTTGGGAAGGCAAATCCTGTCAATCAAGTGTATATTGTGTTTTTACCCCACTCCTGTGATGAGAATGAAATCACCACCCCAACTCCACCTAGATTTCTATTCATTACTGTTAATTACAAGAATTTATTTTTACGTCACTTGAAAACTTTTTCTTTTGATGATGAATTTCAATACAATGACACTAAGTTGAAAGTGAATACGTGTGCACCGTATCCGTATGTGTTTTTTAAACGGCTGTGTCTGTAATTCAAATGAGTTGTTTGCATTTTAGTTTCTTCCAAATCATTTCTATAATATTACTGTAAATAACTTGTTGCTTTTCTTTCTGTGTTTTTCTAGTTACAGTTTAAGTTTTCTAAAAGAGGTGAAGTTGAAGTTCTTTAAAGACTGACAATGAATTCAGAGTTTTAATGACAGATTTTTATTATGGCTGAATTATACCAAATAGGCTTATAAAAATCAGATTTATCCAATAAGGATTTCTATCACCTGTTATACGAGTGATGCAGAACAAAATATATCATCTGACAACTTAAATGTGAAATGTCTCTTCTAAGAAAACAGAGTTAAATGCAACTTAACCTGTTTTGCTTTTTTTGGTCCCATAGCACAGCTGCTGTACAGAAATGACTGCCTTATTTCTTAAGACGGTTAGGGAGGGTGATGGAGAAACATTGGGAGGAACCAAAACTCAATAGGGGAAGTATGTTTTCTTCTGGCTGGTACGTGCTCATTTTAACATTACATTAATAGTGATGGGATGTACCAACAGCTGGTGGTGATTATAAAAGTGGCAGGTCACAGTATACAGGCAGGTCACATCTCTTTCTCCTGCAACTGGTAAGACTTATAAATATAATCTTCTGCTTCAATTCAAATTTCAGTGGTTTGAGATATGCCTTGCTGATCATTGTAAACCATATTTATATGAAACAAAATGTTATCTTTTAAATGACACTATTTTAATAGTACGTTTTTTTTAGCAATTATTTGTAAAATCTATGGATGTAATGTAACTGAAATAGTTTTTCATAAAAGACCTATTCAGGTTCAGCTTCTGTCAGGTGATTTTGGCTATTAGATTACTAATGAAAATTCAATTTTTCGTCCAGGTGTGTTTTTAATGTCTTGTGCACATATTTTGTGCTGTATTGTAAATAAATATAAATACACTGCCGGGCCCATAATTCAGTCATTGACATCAGCACATACTTCAGCTGCTTAATTATTGCCGTGATTAACATATTTCAGCTGCCATCTATTCTTTTAACCCTGACTATTGCAGTGTGTGGTCACAAGAAAGTCATTTATTAATGCAGACATGTCAGGGTCAGATGAGAAGCGCCTGAAGCAATGCAGGCGTCATGCAAAGTGTCCACTGTACAAGTCTCTGGAGAAAGTGACATGATCATCAGTCTCATCCATGTTTATCAGTGTTATGCATTAAAAATGATGTTAGCTGACCAGCAGGTTATCCTACCGATGGATTTCTTCCCTGGTGGCACAGGCATATTTAAGGATAACACTGAATGAATTGGCTCTGATTGTGAAAGTGTGGTTCAGGATGTGAACATGTGAACGGTCCACCACGGAAAGTCTTTATAGGGTGCTTTGATTCTGACTTGTCCAACAAATGAACTAAACTGCAGATTTAAATCAATATTTGATGGATTTGTTCATTTTTACATTTAAAAAAAGTTTCCTTTCTCATTTACCCTGCTCTTAATTTCTACAGATATTCAAACAAAGGAATGGCGAAAGTCCTCTTAGTAAAGATGTTAGTAGTATTATACCTCGTTCTGCTGGTGGCCGATCTGAGTCAGGGAAGGGTTCATGTGAAATATGTGCTGAAGAATGCTAAGTCTCGGGAGTCATCAGAAGAATTGAAGATGATTGCTAATTTTTACATTGACAGTGGTAAGTAACAGAGCTCTGAGGTTTCTTTCATATGTTCTCCTCTGTTTCTCTCCATCTTAAGAATGTCATGTTGCCGTTTTTATTGCAGAACAAAGATTATTTACTAAAAAATTTCTTCCAGGTCACTCTAGTGAGGGTTCATCCAGTGAAGACAAAACAATTGCTCATGTTTTCAGTCACAGTGGTGAGTTAGAGAGCTCAGCTATTTCTTGCATATTCCCTCCTGTTACTCTCTGCATCTTAAGGATACTGTGTTATATTTCATGTGAAATGAAGAAAGTTGAATTACAATAATTTTCTTTACCAAGGTAAATCTAGTGAGGATTCATCCAGTGAAGACAAATCAAGATCTGAAGAGAATAGTGGTGAGTAACAGAGCTCTACCTTTTCTTGCATATTCCCTCCTGTTTCTGTCTTCTATGCATCAATGATACTATGTTATATATGCATGTGAAATGCAGAAAGTTAAATCACTATAATTTTCTTTACCATGGTAAATCTAGTAAGGAATCATCCTTCAGTGAAGGTGAAACAAGTGCTGATGATCACAGTGACAGTGTTTAGAAACAGAACTCAACCTTTTCTTGCATTTTTCCATTTTGTCCTTCTCTGTATCTCAGAGATGTCTTTTTGCCAGGTTATATTTCATGTGAAATGCAGAAATGCAAGTTCAGTTACATTAATTGTTAGATTTTCAGGGCAATACTTCAGATGACCCTTCACTTACGGACAAACAAAGTGCAGTTGCTTCAGGCTTATGTATTTTTTGTGACATCTCTGATTATGTACCCTTACCCATGTGTGTGAAGAACAGATAAAGCATGTATGTGCAGAATGATTACATCCTCAGGTAGAGCTGATAATGAACAGTTTAAACAACAAGTCAATTCTAAGTAATGCTAGACAGGGAATGGTTGTCAGAGAAACTTCTTTTATTTAACAATCATCCATTTTACCCAGGTCATTCTCACAAGCATTCATCAAGTTCTGAAGATCATAGTGGTGAGTAACAGTGGTCAGCCTTTTCTTTTATTCCCTCTGTGACTACAGTAAGACCTGCGTTACGGATGCCATGTACATTATATTCTGATGTAAGGTTAATTATTATATTATATTTCACTAAGGTCATTCTCACAAGCATTCATCAAGTTCTAAAGATCATAGTGGTGAGTAACAGTGGTCAGCCTTTTCTTTTATTCCCTCTGTGACTACAGTAAGACACACGTTACGGATGCCATGTACATGACATTCTGATGTAAGGTTAATTATTATATTATATTTCACTAAGGTCATTCATCAAGCGAAGAAGATCGTACTAGCCCTAGTAAGTATCAGACGCTCAAATGCTCTCTCTGTGTTCTTATGCCACGGTCATATTAAACTTTCTCGTTTCATTGACTTCCATTCATACGCATTTATTGTATTTACTGTATTTATTCAAGCTACATCAAGCCTGTCAACAACCGTGGGTTTAAGCACCACCACGACTTCTTCACAACCTACCACAAGCTCTACATCAAGCCCGTCTACAACCGTGGGTTCAAGCACCATCACGACTTCTTCACAACCTACCACAAGCTCTAATTCAAGCCCGTCTACAACCGTGGGTTCAAGCACCATCACAACTTCTTCACAACCTACCACAAGCTCTACATCAAGCCCGTCAACAACCGTGGGTTCAAGCACCATCACAACTTCTTCACAACCTACCACAAGCTCTACATCAAGCCCGTCAACAACCTTGGGTTCAAGCACCATCACAACTTCTTCACAACCTACCACAAGCTCTACTTCAAGCCCGTCTACAACCGTGGGTTCAAGCACCATCACAACTTCTTCACAACCTACCACAAGCTCTACATCAAGCCCGTCTACAACCGTGGGTTCAAGCACCATCACAACTTCTTCACAACCTACCACAAGCTCTACATCAAGCCCGTCTACAACCGTGGGTTCAAGCACCATCACAACTTCTTCACAACCTACCACAAGCTCTACATCAAGCCCGTCTACAACCTTGGGTTCAAGCACCACCACAACTTCTTCACAACCTACCACAAGCCCTACATCAAGCCCGTCAACAACCGTGGGTTCAAGCACCACCACAACTTCTTCACAACCTACCACAAGCTCTACATCAAGCCCGTCAACAACCGTGGGTTCAAGCACCATCACAACAACTTCTTCACAACCTACCACAAGCTCTACATCAAGCCCGTCAACAACCGTGGGTTCAAGCACCATCACAACTTCTTCACAACCTACCACAAGCTCTACATCAAGCCCGTCTACAACCGTGGGTTCAAGCACCATCACAACTTCTTCACAACCTACCACAAGCTCTACATCAAGCCCGTCTACAACCGTGGGTTCAAGCACCACCACAACTTCTTCACAACCTACCACAAGCCCTACATCAAGCCCGTCAACAACCGTGGGTTCAAGCACCACCACAACTTCTTCACAACCTACCACAAGCTCTACATCAAGCCTGTCAACAACCGTGGGTTTAAGCACCACCACAACTTCTTCACAACCTACCACAAGCTCTACATCAAGCCCGTCTACAACCTTGGGTTCAAGCACCATCACAACTTCTTCACAACCTACCACAAGCTCTACATCAAGCCCGTCAACAACCGTGGGTTCAAGCACCATCACAACTTCTACACAACCTACCACAAGCTCTACTTCAAGCCCGTCAACAACCTTGGGTTCAAGCACCATCACAACTTCTACACAACCTACCACAAGCTCTACATCAAGCCCGTCTACAACCTTGGGTTCAAGCACCATCACAACTTCTTCACAACCTACCACAAGCCCTACATCAAGCCCGTCTACAACCGTGGGTTCAAGCACCACCACAACTTCTTCACAACCTACCACAAGCTCTACATCAAGCCCGTCTACAACCTTGTGTTCAAGCATGGAGGATTCATCTAGTGAAGACAAATCGAGCAGTGAAGATCATCACAAAGACAGTCGTGAGTTACAATATTTATTTTTTAGTGTGTTATCTCTCACACCATGTTTCCATAATACATGTTTCATGCTTTGCAGAAGGAAATTAATCCTTATTTCTTTCCATTTTTCTCTATTTCTCTTTGTCACATTTATTTTAACAGGCCAACCTTGCTCAAACTCCAAATCAAGAGATCACAAATGTAAGCCAAAGGCTAATAAGTCTCAGGAGGACTCATCCAGCAAAGAAAAATTGAGTGGTGAAGATTGCAAGGGCAATTGTGAGTTACAACATATCTTTTTAAGTTTATTACCTGTTTATGTTTACATATACCCAAAGTAGGGTTGGGTATCGTAAGAAATTTTCCGGATCTGATTTGGGTTCCAGTTCTGATGATTCCGGTTTCGATTCCATTAAATGTTTACAAAGAATTTCCATTCACAGACTAAATGTACTGTGACTGTAGTGAGTACTGCTTGTATATTCATCACATGTAAGTGCTGCACTGGTGATGTTTTTTTAGATTATCAATAACATCCTGCTTTTCAAAAAGTAACTGATTTAAAAAAATATATATATGATTTATTTGTTGAAGCATAGGATAGAAGTAGTATGTACATTAATGAAGATTTGGGACAAACATAATGTAATTTAATATTAAATTATGTGAGTAGCGGCTGAGGCACAGCAGGACTCGCAGCCGGTGCTTGCGTACCTTATACAAAACAAGTTCAATTATGAAAGGCGTTAATAATCACAATAACAATGGTTTGTGACAGAGCTCATCCTTTTCTTTCACAATTCATCCTCTGTTACTCTCTCTGTCTTAAGGATGCCATGTTGCCATTTAGTTTTTTACATAAATTGCAGAAAAAAGTTTAATCACAATCTATTTTACTCAGGTCAATCCAACAATGGGCATTCTAGAAACTGTCATAATAAAGGAAATCGTCACAATAACAATGGTTAGTAACAGAGCTCATTCTTTTCTTTCATATTATCTTTTCTGTTACTCTCTGTGTCTTAAGGATGCCATGTTGCCATTTTATATTCTACAATAATTGCAGAAAAAGTTTAATCACAATAATCTATTTCACACAGGACATTCTAACAGCAGGCAATCTGGAAATGGTAGAAATAAAAAGAATCATCACAATAACAAAGGTTAGTAACAGAGCTCATTCTTTATTTTCATATTCCCACTTCTGTTATTCTCTGTTTCTTAAGGAGGATCTCAAGGATGCCATGTATCCATTTTATATTACACAATAATTGTATAAACACTTAAATCACAATAATCTATTTCACACAGATCATTCTAACAACAGGCAATCTGGACACGGCCAAAATGATAGAAATAATCCTAAAAAGAATGGTTAGTAACAGAGCTCATCCTTTTCATTAATATTCTCTCCTCTGTTACTCTCTGTGTCTTAGAGATGCCATGTTGCTGTTTTCTATTTTACATTAATTTAATAAATGTTTAATCACAATAATCTATTTCACACAGATCATTCTAACAACAGGCAATCTGGACACGGCCAAAATAATAGAAATAATCCTAATAAGAATGGTTAGTAACAGAGCTCATCCTTTTCATTAATATTCTCTCCTCTGTTACTCTCTGTGTCTTAGAGATGCCAAGTTGCTGTTTTCTATTTTACATTAATTTAATAAATGTTTAATCACAATAATCTGTTTCACACAGGTCATTCCAACAACAGGCAATCTGGACACGGCCAAAATAATAGAAATAATCCTAATAACCATGGTTAGTAACAGAGCTCATCCTTTTCATTAATATTCTCCTTCAGTGAAGGTGAAACAAGTGCTGATGATCACAGTGACAGTGTTTAGAAACAGAACTCAACCTTTTCTTGCATTTTTCCATTTCTGTCCTTCTCTGTATCTCAGAGATGTCTTTTTGCCAGGTTATATTTCATGTGAAATGCAGAAATGCAAGTTCAGTTACATTAATTAAAGTTAGATTTTCAGGTCAATACTTAAGTTCAGATGACCCTTCACTTACAGACATACAAAGTGCAGTTACTTCAGGCTTATGTATTTTTTGTGACATCTCTGATTGTGTACCCTTACCCATGTGTGTGAAGAACAGATAAAGCATGTATGTGCAGAATGATTACATCCTCAGGTAGAGCTGATAAAGAACAGTTTAAACAACAAGTCAATTCTAAGTAATGCTAGACAGGGAATGGTTGTCAGAGAAACTTCTTTTATTTAACAATCATCTATTTTACCCAGGTCATTCTCACAAGCATTCATCAAGTTCTGAAGATCATAGTGGTGAGTAACAGTGGTCAGCCTTTTCTTTTATTCCCTCTGTGACTACAGTAAGACACACGTTACGGATGCCATGTACATTATATTCTGATGTAAGGTTAATTATTATATTATATTTCACTAAGGTCATTCTCACAAGCATTCATCAAGTTCTAAAGATCATAGTGGTGAGTAACAGTGGTCAGCCTTTTCTTTTATTCCCTCTGTGACTACAGTAAGACACACGTTACGGATGCCATGTACATTATATTCTGATGTAAGGTTAATTATTATATTATATTTCACTAAGGTCATTCTCACAAGGATTCATCAAGCGAAGAAGATCGTACTAGCCCTAGTAAGTATCAGACGCTCAAATGCTCTCTGTGTGTTCTTATGCCACGGTCATATTAAACTTTCTCGTTTCATTGACTTCCATTCATACGCATTTATTGTATTTACTCTATTTATTCAAGCTACATCAAGCCCGTCTACAACCGTGGGTTCAAGCACCATCACAACTTCTTCACAACCTCCCACAAGCTCTACTTCAAGCCCGTCAACAACCTTGGGTTCAAGCACCATCACGACTTCTTCCCAACCTACCACAAGCTCTACTTCAAGCCCGTCTACAACCGTGGGTTCAAGCACCATCACGACTTCTTCACAACCTACCACAAGCTCTACATCAAGCCCGTCTACAACCGTGGGTTCAAGCACCATCATGACTTCTTCACAACCTACCACAAGCTCTACTTCAAGCCCGTCTACAACCGTGGGTTCAAGCACCATCACGACTTCTTCACAACCTACCACAAGCTCTACATCAAGCCCGTCTACAACCGTGGGTTCAAGCACCATCACGACTTCTTCACAACCTACCCTACTCACATCAAGCTCTAACCGTGGGTTCAAAGCACCATCACAACTTCTTCACAACCTACCACAAGCTCTACATCACACACCGTGGGTTCAAGCACCATCACGACTTCTTCACAACCTACCACAAGCTCTACATCAAACCCGTCTACAACCGTGGGTTCAAGCACCATCACGACTTCTTCACAACCTACCACAAGCTCTACATCAAGCCCGTCTACAACCGTGGGTTCAAGCACCATCACGACTTCTTCACAACCTACCACAAGCTCTACATCAAGCCCGTCTACAACCGTGGGTTCAAGCACCATCACGACTTCTTCACAACCTACCACAAGCTCTACATCAAGCCCGTCAACAACCTTGGGTTCAAGCACCATCACAACTTCTTCACAACCTACCACAAGCTCTACTTCAAGCCCGTCAACAACCTTGGGTTCAAGCACCATCACAACTTCTTCACAACCTACCACAAGCACCATCCACTTCTCAAGCCTACCACAACAACCTTGGGTTCAAGCACCATCACAACTTCTTCACAACCTACCACAAGCTCTACTTCAAGCCCGTCAACAACCTTGGGTTCAAGCACCATCACAACTTCTTCACAACCTACCACAAGCTCTACATCAAGCCCGTCAACAACCTTGGGTTCAAGCACCATCACAACTTCTTCACAACCTACCACAAGCTCTACATCAAGCCCGTCAACAACCTTGGGTTCAAGCACCATCACAACTTCTTCACAACCTACCACAAGCACCACCTCAAGCCCGTCTCCGGAGGATTCATCTAGTGAAGACAAATCGAGCAGTGAAGATCATCACAAAGACAGTCGTGAGTTACAATATTTATTTTTTAGTGTGTTATCTCTCACTAGTTGTGAACACCATGTTTCCATAATACATGTTTCATGCTTTGCAGAAGGAAATTAATCCTTACTCCTTTCCATTTTTCTGTTTTTTTTTTTCTATTTCTCTTTGTCACATTTATTTTAACAGGCCAACCTTGCTCAAACTCCAAATCAAGAGATCACAAATGTAAGCCAAAGGCTAATAAGTCTCAGGAGGACTCATCCAGCAAAGAAAAATTGAGTGGTGAAGATTGCAAAGGCAATTGTGAGTTACAACATATCTTTTTAAGTTTATTACCTGTTTATGTTTACATATACCCAAAGTAGGGTTGGGTATCGTAAGAAGTTTTCTGGATCTGATTTGGGTTCCAGTTCTGACGATTCCGTTAAATGTTTACAAAGAATTTCCATTCACAGACTAAATGTATTGTGATTGTAGTGAGTACTGCTTGTATATTCATCACATGTAAGTGCTGCACTGGTGATGTTTTTTTAGATTATCAATAACATCCTGCTTTTCAAAAAGTAACTGATTTAAAAAAATATATATATGATTTATTTGTTGAAGCATAGGATAGAAGTAGTATGTACATTAATGAAGATTTGGGACAAACATAATGTAATTTAATATTAAATTATGTGAGTAGCGCTCTGAGGCACAGCAGGACTCGCAGCCGGTGCACGTACACTTATACAAAACAAGTTCAATTATGAAAGACGCGTTAATAATCACAATAACAATGGTTTGTGACAGAGCTCATCCTTTTCTTTCACAATTCATCCTCTGTTACTCTCTCTGTCTTAAGGATGCCATGTTGCCATTTAGTTTTTTACATAAATTGCAGAAAAAAGTTTAATCACAATCTATTTTACTCAGGTCAATCCAACAATGGGCATTCTAGAAACGACCATAATAAAGGAAATCGTCACAATAACAATGGTTAGTAACAGAGCTCATTCTTTTCTTTCATATTATCTTTTCTGTTACTCTCTGTGTCTTAAGGATGCCATGTTGCCATTTTATTTTCTACAATAATTGCAGAAAAAGTTTAATCACAATAATCTATTTCACACAGGACATTCTAACAGCAGGCAATCTGGAAATGGTAGAAATAAAAAGAATCATCACAATAACAAAGGTTAGTAACAGAGCTCATTCTTTATTTTCATATTCCCACTTCTGTTATTCTCTGTTTCTTAAGGAGGATCTCAAGGATGCCATGTATCCATTTTATATTACACAATAATTGTATAAACACTTAAATCACAATAATCTATTTCACACAGATCATTCTAACAACAGGCAATCTGGACACGTTTTCTATTTTAAAATGATAGAAATAATCTATTTCACACAGATCCTAACAAAAGCAATCTGGACACGGCCAGAATGATAGAAATAATCCTAAAAAGAATGGTTAGTAACAGAGCTCATCCTTTTCATTAATATTCTCTCCTCTGTTACTCTCTGTCTTAGAGATGCCATGTTGCTGTTTTCTATTTTACATTAATTTAATAAATGTTTAATCACAATAATCTATTTCACACAGATCATTCTAACAACAGGCAATCTGGACACGGCCAGAATGATAGAAATAATCCTAATAAGAATGGTTAGTAACAGAGCTCATCCTTTTCATTAATATTCTCTCCTCTGTTACTCTCTGTGTCTTAGAGATGCCAAGTTGCTGTTTTCTATTTTACATTAAATTAATAAATGTTTAATCACAATAATCTATTTCACACAGGACATTCCAACAACAGGCAATCTGGACACGGCCAAAATAATAGAAATAATCCTAATAACCATGGTTAGTAACAGGGCTCATCCTTTTCATTAATATTCTCCTTCAGTGAATGTGAAACAAGTGCTGATGATCACAGTGACAGTGTTCAGAAACAGAACTCAACCTTTTCTTGCATTTTTCCATTTCTGTCCTTCTCTGTATCTCAGAGATGTCTTTTTGCCAGGTTATATTTCATGTGAAATGCAGAAATGCAAGTTCAGTTACATTAATTGTTAGATTTTCAGGGCAATACTTCAGATGACCCTTCACTTACAGACACACAAAGTGCAGTTGCTTCAGGCTTATGTATTTTTTGTGACATCTCTGATTATGTACCCTTACCCATGTGTGTGAAGAACAGATAAAGCATGTATGTGCAGAATGATTACATCCTCAGGTAGAGCTGATAAAGAACAGTTTAAACAACAAGTCAATTCTAAGTAATGCTAGACAGGGAATGGTTGTCAGAGAAACTTCTTTTATTTAACAATCATCTATTTTACCCAGGTCATTCTCACAAGCATTCATCAAGTTCTGAAGATCATAGTGGTGAGTAACAGTGGTCAGCCTTTTCTTTTATTCCCTCTGTGACTACAGTAAGACACACGTTACGGATGCCATGTACATGATATTCTGATGTAAGGTTAATTATTATATTATATTTCACTAAGGTCATTCTCATAAGGATTCCTCAAGCGAAGAAGATCGTACTAGCCCTAGTAAGTATCAGACGCTCAAATGCTCTCTGTGTGTTCTTATGCCACGGTCATATTAAACTTTCTTGTTTCATTGACTTCCATTCATACGCATTTATTGTATTTACTGTATTTATTCAAGCTACATCAAGCCCGTCTACAACCTTGGGTTCAAGCACCATCACAACTTCTTCACAATCTACCACAAGCTCTACATCAAGCCCGTCTACAACCTTGGGTTCAAGCACCATCACGACTTCTTCACAACCTCCCACAAGCTCTACATCAAGCCCGTCAACAACCGTGGGTTCAAGCACCATCACGCCTTCACAACCTACCACAAGCTCTACATCAAGCCCGTCTACAACCGTGGGTTCAAGCACCATCACAACTTCTTCACAACCTACCACAAGCTCTACATCAAGCCCGTCTACAACCGTGGGTTCAAGCACCATCGACTTCTTCACAACCTACCACCTCTACATCAAGCCCGTCTACAACCCGTGGGTTCAAAGCACCATACGACTTCTTCACAACCTCAAGCTCTACTTCAAGCCCGTCAACACCGTGGGTTACGACTTCTTCACAACCTACCACAAGCTCTACATCAAGCCCGTCTACAACCTTTGGGTTCAAGCACACGACTTCTTCACAACCTACCACAAGCTCTACATCAAGCCCGTCTACAACCGTGGGTTCAAGCACCATCACGACTTCTTCACAACCTACCACAAGCTCTACATCAAGCCTGTCTACAACCGTGGGTTCAAGCACCATCACAACTTCTTCACAACCTACCACAAGCTCTACATCAAGCCCGTCTACAACCGTGGGTTCAAGCACCATCACGACTTCTTCACAACCTACCACAAGCTCTGCTACTTCAAGCCCATCTACAACCTTGGGTTCAAGCACCATCACAACTTCTTCACAACCTACCACAAGCTCTACATCAAGCCTGTCTACAACCGTGGGTTCAAGCACCATCACGACTTCTTCACAACCTACCACAAGCTCTACTTCAAGCCCGTCTACAACCTTGGGTTCAAGCACCATCACAACTTCTTCACAACCTACCACAAGCTCTACATTAAGCCCGTCCACAACCGTGGGTTCAAGCACCACCACAACTTCTTCACAACCTACCACAAGCTCTACATCAAGCCCGTCAACAACCGTGGGTTCAAGCACCACCACAACTTCTTCACAACCTACCACAAGCTCTACATCAAGCACCAACAACCGTGGGTTCAAGCACCACCACAACTTCTTCACAACCTACCACAAGCTCTACTTCAAGCCCGTCTACAACCTTGGGTTCAAGCACCATCACAACTTCTTCACAACCTACCACAAGCTCTACATTAAGCCCGTCAACAACCGTGGGTTCAAGCACCACCACAACTTCTTCACAACCTACCACAAGCTCTACATCAAGCCCGTCAACAACCGTGGGTTCAAGCACCACCACAACTTCTTCACAACCTACCACAAGCTCTACATCAAGCCCGTCTACAGCCGTGGGTTCAAGCAAGGAGGATTCATCTAGTGAAGACAAATCGAGCAGTGAAGATCATCACAAAGACAGTCGTGAGTTACAATATTTATTTTTTAGTGTGTTATCTCTCACACCATGTTTCCATAATACATGTTTCATGCTTTGCAGAAGGAAATTAATCTTTATTTCCTTTCCATTTTTCTGTTTTTTTTTTCTATTTTTCTTTGTCACATTTATTTTAACAGGCCAACCTTGCTCAAACTCCAAATCAAGAGATCACAAATGTAAGCCAAAGGCTAATAAGTCTCAGGAGGACTCATCCAGCAAAGAAAAATTGAGTGGTGAAGATTGCAAAGGCAATTGTGAGTTACAACATATCTTTTTAAGTTTATTACCTGTTTATGTTTACATATACCCAAAGTAGGGTTGGGTATCGTAAGAAATTTTCCGGATCTGATTTGGGTTCCAGTTCTGATGATTCCGGTTTCGATTCCATTAAATGTTTACAAAGAATTTCCATTCACAGACTAAATGTATTGTGACTGTAGTGAGTACTGCTTGTATATTCATCACATGTAAGTGCTGCACTGGTGATGTTTTTTTAGATTATCAATAACATCCTGCTTTTCAAAAAGTAACTGATTTAAAAAAATATATATAATTTATTTGTTGAAGCATAGGATAGAAGTAGTATGTACATTAATGAAGATTTGGGACAAACATAATGTAATTTAATATTAAATTATGTGAGTAGCGCTCTGAGGCACAGCAGGACTCGCAGCCGGTGCACGTACACTTATACAAAACAAGTTCAATTATGAAAGACGCGTTAATAATCACAATAACAATGGTTTGTGACAGAGCTCATCCTTTTCTTTCACATTTCTTCCTCTGTTACTCTATCTATCTTAAGGATGCCATGTTGCCATTTAGTTTTTTACATAAATTTTACATCATTGCAGAAAAAAGTTTAATCGCAATCTATTTTACTCAGGTCAATCCAACAATGGGCATTCTAGAAACGACCATAATAAAGGAAATCGTCACAATAACAATGGTTAGTAACAGAGCTCATTCTTTTCTTTCATATTATCTTTTCTGTTACTCTCTGTGTCTTAAGGATGCCATGTTGCCATTTTATATTCTACAATAATTGCAGAAAAAGTTTAATCACAATAATCTATTTCACACAGGACATTCTAACAGCAGGCAATCTGGACACGGCCAAAATGATAGAAATAGAAAGAATGGTTAGTAACAGAGCTCATCCTTTTCATTAATATTCTCTCCTCCGTTACTCTCTGTGTCTTAGAGATGCCATGTTGCTGTTTTCTATTTTACATTAATTTAATAAATGTTTAATCACAATAATCTATTTCACACAGATCATTCTAACAACAGGCAATCTGGAAACGGCCAAAATGATAGAAATAGAAAGAATGGTTAGTAACAGAGCTCATCCTTTTCATTAATATTCTCTCCTCTGTTACTCTCTGTGTCTTAGAGATGCCATGTTGCTGTTTTCTATTTTACATTAATTTAATAAATGTTTAATCACAATAATCTATTTCACACAGGACATTCTAACAGCAGGCAATCTGGAAACGGCCAAAATGATAGAAATAGAAAGAATGGTTAGTAACAGAGCTCATCCTTTTCATTAATATTCTCTCCTCTGTTACTCTCTGTGTCTTAGAGATGCCATGTTGCTGTTTTCTATTTTACATTAACTTAATAAATGTTTAATCACAATAATCTATTTCACACAGGACATTCTAACAGCAGGCAATCTGGAAACGGCCAAAATGATAGAAATAGAAAGAATGGTTAGTAACAGAGCTCATCCTTTTCATTAATATTCTCTCCTCTGTTACTCTCTGTGTCTTAGAGATGCCATGTTGCTGTTTTCTATTTTACATTAATTTAATAAATGTTTAATCACAATAATCTATTTCACACAGGACATTCCAACAACAGGCAATCTGGAAACGGCCAAAATGATAGAAATAGAAAGAATGGTTAGTAACAGAGCTCATCCTTTTCATTAATATTCTCTCATCTGTTACTCTCTGTGTCTTAGAGATGCCATGTTGCTGTTTTCTATTTTACATTAATTTAATAAATGTTTAATCACAATAATCTATTTCACACAGGTCATTCCAACAACAGGCAACCTGGACACGGCCAAAATGATAGAAATAGAAAGAATGGTTAGTAACAGAGCTCATCCTTTTCATTAATATTCTCTCATCTGTTACTCTCTGTGTCTTAGAGATGCCATGTTGCCATTTTGTATTTCACAATTGTTGCAAAAAACTTTGCAGTGTGCTGGTATGAGATTAACTTAATTTTTTACTTTTCTTTCTCTCTCTACCTAAGCCGGAAGACCTTAGGGTCGCCTCAAAGCACCCATGGCACTAATCCCTGAAGTAGTGGCTCCAAAGAACGAGTCAAAATGAATGCTAAGCAATAAATATATTTCTGCTCACAAATCAAGTACAAATGATATTTATATTTTTGTTAATTGCTTATTTATTAAGATATTTTTCAAGATTGTCTTAAACTTTGTGGCCTAATTTTTATGTTATGTTCAGTAGTTTGACCTGGAATATGTACTGTTGTATTATGTTGTAGGACACTTTGGGGACAACTTTAGGTGAACTACCATATTTTAATAAAATGTGAACAAATACAATTATTTAAGTCAATAGACTATGCTACTGTTTAATAATGGCTGCTTTGATTAATTTAATTTAATTAGTTTCTTTTTAATTGAAACTTATTCATTGAAATGAAAAATAAACTAAATATTCTTCACTGTGAAGTTTTAAATGTACTTGAATATTTTAACATATTATTTCATAAAGGGGCAGTGAAAACGTGTCACATTAATTGCACTATACAAATTCTGTTACATGGTAAAATAAAACATGATTAAATATACAATTGTATGTGATCTGATTGGACTAAATAAATGTGACTACATTCCAACATTATGTTGTTTTTCTATGGGCAATAACGATAATAAAAAATCAAAGGAAGTATTACTGGACAACATTAGAGTTTCATTTTAAATGTCTTTTCTATTAATCGGTGTTGTAACTTAGAGACACCTAGTGACAAATGTAGCGTCTTTTGGACAAAATGTTTAGTATATTTAATACAATATATGCAAGTAAAATGGGTCCCGTTTAGTCACTATTTGATACTTATTTCATTGTCTTATAAGAAACTAAAAATGTATAAATGAGAACAGCTTTATTTGAGATTCTCCTGTATCTGAACGCGAGTACAGAGAGTAGGAAATGTGCATAACTGATGGAACGTGAAGACATGAGAGAATGCTTGTTAATTAGTATTTGACGTCATATAACATTACCGCAGGCTTTAGCTACTTTACATTTAAAATATTTGGCAACACTGCTATGAACTCGACTATTTCTGGTATCTGCACATCATTATGTACAGTATCACAAAAGTATGAAAGCATGTTGGTACAGGGTACTGTACATGTAGAAAAAATGTAAATTGAGATGGTTAAAAAGATTTTTTTTAATAATTCGGTCATAACTAGAAAAGTAATACCATGTAGAAAAGTATGGCCATTGAACAGTAACTTTAAACATGATACAAATATGTTTATTGTTGACTCCAAATATGTTTTATTTTTAACTTAATTTAGTGGGTAATGTTGTAGTTAAAAAAGCATTAAAAAATCTCCAAACGGAAAAAAACACTTTTTTTTCTTAACTTACACCACATCGCAAGAACATCCTGGAGTCACTATCTAAATTTACACATGGGCATATAGAAAGATGTGTTCTTTCTGTTTTCCAAATAAATTAGACTTAAACTGTAATGACAGTTATGACTTCTGTATATGCCTATTGATGATGGTATAGCAATTTTAATTGCGTAAAATAAAATAATATAGACTATTTCAAATATAATATGCATTCTTTCTATGGCTTCCACATTTTAACAATTAAATTTAAATATCACTGCTACTGTATGTATGCCCGATGAATCGGTTTTAATGAACAGATTAAAATCTTATCTTAAATTATGGCTATTAATCAACAATAAGCTGTGTGACTGTTGTAAACAGCTGTGTTGTAGGTGCTCTACATGTTTTCGATCATCAGGTGGCAGTAAGAAGACATGTGAAAAAGGTATCCAAAAATATCTTATAAAATAATTAGTTCTTCAAACTGGGTGTGCTAGAGAGGATCGGAAGAATACCTAGAAATGTTTTTGCATTACCAGAATGACATTAGTGCATTTAAATGAATAAAAACAGCTGTAAAACCATGTCTTTACATTTTTCAGTGAGTAAAATATGGTTATTGATATTTCTAAGTACTGCAAGAGTGAAAGAGGCTTTTTATTTTCGGGTGAACTTAATCCCTTTACCTTTTGAGCACAGAGGTTAAAAGACACTTAAGGGTTTCTTGTCAAAATGAGAAATAAACAGGCAATTAAGGAGAATAAAAACTATAACTTCTAGTTGAGTAATAAGTAATATATATGCAACTAATCTTTTTATCTGATTACACTAACCACAATCACGGTTTCCATGTCCTAGTGAAAAGCTGAGGATGATCCTGAACTTAAGTTTAATGAATATTTTTCTTAGTCAAGTGAAGTGTATTTACAGAATTCACTTTTATGGTCACATTATTGATGTAAAAAGCTTGTGTGCATAGGTTACGCTCTAAAAGAAGTGCTGGCTTGTTTCAACCACTGGCGGTGGTTGAAAACTCTGAGTTTAGGTTTATTTAACCCATGATTTGTCACCAGCAAATTTCACTACAATGTCAGAGATGATCGTGTCCACACAGTCGTGTGTGTAGAGGGAGTACCAGTATTAGAGTGCTGATCTGATCCAGAGAGAAAAGTCATGATCCAGTTACAGATTTATCCAGACCGAGGTTTTGTAGCTTGCTTAGAAGGAACTGTGGTTTTTAATCTGTAATCAACAAACATCTTTCTCATGTAAGCGTCTCTCTTTTTCAGGTGGGAGAGGACAGCTATTGGATCATGTAAAATAACATGGAGCAGATGATGTCCTCCACGCAAGAGTTTCTGTGTACTTTGACTGCCCAGACACTTAAAGGTATTAGTTTATCTGTGTTTGTGCACTTGCATAGTTTGTTTCTTTGAGCATAACTGAGCCTTTTAAAATTCCATGTTTGATCACAGAATCATTTCTGAGAATGATAGCGTGGTCAACGCACAACCGTAACCTGTAAACTTCCTGTTGATGCCTTGCCCGCACCCACGTCTGTGGCCGCAGGTTTGGTTTCTTTAACTAAAAAATTGTAGGAATAGATCTTTCAAGAAAGGAGACTTTCGATAAGAAGAAAACAATTAAGCATGAAAATAAAAGTAAGAAATAGTTATGTTGATGCATTGTTTTCTTCATGACACATGGTAAAGTAATTATAGGGTCCAACTTGGCATCTTGGTTCTGCCAACTATGAGTTCTACTAATACACCAAAAGGGTGGTGTTTGCCAAAAAATGCTTGCTTCTGGCGATATTGTAATATGGCCTAGCAGTTATAGAACCTGGGTATGAATACCTACATACTAGGTCACAAGAAGGGTTGGTTGTCTTCTCTTCAGGCAGTTTGCATGTTCACAAAATAATTCAAATAATCAAATAATTCCTGAAATTTCCATCAGATCAAACCCTGTGGCAGTTTTCAGTGGTGTACCTTTCACTTGAACAGTGAGGTGAAGCCGTGTGTCTTCTGTGAGCTCACAAAGGTCAAAATGATGTGTTCTGTCTCAGCATCCACACAGATAACTGAGGACTCTTCAGAGAAACTGCAATATAATAAGACAAACACGGTTTCACATATTAGAGATATTACCTCACGTATTAGAGATGTATTATGAACTTCTCTGAAAGGAAGCATGGTCTGAAGTAAACTTGTGAAGCTCTTTAGCTGACCTGAGAGTCACGAGAGGTTTTTTTGTCTTTATCTAAAGCAAACCAGAATGCTTTTGCTGTTGGTTTTGCATAAGTCACTTATTCTTGAGATAAAGGACAGAACATGTCATACATATATGCTCTCTTAATAACACAATTAAGAAATTCAGCAAAACAGAGCTTTTTTTATTTGTTAAAATATTATGTGTTTGAATAATTTTATTTGAATTCTTTTACGCATGCCCTATACTTGCAAAATAAAAAAGCAAAATTTCATAGTCTGCAATCTGCTAAACAAAGTGATAAAAAACGGCATGCTTTTAAGTGTGTCTGATGAAGCTAAGGCCTTCGTCTACAAATAGATCTATTTTTATTTCATGTAGTATTACAAAATAAAACATCTAAAACATGTTTTGTCCCTTATCTCGGGAATCAGTGATCATACTGACCCTAACGTTATTTTACACACAAAAAAGGGAGCCTAATGTTGAAAAGGAGCGTAAATGTTTCTGATAAGTAGATATTGACTATTGATATTGATCTGTTTATTAGGAAGGGAAATAGGGTGTATTTATTTAGTTCAAAATTTAGACTTTTCAGTGGTTTCAAATATGTGAGCAGGTTGCAAGTCACATGCCGCCTGATTGGCATCTGGTTACGTTTTATCAGAACCCTGCGGTACTACATAGAGTTTAACAGGAAAACCTTTGAACGTGACTTTACTTCAGATCTATTCTTAGAAAATGCAATTAATTCTTTAAAGGAAGAGAAGACACTCCCGGGTAAATGAACACACAGGAATGTAGCGTGCAATAAAGACCCAACCTGTTCATTAATGATAAACAATGATCACCAATTAATGTGTTTATTTGGTTTAGTCTTTGTTCCAAAAGAGGAATGGAAATGTTACATAAAAAGCATCCTGATCGATAGACTGACAAAACACATATTTTAATTACCAAAATGTTTTTCTTTTTTACTTTATTTTACATTAGGACTGGACTTTTGCAATCCAAAAATTAAGTCACAGTTTAAAGCCCAGATTTTTGTTACTGTCTAGCCGTAACCATAAAATAAAATGTTAGAATTAAAAAATAAAATTGTGATGCCATCGAAGAATCATTTTTGCATCCCAAAAAAACCTTTTCCACTATTTTTGTGAAACAAAAAGGTTATTTGAATTTCAAAGGTTCTTTATAAATCCATTCTGCCAATATTGGTTCTTCTATTGCAATCTGAAGCACATTTATTTATAGTGTGTACTGCATGACTTTTAACAGCGTGAAGTCAGTTAAAATTAACATTTTTTTGACATTATATTACTTTTTATGGTGTCAGGTCTTCTGTATCACTCTATATATTTAACGTCCTATAAAAAATATTTAAGTTTAATGTTTTTAAACCACAGCAGTTCATTTGACACTGCTGAAGACACTATAAACTTGTCATGTAAAAAAGACAACTTCATCATCTTACATGAAGAAGAAATTTCAACTGAACATGCAAGTGAATTAGTTTACAATTTATTTCATTTCATAACAAAATTGCAGGTGTACTAGAACAATACATGTGTGTGTATGACTGTTTCTCACTGAAAGTTATTTTGTTATAAACAATTGAGCAAAACTTTTGTTAGGGATATTTTATGAGAATTTAATAAAAGACACCTAAAAACTTCAAATGAAATGTGACCCAGTCTGTGAAAAATGAAAAGTCATTTTTTGTGTTTTTTCTATATAAAATTATTCTACATAATGTAAAGAATAGGCTGTGCGAATTTAACATTGATATCTTTAATCTTGTCTTGTAATCTTGTTGATATCTTTAATAAAAGTCTGAGTAATGTCAACGATTGAAATCATAGTAAAATGTATAGGTGAATTTAAACTTTAATGCTTGTTATCTCAGAATTAGATTTGTAGACTTTAGCCTGATTTTCACAGAAAGGATCTCAAATGCTGATTATAAGTATTATCTGCTTACAGAGCTTATTATATAAAAGTAAGACTTTGTTTGATATATTTTTTGAAGACCCTGAAATATACTTGAGCATGTCTCTGGTCATTTGTTTTTAATGTAAAGTAAAAAAATATTTTGTTTAGCCAAAACAACTATTGCCTACTGTAAGTAGTACATGCATTCAGTTACGTGTTTAGCCAATAAATTATATTATAAATAATTCTATGTACATATTTTTGTTTTTTACTTAATGTAAAAATTCTAACTTTCTAAATGACTACATGATTTTTGCTGACAAACAGAGAATGATAAATTTTACATTTTTACAATTTTTTTACAATTTTACAACAAAATCTTACATTTCAGTTGTTGCATACCCGTTAATATATAAGTATAATTTAATTGATGAACTTAAAAAATAAAGTTAAAGTTGGCGAGAAGATTGCAAGTGCGTTCACTTTAGTATCACACTTCTTCAGAACCCTTTGGTTCTTCATAGTTTAAAATGAAAACATTTGAAGATGACGCCTCTTTAGTTCTAGTTCTCTGTATTGGGAGATTAATTCTGTGAATAAAGAAAAGACACTCCCTGTTACCTGAGTCCCAGATTTTTTAACCAGACCCAGCCTCTTTGTCACATACAGTAGCAATAATTACCAATTCATGTGTTTGTATTGAACTAGTCTTTGTTTTGAAAAAGTGTTGAATGTGTTATGTTACTGTGTCAACACATTTAAGATCTAAAATCCAATTATCTATATTCACAGTGTCTGGGTAGAAATTGTGTGTAATGTGTAGCTTGAATAATTTGGTTTGTAGGAGACAAAAGTCTCTAACTGTCGTCCTGAGTAAAAATTGAGATTTCTCTTTTGTGACCTTTCTTGCATGCAGGTGTGTTTGTGTATCTTTTTGTACTATCTCACACTATAACATCCATTATTTTTAAAATAATCTGCAAGTATAGCACATTGAGCAGCATACTGTGACCTATTGTAAAGAATCCCCGTAAAGCATTGTGCGTTTGGACACAGATTGTACATTATTTAGAGGTATCATAAATGGCATTTTAAAAATGCTATAATCTGAATGCAGTTTATACTGCAGTGTATTTTGTTGTAGTTCACACAGTAATTTTGATGTTGGTCATTTGGTCACATGTATAAAGTATTGCTGCAGTTTTCATTGTTCTAGCACAAGTGTGTTAACTTAGATGGAGTAGACACAAAGCTCTTCTAATAAGGATTACATAAATGCTTGGAATAAGTATGTGCAAACTTTATTATAGTCTGTCAATCAAGTGATTACCATAATCATCCCACCCCTGTGATAATAATGCGGTCACAACAACTTCACCTAAGTTTCTATTCATCACTGTTAATTAAATGGGTTTTATTTGACGTCATAGTGTTTTACTTAATACTTTCTATTCTATTTCTTCTATTCAAGGTGTGAATTGTACAAACTGTGGCCATTTTATAATTCATTATTAGAACACAAACATGAATGGGTGTTACCAGCCCATTAATTGTTTACTTCTTTAGAATAACATGTTTTTGAGAGCTACCTATAATACAAAACGTTTTAATAATGAGTAAAGACCACCTAAACTGAGACCAAGACAAGACCGAGACCAGTTCTTCTCAAATGCATCTGAAAGATCCACATAACAAAAAAGTCATAATAAAATAATAAAAGTTACTGTGGTGATTAACTGATGTGAATTTTAGGTAAAGGACGTTTACAAATACAAACACTATAGGCAGATGAAATTGAGATTATTCAGCAGTTATTTTCAGTGTTTTATCACCCACCTAACACATTGCAATGTTTGTGCAATCGTTCTCTTTCCCTTATACTGCTTAATTATATTGTATGTTACATCATAAAAGTATGAACAAGTCTTTTTTGCTGTCTGTCGTTGGGTGCATTTGTATTAATTTATGGACGCTGCAGTTGTGTCTTTACCGGTCAGAATCCTGAGACCTTTAAGTCTGAGAGACTTAAGATCTGTGAAATATACAGTAGATCTATTTATTCATCAATAAATGTAATTATCATTAAATTTATTGATAAATTAAGAATCATCATTTTTAAGAGTTCACCTCCTATGGTCCTACATAGCACTATTCTCACTAATCTCAAAAGTACAATGTTAAGACCCACCAAATATGAACTTTTGTAATAATCTTAATAATCTTTAATTAGAGAGTAATTTTCAATTTTGTTTGTCATTGTATGAATGAAATTTCAGTTTATTTGCAATGCCAAAATACTTTAAATAATTCCTACGAGCAAAGAGGCACTTTTGGTGCTATTTAGCGAAAGTTGAAGTAACTTGAAAATACTTTCATAGGGAATTAGCTGGTCCACATAAAGTCAATGTTGCAGTAGGTATTAATTAAGTATTTTGGAAATAAATGTTCATTTGATTTATTAAATGACAAACAAAATTGAAAACTACTCCTTACTTAAAGATAAAAAAAGATCAAATATAAAAAAAATTTCCCCCATATTTCCATTTAATAATATTTGATCTTTGTCTCCTAATATTTGTAAGTCGCTTTGGATAAAAGCGTCAGCTAAATGCCTAAATGCAAAATGTGAAAATGTAAAATATTTGGTGCATCTTAAAATTATACTTGTCTAGGAAGGTTGTGAAATAAGTTTGGAAACCACTGATTTGTGCCAAATAATTATAGGAAAATCAACTGTCGTTACCTTTGTTACCTTTACAAATGTTACCTAAACAATATCATGCTTTATCGTTATTCTCATAAGGGCATGACCTCTTTGTTGTTACTATGGTTTTACCACATTCCATTCTCTTTTGACTGACAACCGGCAATTTTTAAGAAAATAATAATTATGGTGGGTGGTACCAATAGTGCAGTAGGAGGAGACTGAATTACTGAATATAATCTGACATGTCGCAGTACACAGCACAGGCAACTCACTTCTGTTTCTCCAACAACAATCTCTGGTAAGATGAATCATAATATACTGCACTGCAAATTCATTTAAATTACGTATGCCTGGCTATTATATATTTTTATTATTCTATGCTTTTGTATTTGAACAAGTCAGATTTTGCATGAACAAGGATGACTGATAACCAGTGCCAAGTTTTAATTTTGCTCTCAATTTCTACAGATATTAAAACTGACGAAAAATGGCGAAAATCTTCTCAGTGAAGATGCTGGTAGTACTGAATCTAGTGCTACTGGTGGCTAGTTTGACTGAGGGAGGCCTTCTGATGAAATACATGCTGAAGACTGGCCACATTTCATCAGATGAAGACCGAAGCAGTGATAAACATCACAGTGACTGTAGTGAGTACCACAGCTCTGACATTTCTTTTATATTACATTCTTTGTGAATAAATGTTTCTTACCACATGGAAGTTTCATTTTCCTTCTTTGTTTCTCTCTGTGTCATAACGATGCCATGATGTATTTCACATAAAATTTCATTACAATAATCCATTTCAACAGGTCATGCTCATGAGGATTCATCCAGTGAAGAAAATACAAATGTTCATCAACACACTGACTATAGTGAGTAACAAAGCTCCTTTTTCATAATCTCTTCTCTCTTTCTCTCTGCACCTTAAGATGCCATGCTGCCATTTTATATCTCACATTAATCACAGATTAATAAATGTAATCACAATAATCTGTTTCACACAGGTCATTCTAACAACGGAAACGGACACAATAATGGAAATCATCACAATAACAATGGTTAATATTAGAGCTCATCATGTTCTTTCATATTCCTTCCTCTGGATGAAGTGTTATTGTATATTTCAGATTAAATACAGACAAAAATTTAATCACAATTATCTGTTTCACCCAGGTCGTTCTCAGGATTCATCCATTGAAGTTAATGATCGCAGTCAGAGTGGTAAGGACCTCAGCCTAGCCATTTCTTTCATATTCCTTCCTCTATTTCTGCCTGTTTTAAAGGGGTTTAATTGAGTGTTTTTACTTTCTCAGCTTTTGTTGGTGTGTAATATTGTTGTTTGAGCATAAAAAATGTATTATCTATTTATCAATAATCTATTTCAAAAAGGTCATTCTCAAAGAGGACCATGCAGGAGAAATAATCATAATTCCAGACGTGAGTGTAGCATTTTCTCTCAAATTTCATTCTGTCTCTATTTACATGAAAGGCAGATCAAACTTTAATTGCACTAATCTGTCTCACCAAGGTCGGTGTCCTGAGCACACGTCCAGGGAAGACAGCATGAGTGCTCATGATTCCGAAGGCAATGGTAAGTAACTAAGAGTTCAGATACCGAGTTCACATACACTTTTGTTTCTCGCTGCGCCTCAAATAGTCGTGCAACACTGAACTATATTTTAACAGAGTTGTGTTTGTTGCACATCATGAAAAACAATGTTAGCATCTTAATTTTAATTAATTAATTTTAATTTTTTTGCTCACTTCACATGCTCTGCCTAGTGGATTGCAATTTACCCAAACTATAAGATTCTCAACATTAAATGTACAAAAATGAAATGCAGGAAAAAGGTTAATTGCGATAATTTATTACATCAAAGTCAACCTAATAATGATCAATCCAGGCAGACACAAACAAAATAATGCCAATAATAATGGTCAGGACAGAGCTTTTATTTCAAATTCCTGTTATACTCTCTGTACCTTAAGGATATAATGTTGCCATTTTGTATTTCACAATAATTGCAGAATAAAGTTAATTTACAGTAATGTATTTCACACAGGTGATTCTAACAGTGCGCAGTCTGGCCAAAGTAATGGGAATAATCACAATAACAATGGTTAGTAACTGAGTTCTTCCTTTTCTTTCATATTCTCTTCTCTGTTACTCTCTGTGTCTTGATGTTGCCACTTGATATTTCACATTAATTCCAAAAAATTTTTTTACCAGGTCAATCTAACAATGGGCATGGAAATAATGGAAATTCCAACAACAATGGTAAGAAACAGAACTTACTCTTTTTATACATATTCCCTTCTATGTTACTCTTTGTGTCTTCCATTCCATGCTGCCATTTGATATTTCATATTAATTGCAGAAAAAGTTTAATCGCAATTATCTTTTTTACCAGGTCAGTCTAACAATGGACAAAATGGAAAGCGGACAAAATAATCTGAATAATTCCAACAACAATGGTAAGAAACAGAACTTCCTCTACTCTTTTTATTCATATTCTCTTCTATGTTACTCTTTGTGTCTTCCATTCCATGCTGCCATTTGATATTTCACATTAATCTTTTTACCAGGTCAGTCTAACAATGGACAAAATGGAAAAAGTTTAATCATAATTATCTTTTTACCAGGTCAGTCTAACAATGGACAAAATGGAAACGGACAAAATAATACTTAATAATTCCAACAACAATGGTAAGAAACAGAACTTAATCTTTTTATTCATATCCTTCCCTTCTATGTTACTCTTTGTGTCTTCCATTCCATGCTGCCATTTGATATTTCACATTAATGGTAAGAAACAGGAAAAAGTTTAATCATTCCAATTATCTTTTTACCAGGTCAGCCTAACAATGGACAAAATGGAAACGGACAAAATAATACGAATAATTCCAACAACAATGGTAAGAAACAGAACTTAATCTTTTTATTCATATCCCCTTCTATGTTACTCTTTGTGTCTTCCATTCCATGCTGCCATTTGATATTTCACATTAATTGCAGAAAAAGTTTAATCGCAATTATCTTTTTTACCAGGTCAGTCTAACAATGGACAAAATGGAAACGGACAAAATAATGGAAATTCCAACAACAATGGTAAGAAACAGAACTTACTCTTTTTATTCATATCCTTCTATGTTACTCTTTGTGTCTTCCATTCCATGCTGCCATTTGATATTTCATATTAATTGCAGAAAAAGTTTAATCGCAATTATGTTTTTTACCAGGTCAGTCTAACAATGGACAAAATGGAAACGGACAAAATAATACGAATAATTCCAACAACAACGGTAAGAAACAGAACTTACTCTTTTATTCATATCCCCTTCTATGTTACTCTTTGTGTCTTCCATTCAGAACTTGCTCTTTTTTATTCATATTCTCTTCTATGTTGCTACTCTTTGTGTCTTCCGTTCCATGCTGCCATTTGATATTTCACATTAATTGCAGAAAAAGTTTAATCGCAATTATCTTTTTTACCAGGTCAGTCTAACAATGGACAAAATGGAAACGGACAAAATAATACGAATAATTCCAACAACAACGGTAAGAAACAGAACTTACTCTTTTTATACATATTCCCTTCTATGTTACTCTTTGTGTCTTCCATTCCATGCTGCCATTTGATATTTCACATTAATTGCAGAAAAAGTTTAATCGCAATTATCTTTTTTACCAGGTCAGTCTAACAATGGACAAAATGGAAACGGACAAAATAATGGAAATTCCAACAACAATGGTAAGAAACAGAACTTACTCTTTTTATTCATATCCCCTTCTATGTTACTCTTTGTGTCTTCCATTCCATGCTGCCATTTGATATTTCACATTAATTGCAGAAAAAGTTTAATCGCAATTATCTTTTTTACCAGGTCAGTCTAACAATGGACAAAATGGAAACGGACAAAATAATACGAATAATTCCAACAACAATGGTAAGAAACAGAACTTACTCTTTTTATTCATATCCCCTTCTATGTTACTCTTTGTGTCTTCCATTCCATGCTGCCATTTGATATTTCACATTAATTGCAGAAAAAGTTTAATCGCAATTATCTTTTTTACCAGGTCAGCCTAACAATGGACAAAATGGAAACGGACAAAATAATGGAAATTCCAGCATCAATGGTAAGAAACAGAACTTACTCTTTTTATTCATATTCCCTTCTATGTTACTCTTTGTGTCTTCCATTCCATGCTGCCATTTGATATTTCACATTAATTGCGGAAAAAGTTTAATCGCAATTATCTTTTTTACCAGGTCAGCCTAACAATGGACAAAATGGAAACGGACAAAATAATACGAATAATTCCAACAACAATGGTAAGAAACAGAACTTACTCTTTTTATTCATATCCTTCTATGTTACTCTTTGTGTCTTCCATTCCATGCTGCCATTTGATATTTCACATTAATTGCAGAAAAAGTTTAATCGCAATTATCTTTTTTACCAGGTCAGTCTAACAATGGACAAAATGGAAACGGACAAAATAATACGAATAATTCCAACAACAATGGTAAGAAACAGAACTTACTCTTTTATTCATATCCCTTCTATGTTACTCTTTGTGTCTTCCATTCCATGCTGCCATTTGATATTTCACATTAATTGCAGAAAAAGTTTAATCGCAATTATCTTTTTTACCAGGTCAGCCTAACAATGGACAAAATGGAAACGGACAAAATAATGGAAATTCCAGCATCAATGGTAAGAAACAGAACTTACTCTTTTTATTCATATTCCCTTCTATGTTACTCTTTGTGTCTTCCATTCCATGCTGCCATTTGATATTTCACATTAATTGCAGAAAAAGTTTAATCGCAATTATCTTTTTTACCAGGTCAGCCTAACAATGGACAAAATGGAAACGGACAAAATAATACGAATAATTCCAACAACAATGGTAAGAAACAGAACTTACTCTTTTTATTCATATCCCTTCTATGTTACTCTTTGTGTCTTCCATTCCATGCTGCCATTTGATATTTCACATTAATTGCAGAAAAAGTTTAATCGCAATTATCTTTTTTACCAGGTCAGTCTAACAATGGACAAAATGGAAACGGACAAAATAATGGAAATTCCAACAACAATGGTAAGAAACAGAACTTACTCTTTTTATTCATATTCTCTTCTATGTTACTCTTTGTGTCTTCCATTCCATGCTGCCATTTGATATTTCATATTAATTGCAGAAAAAGTTTAATCGCAATTATGTTTTTTACCAGGTCAGTCTAACAATGGACAAAATGGAAACGGACAAAATAATACGAATAATTCCAACAACAATGGTAAGAAACAGAACTTCCTCTTTTTATACATATTCCCTTCTATGTTACTCTTTGTGTCTTCCATTCCATGCTGCCATTTGATATTTCATATTAATTGCAGAAAAAGTTTAATCGCAATTATCTTTTTTACCAGGTCAGTCTAACAATGGACAAAATGGAAACGGACAAAATAATACGAATAATTCCAACAACAATGGTAAGAAACAGAACTTACTCTTTTTATTCATATCCCCTTCTATGTTACTCTTTGTGTCTTCCATTCCATGCTGCCATTTGATATTTCATATTAATTGCAGTAAGAAAAAAGTTTAATCATATCCCCTTCTATGTTAATTATGTTTTTTTTTTTTTTTTACCAGGTCAGAAAAGCGCAATTATCTAACAATGGACAAAATGGAAACGGACAAAATAAGAACTTAACAATTCCAACAACAATGGTAAGAAACAGAACTTACTCTTTTTATTCATATCCCCTTCTATGTTACTCTTTGTGTCTTCCATTCCATGCTGCCATTTGATATTTCACATTAATTGCAGAAAATGTTTAATCGCAATTATCTTTTTTACCAGGTCAGTCTAACAATGGACAAAATGGAAACGGACAAAATAATGGAAATTCCAACAACAATGGTAAGAAACAGAACTTACTCTTTTTTTTATTCATATCCCTTCTATGTTACTCTTTGTGTCTTCCATTCCATGCTGCCATTTGATATTTCACATTAATTGCAGAAAAAGTTTAATTGATATAATTATCTTTTTACCAGGTCAGCCTAACAATGGACAAAATGGAATTGGACAAAATAATACGAATAATTCCAACAACAATGGTAAGAAACAGAACTTACTCTTTTTATTCATATCCCCTTCTATGTTACTCTTTGTGTCTTCCATTCCATGCTGCCATTTGATATTTCATATTAATTGCAGAAAAAAAGTTTAATAATAATTATCTTTTTACCAGGTCAGCCTAACAATGGACAAAATGGAATTGGACAAAAAATATGGAAACGGAATAATTCCAACAACAATGGTAAGAAACAGAACTTCCTCTTTTTATTCATATCCCCTTCTATGTTACTCTTTGTGTCTTCCATTCCATGCTGCCATTTGATATTTCACATTAATTGCAGAAAAAGTTTAATCGCAATTATCTTTTTTACCAGGTCAGCCTAACAATGGACAAAATGGAATTGGACAAAATAATCTTTGTGTCTGAATAATTCCAACAACAATGGTAAGAAACAGAACTTCCTCTACTCTTTTATTCATATCCCTTCTATGTTACTCTTTGTGTCTTCCATTCCATGCTGCCATTTGATATTTCACATTAATTGCAGAAAAAGTTTAATCGCAATTATCTTTTTTACCAGGTCAGTCTAACAATGGACAAAAATAATATGAATAATTCCAACAACAATGGTTAGTAACAGAGCTCATGCTTTTACTTTAATACTGTATTTCCTCCTCTGTTACTCTCTGTGTCTTAAAGAAACCATGTGTCTATTTTACACATTAACTGCAAAAAAGTTGAAACACAATAATCTATTTTACCCAGGTCAATCTAACAACGGACAGTCTGGAAGCGGCAAAAATAATGGGAATACCAAAAAGTAATTTTTGCTTAGTATGGCGAAAATGGGCAATCTGAAAATGACCAGCCTGATCCGTAAATGCTTGGTAACAGAGTTCATATGTAAACAATGGCCTGTCTAAATGTTGGGCTTTGGGGGACAATTATTAGTAAACTACTATACATTTTCAACAGACCAAATGTAGACAAATATATACGTTTAAAACTATGAGTCATTGTCAAACTAAGAGTATGCTACTGTATAATGCAGGTTTTATGTTCCTTTGGTTATATTTATTCAGAAATTTCTACATGTAATCTTAGTTTATTATAGTTACTGGTTTGTTCCCTCCTAGTTTAGTTTCATCATCTATGTTTCATCATCTGTGTTTCATCATCTTTTCTTCTTGTTTTATACAAGTAAATAAATAATTATTTCAGTAAATAAAAATGTAAATAAAGCATTTTATTTTGCAATAAATGTAATCATGTAATCATAAAATGTAATGTAATCATAAATGTAAATTGTCTCCTAATATTGTAAGTTGCTTTGGATAAAAGCGGCTGCTAAATGTAAATCATAATTTGCTATGTAATTGCAAAAAATAAATTAATCAATAATTGAACGTATCCATCATTTTGTAATGTTTCACGAATTTAGAACATTTATTATTTAAAGGGGTTCAATGTCGCTATAATCTATTTTATCCAGGTCAGTCCAACAATGGGCTGTCTGGAAATAACCAAAATAATGCTAATGATCAGCAAAGTATAGATTGAATAAAAAGGGACTATAGTTGAATAAAGTGACACAGAGATTATATTGCACTTTTACATTTTAAATTAGTTCATACATTGCAGTACAATCTCAACAGCTCTCCTAAAAGCTCAGATTCTTCTAGAATCAATAAAGCTCCGTCCTCAGGAAATGCTTAGATTTGTCAAGCTGCCCCAGAACGGCATGTAAGCACAACAGAGATCAGCTAGTGTGTAAAAGATGTGCATGTGTAAACCTCACTCTTTGTTAAAGAAGGTGAGCAATAGGAAACCTGACCTATTGTCCCTAATCAGCTCCCACTTGGAGCTGATTTGCATCAGACAAGTTAAATTAACAGTAATAACAAAAGCGTCACTTCTCCCTTATCAACTCGAGCCCAGGTCAGATAATCAAACAGAAGCACATTTGTAAGCAGGACTTCAAAAGGTGTTTCATTTTATGATTATAAAATATATTTATTCTGCATATACTAAACATTGTATTCAATAAAATAGATATTTATAAATATTCGTCTTCCACAGTATGGTCAATGACTGAATATCCTAAACATGCTTGACCACGTCTGTGGTCATTTGTTCTTGTGAAAAGACATCATTTTAACTTTCTAATATGTTTTTGGCTAGATACTTTGTTTTATTATTAAACAAATGCTTTACCTTATAGCCATGCCTAACTGTGTATGCTTAGCAGATGGGTGGTTGACAAAAGTCTATGTCCTATGGTGTGACCTACAAAAATGTAGAAAAAAATACTATTACAGTAAGATAAATCCTTACAATTACAGTAAGATAAATCCTTCTCATCCTACTTGCAACTGGCATTGTCTCCTAATATTTATAAGTCGCTTTGGATAAAAGCGTCAGCTAAATGCCTAAATGTAAATGTAACTCCAGCAAAGAAGATAAATCTCTCATGCTATTTGTAAAATTAAAAAAAAATTCTACATTTTTGCTGTTACGCTATAGGACACAGTAACATATTTATTTGTCAACTACCCAGATGCATTTAATCTATTGTCAATAATTAGTCAATAAATAATGCTGTAAGTTATTTTATGTAAAGTATTTTTAGTATTTTAATTAGTGTAAAACAGTCTAACAGTTAAAAACTATTTTTTAACAAAGGTTCTATATATTCATTTATTTTAAATGAGGACTGGTACACTACTGTAAACCAAAAAATGTGGTTCATTCATAACATAACAACATAAAAGCCTTTGAAGATGACATCACTTAAGTTCTAGTTCTTAGTAAAGGAAGATTCATTCAGTAATGCTAGAGAAGACACCTCCCTGTTTAATTAAACACAGGCATGTAGCATGTGCTAACCCAGGTATTTTAACCAGGCCCAGCCTCTCTGTCACGTAAAGTAGTAGCAATTACCAAGAATTGTGCTTGTTTTGGTTTAGTAAAAAAAAGGTAGTGAGAAGGATGTGCAATCTTTATTATATCCTGTCAATCAAGTGTGCAACGTTCCACTCCTATAATAACAATGCTGCCATTTCCCACCACCCAACTCCACCTTTACTTCTATTCATTATTAATTACACTATGCTATTCTATTCATCCCTTAATTATACTTGTTTTATTTCATAATGTGTCAATCATAAGAAAGATTTACTTGGATACTAGACTTTGCAGAAAATTTTGGAAGGGGTATGCTCAGTGTTTTTTTTAAAGCCAGTCAATCAACTTACCCCATTCCTGTGATAATGATGATTTTAAATATATCTTAACTTACATTTCTATTCATCACTGCTAATTTAATGGGTTTTATTTTACCTCATAGTGTTTCAGTACGCTTCTTTGGTCTGCTTTTTGTGCACACCTGCCCAAGCGAATCGCACCAAACATTCTAGTGAACTCTAGTACGATTCAACCGAATATTAGGCAGGTGTGAAAGCACCCCAAGGTCAGTCCAATAAGCTTTCCTCGGTTTGTAAGGCATAGCAACACCAAGATCATGGGTTCGATACCAGGTATTGAAAAAAAATGTATAATGCACTGTAAATCACTTTGTATAAAAACGTCTGCCAAGTGCATACAAAAGGATTCATTCAGGATAAAAAAAAAATGATGACAGTAATAAGTTTTGCTTTATATTTCCCTCTCTGTTCCTGTGTCTCATAACGATGCCATGATGTATTTCACATAAAAGTTTCATTACAATAATCTATTTCAACAGGTCATGCTCATGAGGATTCATCCAGTGAAGAAAATACAAAATAATGTTCATCAACACACTGACTATAGTGACTAACAAAGCTCCTTTTTTACAATCTCTCCACTGTTACTCTGTTGAAAGGATGCCATGTTCACAATTTATAATAATTGTAGATAAAAGTTAATTCACAAAAATGTATTTAACACAGGCCATTCCAACAATGGGCAATCTGGAAACAGCCAAAACAATGGAAATCATCACAATAACTAAGGTTAGTAACAGAGCTCATCCTCTTCTTTAATATTCCTTCCTCTGTTACTTTCTGTTTCTTAAGGATGCCATGATGGCATGTTATTTTTTTCATTAATTGCAAAAAAGTTAAAATACAATAATCTATTTCACACAGGTCAATCTAACAATGAGCAATCTGAATACGGCCAAAATAATGGAAATAATAACAATGGTTAATAACAAAGTTCATCCTTTTCTTTCATATTCCCTCCTCTGTTAATCTCTGTGTCTTAAGGATACCATGTTTCCATTTTATATTTCACATTAATTGCACAGAATTGGATGAGGTGTTGTTAGTTCATGTTTCGTAATGTACAAAGCTCCAAAGTTTCCGCACGGACATCTTTAAGAGAAAGCATTGCCTCCTCTAACACGTCTCGGGCATAGCTCCCAGAGTTCTGTTACTCTCTGTGTTTTAAGGAATCTATGTTTCCATTTCATATTTTACATTCATTGCAAAAAAGTTTAATCACAATTATCTATTTTACCCAGGTCAATCTAACAGCAGACAGTCTGGAAGTGGTGAAAATAATGGGCATACCAACAACAATGGTTAGTAACAGAGCTCATCCTTTACTTTAATACTGCATTTCCTCCTCTGTTACTCTCTGTGTTTTAAGGAAACCATGTTTCCATTTCATTCTTCACATTAATTGCAGAAAAAAGTTGAATCACAATTATCTATTTTACCAGGTCAATCTAACAGCGGACAGTCTGGAAGTGGTGAAAATAATGGGCATAACAACAACAATGGTTAGTAACAGAGCTCATTCTTTTCTTTCATATTTCATACTCTGTTACTCTCTGTCTTAAGAATGCCATGTTGCCATTTTTATGTTTCATAATAATTGCAGAAAAAAGTTTAATCACAATAATCTATTTTACCAGGTCATCTGAGCAATCAGTATAGTGAAAACCTTTAAAACCTTGGAAATGTGTCTTCAGGTACAGCGGCCCGCCCAGTAAATCTCGGCCATTTCCACCTTTGTGTGCGTATATAAATATATATATACCTATGTTTAATTTAATTAATTACATTTTAATAATGAATAACCATAAAATATATGATTAAAACAATATAAAGCTTACTTGTTCGTGTAGTCAGAGACCGTTTCAGTCAGAGCGTCTATGCAGGAGAAACAACCAATCAGGAGGAAGCTTCAAAATAACTGCTCAAATTTAAAGCACAAAAGGCGGGAATACAACCATTTCCCTTTACAATCATTTATTTCACCGCCATTTCTTTTAAAACATATGGTACTCAATATCGCGTTTTTATCGTTGTCAAAGCACTTTTTATTAAATTTTTATTAAATTGTTTGTCTACATCTCTAATATATCCGAATTCTGTATAGGATTTTTTTTACTTTTACTTTAAAATCTCATTTAGTCTATTATTATTATTATTATTATTATTGATCATTTAAACTTTTTTCCTGACTTCTTTTTACGATTTCTGGTTATATCACCTACTGTATAACTCCTTTACAAAAGTAATGTGTTTTGTCACTTTTGCGATTTTTAAATTTTGCAATTTATAGGTTTATTTAAAAAGAAAAAACATTAATTTATTGTCCATTGTGAATTTACTTGAAATATTTTGTGCTTCACTTTTCTGACCATCAGATGGCAGTAAGAGAGCATGTACTGAATCATGCACTGACGTTTGCTGTGAATTCAATAATATAATAGCCTGTATTTTAAATGCTTTATTGTATGCAAACATATCATACACCCTAATTTTTTAAACCTCATTTAGTCTATTATTATTATATTCTAACCACTTAAACTTTTTTCCATAGCTATGTATTCTATTCTCTTCAACATTACAGATTATATCACCTACTGTGCAACTCTTTTATTGCAGGTTTAAAGTAATGTGTTTTCTTATTTATGCAGTTGTGCACTTTTTATTGAGGTTTATTTAAACTAAGCTCACTTAAATTCACTGTCTATTGTGTTGCCTAACTTTGCAATTGTGAAGTTTCTAATTAGTTTATTTCTAATATTTAATTTATTTCATTTCTAATAGTTTATAGTAATTCATACCAGATAGGTAAAGCTCATGTTTATTATCCTGTGCATAATGTTTAGCACAGCAAATCAAATTAAATAAAGTTATGTTTGACAAAATAGCGAATGAAAATAGCAGAAATATATGCTTTATAATTATACATTTCTAGTATTTAATTTAGTTTAATGCAACAACACATATAAATTCAATTGCAAATTTGAAGTAGAAGAAGGTGTGCCCACTTGACCTGATTTTGATTCATGTTGGTTTTATCATCTCTACTTGTCTTTCTAATAAAACAGACAAAACAAACATTTAAACTTTGATAAGAATTAAAAATGTAATCTACATTTAACTGCATACTACATTTAATTGCAAACTTTGGAAAAAAGGCGTCTGCCAAACGTAAAATGTCAATATACTTTTCTGAAATGAGTTAATCAAAGGCCAAAAACTAGTCTCACAAGAATGAATAAAGCAGGGTGAAAGATTTCCTTCGTGTTTCTGAGTATTTGTGTAACGTTCTTATGTTTTGAGTCCATATCTAACCTAAAAACAACATTCAGTTTACAGTTAGACCCCGTAAAGTTTCTAAAGTAAAACATAAAAACCCTCACATACAGTCCACTATAATGATAATGAGTTGTTAGACAAATCGATCTAGCACTGTTTCCAGGGAATAAACTTTGGTTTCCAAAATCTGTTTGGTGTGACAATGCATTTTTTCCTAAACTGTTGGAATTAATTCCTAAATAATCCTTAAATTAGATTGTTCGAAACTACATTTTAAAGACAGTTATACAATGTTTTAATAAGGCTTTACAGTTAGTTGTCATGTCCACCCTGTTAACAGGTCCACCCAAAATAGAGTCTTTAAAAAAAGTCTTTAAAGACCAAATAAATATTGTGAACTTATTGCTTGTGATTTTCAACTGACTGTCAACAGCAGTAAAACATGACTCCCTTTTTTTTTTTAAATATTTGTATAATTTAGTATTTTACTGTAAATGTCTGTGCATTTCTACTCAGAATATCTTCATCTAAATTGAAATTTATTTGCAAAGCACTTTAATTACTCAGTGTTCAGAGCAATAAAGATGGTTAGGGAGGATGAGGGAGAAACATTGGGAGGGACCAAAACCCATCAGAGAGGATTTATCCTTATTAGGCACATGTCGAAAGGAATTGTAACCAAATATTATTCATAGTGGGGTGGATGAATAGCAAAGGTACAGGTGGGGGCGATTCTAACGTATATAAATGTAGGTTGCGACAGGTCACAGTGCAGTAAGACAGCAAAGAGTCTTATCTCTGTCTCCAACAAGCATTATCTCAACAGAACCTCTGGAAATTCTCTGGTAAGATGTCATTTTTTTATATATAACCTTTTTATATTTTGTTATCTAATATACATTTTATTCTATGAGAACTTTTTTGTTATTTGGGGAAACAAAAATGATTTGTCTATGGTATTGTTGTGATGAACCATAATTTGTAAGAGCGTACTGTCACGGTTCTGTCTGGTTTATTCTTAGTTGGTAAGAGCATGGCTTTGCAACATCAAGGTCATGGGTTCGATCTCAATGATTGCACATACAGTACACATATAGAATGTATAGTATAATGCACTGTAAGTCGCTTTTCTAGTTAGCAGTAGTGTTTATAAAATCACGAATAAAACTTTGAAATAGGCAGGTTTCTTATTGATTCGTCCTGTTACTACATTTTTACAAGATGCATTAGATAAAAAAATTTCTGAGTGGATTTATTGTGTTTAACCTCCAGATATCAGATCAGAGAGAGATGGAGTGTGTTTCCTCAGTTAAGATTTTGGCGGCGTTGGCTCTGGTTCTGCTGGTGTCCGGTCTGAACGAGGGACGGATTGTTAGTAAATGTGAGCTGAAGACTCAGCTGGAAGCTGCTCAGCTTCAGGTGATTCACGCCATGGGAAACAATATGACTGTGGAAGATCTCATCACCAGACGTGAGTAATTCTATTTTATGTCAAATTTCTGTCCTTCTTTACATGCGTTTTTAATTATTGTTCATTTTTACAGTTGTCTGCAAGGCAAGCACCTCAGCCTTCAACACCAGCTTTGTGAAAACCATCAACATCAACAACGTTGATGTTCCAATTCAAGACTTACCCAAAACTAAATCTCGGTTTCTGCGTGAAGCTCCAACTCAATATCCACCAGAAGCTCCAGCTAAAGGCGTACCAAAACGCCCACCTCAAAGCCGTTCTGAAGGTCCTCCTAACGTTACACCTCGAGGTTTAGAGGTTTCAACTTCAAGCCCAATTAAAGGTGTACCTAAAGTTACACCTCGAGGTTTAGACATTACAACTTCAAGCCCAATTAAAGGTCTACCTAAAGTTACACCTCGAAGTTTAGACGTTACAACTCAAGGCCCAATTAATGGTCTACCTAAAGTTACACCTCGAGGTTTAGACATTACAAATCAAAGCCCAATTAAAGGTCTACCTAAAGTCCCACGGCAAGGTTTAGACGTTACAACTCCAGGCCCAACTAAAGGTTCTCCTAATGTTACACCTCGAGGTTTAGAGGTTTCAACTCAAGGCCCAACTAAAGGTCTACCTAAAGTTACACCTCGAGGTTTAGAGGTTTCAACTCAAGGCCCAACTAAAGGTCTACCTAAAGTTACACCTCGAGGTTTAGACACTACAACTTCAAACCCAATTAAAGGTCTACCTAAAGTCCACCCCACGAGGTTTAGACGTTTACAACTCAAGGCCCAACTAAAGGTTACCTAATGTTACACCTCGAGGTTTAGAGGTTTCAACTCAAGGCCCAACTAAAGGTCTACCTAAAGTTACACCTCGAGGTTTAGAGGTTTCAACTCAAGGCCCAACTAAAGGTCTTCCTAACGTTACACGTCGAGGTTTAAATGTTGCAACTCAAGGCCCAACTAAAGGTCTGCCTAAAGTTACACCTCGAGGTTTAGACACTACAACTTCAAACCCAATTAAAGGTCTACCTAAAGTCGTACGGCAAGGTTTAGACGTTACAACTCCAGGCCCAACTAAAGGTTCTCCTAATGTTACACCTCGAGGTTTAGACGTTTCAACTCAAGGCCCAACTAAAGGTCTACCTAAAGTTACACCTCGAGGTTTAGACGTTACATCTCAAGGCCCAACTAAAGGTCTTCCTAACGTTACACGTCGAGGTTTAAATGTTGCAACTCAAAGCCCAATTAAAGGTCTATCTAAAGTTACACGTCGAGGTTTAAACGTTGCAACTCAAAGCCCAATTAAAGGTCTATCTAAAGTTACACATCGAGGTTTAAACGTTGCAACTCAAAGCCCAATTAAAGGTCTATCTAAAGTTACACGTCGAGCTTTAAACATTGCAACTCAAAGCCCAATTAAAGGTCTGCCTAAAGTCTCTTCTCAGACCCCTTCTAAGAAATCCAGTGGACTCTTCTCTGAAGTTCCAAAGCGACCTGCTGTGTGGCGCGAGTACGGACTGTTTCAGCTCAGTGATCAGGAGGCCTGTGATTCTGGCATGGTACCATCTCTCAATGTCTGCAACATGAAGTGCTCTGGTAAGTGTTAGGGTGAAATCAACATAAATGTCATAATGAGGCAATTCTGTGAATGTTCTGCTAATTTAAGATGTTTCTCTTTGCTCCAAAAGCTTTGACTGATGATGACATTACAGATGACATTGCTTGTCTGAAGACCGTGATAAACAGTGTGTAAGTACACACACATCTCTGTATAGACGGTTTCAATAACAACGACAAAAACAATGATACTACCTGGCTCATACTTAACTTCCGGTAGGCTTCCGCAACCGGAAGACCGGAAGTTAACTTCGGGCGCGTGTCCGATGAATCCGTCTATAGAAAACTATTGTATGATAACGTCATGTCTGCTATACACCTCCATAAATTAAGAATAGAATAGGATTAGAAAAGTAAAAAAGTATAACTGTAAAGAAAAATTTGAGAAAAAATTCATTCTTTCTTTAAAGGAAACCTAAACCCAAGGAGAACGCCTCTAAAATTACTCTCCCACTTTCCACGTAAGTTAAACTTTTTATAACTTTAACAATACTTATTGTTTAACAAAGGATGTAATTACCTGCTTGTATTTGTGCTTGTATCTCACCCTGCCTTTAAAACCCTTTAATATCGACTGAATAAGATCAAATATTGAAATCAGTGTTTAGAAACCAACTTCTGGTATTGTTTTTGTGCAAAATAGTGAAACATAGTGACAATAAAATCATACATTTTAATATTTAAAATCATTAATTTCAGTAATTAAGTTTTTTAGAACAATTAAAGGGATAGTTCACCCAAAAATAAAAATTCTTTTATGATTTACTCACCCTCATGTCATGTCCATGTCATGTCCATGTCATGGACACAAGGTACAATGGAAGTCAATGGGTGCCGGTAACCAGCGTTTTGCAAATTATCTTTTTTTGTGTTCCACAAAAGAAAGAGTCATATACAGGGTTTAAATGACATAATGAACAAATTATGACATCATTTTTATTTTTGGGTGAACTATCCCTTATAAGTACTGTATCTTAAAATCTGTCAACACACACTATTTTTATCATTGTTATGGCTATGACTACTTTGATTCTTCTTATTCATGATTAGATTTTGAGACTTTAGCCTGGATTTTACATTTACACTACTTTTTAAAGACTAAAAGAGCGTGTCTCTGAGGTTTTGTTCTGTATATGTTACAGGTTGCGCAGGCTGTTGGTGGAGGAGTGCAGCGATGTTGTTCCCTCTCTGTACTTTGATGAATGTGTTCAACAAAGAAATTACTAAACAGTTTTGTTTAACATTTTGTTCCATGTCTGTAAAATGAAATGTTTTATTGGACATAGTGTTGCCTCTTTTTGAAAATCCATACATAGAAATGTTTCACTGTAACACTTTAAACTATTAAATCTCATTTAAAGCATTCACTTTTGTTGGTTTAAGTTAAATAAACAAGATTTCTGGCAGCATTATAAGTAATGTTTTGTCATGATTATTTAGGTGTGTGTGAGTGAAGACAATGTTAACAAAGCCTTAGTAGAACCATTTTTGGCTCCCAAAAGAACGTTTTAGTCAAAGGTTCTTACACTCTAAAAATGGCTGGGTTATTTTTTAGTCCATAACGCTGGGTAAAGTCCATTGGGTGGTTTTGTTGGGTTATTTTTCCAAATGTTAAACACTTTCTGGGTAGTTTTAGTTTTCCAGGTGTTGGGATAAACCCGCTGGGTTGTTTCTTTCCACTGCTGGGTTGTTTAAAGAGGCTGACGCGAATTTGTAGAACATTTTGCAAGGCAACAGTGTCTTATTGATGTCATTTAGACGACAAGCAACTGTTACTTCAGATTGCCATTACACAAATTGACTCGCATAGTCCTGTTAAGATACACGACACTGCGAAATAATAAAATTTTAGTTAACCCCATCACATGTAAGCTAAGTTTATGAATTTTAGTGAGAATTTAACTAAAAGCGAGTCAAACCGGCGAGTGCCCCGCGAGAGCGGTCCAGCATTTCCGGTTCAGGAACGCTTCTCTCGGTGTCCAGTCACTTATATTGCTCTCTCTGTTTTAAACCAAACATTTCAATGATTAAGAAAGACGAGTCTGGTAGTCTGCTTGATTTGCTGCACGTGTGGTTTCTTAATGTATTAAGTGGTGTAATTCATAATGTAATTTTTTGTCTAGTCAGTAAATCAAATGGATGCTTTTGTGAGGGAAAAACTCATCGAGTGGCAGTTACCCAGTCTTATTGACAAGTTTGTGTTTATTATATACTCTTAAACTGACTACAATAATCAACTCACCCTCACGTAACATAAAAGTTAAACCACAAGTTATGAACATTTACATCTTTATTGAGTCAGATATAAATATGAAATATTCACTTATTAAAATAGGCCCAAAGTCATCTGTATCAAACTGTAATCACTGAACACGCGTTCACAACGGAGTCGAGTCAGAGATAACAGTTATTCTTGTTAATGTTTGATATGAAACTGATTTTTTTATTTTAATTTAACTATTTTCTTTTATTTAAACAAATCTATAAATATTGCTGTTACTGACTGTTAAAGTTACAATTTTTGTTAACAGTTAGTTTTACAGTAAAATAAAAATGAAGTTCTTTAAATGAATGTCAATTGTCTTGATTTACAATAAAGCACAGCAGAAATTAAGAATAACCCAGCTAGAATAACCCAGAATTAAACGCATGAATAGTTAAAATGACAACATTTTGGGTTCTTTCAATAACGCAGCATGCTGGGTTAAAATGTGTAACCCAGTGTGTTGGGTTACTTTAACCCAGCATGTGTTCTGTCCAATATTTACCCAGCGCTGGGTTGTCAATTGGGTTGTTTTTAACCCAGTCATTTTTAGAGTGTACAGAAACCACTTTTTTTAGATCTCTTTTCTATAAAAGAAAAGTATAGAACTATAAACTTCCTGTTGTGAAACAGAAATGTCCTCTGGATGTGAAAGGTTGACCATTCAGACAAAAATGGTTCTTTGGCATCATAAAGCTACTTTATTTTTGGGAGTGTAATCAAACCAGTTTATTCCTATAGTGTATATTTTAAAGCTGCAATCTGTAGCTTTTTCCTCTCTATTGCCAGTTGTTCAATAAAACAGCAAGTTACTTTTCGTTATTTATCTTTGCGTTTTAAAAACATTGAAATCCAACCAACAGCTTAAATCGTTTTTGTAAATTTACTACTCTGAATCAGAGTAAGATTGAATAGTTGCTTAATAGCTAATTTTTTAAAAGTTACAGATTCCAGTATTAAGAAAGAGATTGTCTCTTGATATGTACAAACCACAGGCGAGGCTTTAATATTGCAAAAGTTGAAGAAATTAAACTTGGGAGAAACCAGGCAACCAGAAGGGCCAGTTCTACTCTGGCACATTTACATAATGTTTTACAGTAAGTAATCAGGTCAACCCTGAGCTCAGATACACCCAAAAAACAAGGATTTCAATAGATATAAAACTATTTCTATTTCTTTTTTCTCATTTCTATCTTCTGTTATACGAGTAGCGCAGATTAGACAGTTAACAACAGAAGGTGAATGTCCTTACTATTGTATTTTAAAATGTTACTGTAAAAATATATCTGCTGAGAAACCAGTTGTACAAAAGACAATGTGCAACAGTTACATACGCCTAAAATTGGAAGATCATTTAAATGAGCAAACCTGACATCATCAACATTACATTACAGGAAATACATTATAATCAAAGAAAATAATGCAATAAAATCTGTAAGATTATTAATGACGATGATGGTGAAACTCTGGAAGGAAGTTAAACCCAACAGGGAGGGCCAATCCTCTTTTGATGCATGTTGAAACAACTTTAATTCAATATTAGTCATGATTAGCAATAGAACAGGTAAGGTATATAAGACCTAGTCTTGTTACAGTACAGTACCACACAGAAGACTCACTCTCTGTACAACATCTCTAACAAGTGTCTCAACAGAACATCTGGTAAGACTTTACTATATGCCTTGTTTTGTCTTTGTTATATATGCATGAAATTTCTTTATTTCATGTAAAATACGGCAATGTTTGTGTATTATGTGTAATATTGTAGATCTAAAATCTGTTTATGTTTGACATTGTTTTTTCTTGCTGAAGACGTTAAACCCTAACTCTGTGTATTTATTTATTGTGTTTTATCTACAGATATCAAAGATGGCAGATAAGACTAATACTCAATCTCAATGCAAACCAAAATGCCCACCTCAAGAACCAACTAAGTCTCCATGTCAAGGCATACCTAAATGCCCACCTCAAGAACCACCCAAATCTCCATCTCAATGCAGACCAAAATGCCCACCTCAAGAACCACCCAAATCTCCATCTCAATGCAGACCAAAATGCCCACCTCAAGAACGACCCAAATCTCCATGCCAAGGCATACCTAAATGCCCACCTCAAGATCCAACTAAATCTCCATCTCAATGCAGACCAAAATGCCCACCTCAAGAACGACCCAAATCTCCATGCCAAGGCATACCTAAATGCCCACCTCAAGAACGACCCAAATCTCCATCTCAATGCAGACCAAAATGCCCACCTCAAGAACGACCCAAATCTCCGTGTCAAGGCATACCTAAATGCCCAACTCAAGATCCAACTAAATCTCCATCTCAGTGCAGACCAAAATGCCCAACTCAAGAACCACCAAAATCTCCATGTCAAGGCAAACCTAAATGCCCAACTCAAGACACCAAAGAAAAGAAGTGAAACTGTAGAGAAAGAAATCACTCTTCTATGTATCTTCTTTCTTTACACGAAACCTAAACCAAGAGAGAAATCCTCTTGTACTAATTATAGGTAAAGCTGTGTAACTGTATTTAACCCATATATTTACACCATGCTGAGCGGTGGAGGGACATTTTGTGTTTCTGTTGATATAACAATGTTCTTTTGTTATATAAAACACTGTAACACTTTAACCTAATAAATCAAAATCATTTAAAGCATTCAATTAAGACTTTATTGGTTTTTTTGTTATTGAAATGCAACATTATAAGTAATGTTTTCTCATCATTTTTAATTGTGTGTGTAAAAACAACACTTGAAATAATCTCTTGAAATATGTCAGTAGTCTTTTAGTAATTTAGCCAACAGTGGCAAAGAACTAAAGAGAAAAACCAGAAAGGCCAGTTGTCATCTAGTCATGTAGTGAGTCGTCAGGTCCGCCCTGACTCCAGATCCACCCAAAGAAAAGACTTCTGTTACAGTATATGACTAAGGCAGAATGGACAGAAAGGGAATGCCCTTAGTTTAGTTTTTATTAATTATGTTACTGTAAGTGTTTGTCCTCATTCAAACCAATAGTACAAACGTTCACGCAACCAAAGAATCAGTTTAAAATTACACATCATTCACAGCCGATAGATCATTTAAAAGATAAATCCTGTCAATATAAAAATTGCATTACAGTAAACACTTCCAAAGTTTAACAGACAATAATGAAGCAAACTAATGCATTAAGATTATTCAAGAGCATAATGGAGAAACTCTGGGAAGATGTAAAACTCAGCAGGGATGACCAATCCTATTTTGGTGCATGCTGAAACAAATGTAATTGGCCATGATATTAGTCATGAAATGAAACAATAGAGCAGGTGAAAGAGATCCTGACATATATATTTAAGACCTGATGTGTCAGAGTATCTGTTCAACATCTTAACAAACCTCTCAATAGATCGTCTGGTAAGACTAACTGCTTTCTTAATCATCTAAAACCTACACAACAAAATATAAAAAATATAAAAAAAATATTTAACTCAACATGTTATCTATAGCCTTGTCCATAACTCTTATTGTATAAGAAAATGTAGGGTAAGGTGGGAGATATCCCTCTTAAAAACAATGTCGGAAAATGCATTTACTGGTAAATATGAAGATATTGCAGTCTAATGGTGTCACGAAACCTTTCAATGTCACCTGATTATCCAGAAGACAAAGATTCTGCTTTAGATTTGCTTTCACACTCGGCTCTGAATGATGAGCGAAACCTGCGAGTCTGTGAAAACTAGGCTAAAGTCTAAGTTTCATCAAAGTTTGATTTCATCTATTAATTTCACTGTGATTTCAATCTTTGTGAATATATATATGAATATTCTCACAGAATATTCTTTTCATTATGTAGAATGATTTTATGTCACAAAAAATGACTTTAGCTGGGTTTCACAGACTGGGTCACATATATGTTTGAGTTTACTATGTACTATATACTGCGTAGACCCCTATGGGAATCTAATGGAAACAGTTTTGTTGTAACAGCACTTAAAGAACAAAAGATAAAAAAACAGAAAGATTAAAATCTTACCCTAGTTGTCACCTGACTTTCACTGAACATTATCTACAACCTAAATAAATCCTAACAACTTTAGAAAAATGTGCCATTGTGTCAGGAAATAAAATATGAGGATGTAGAAGATCTCAAAAAAGATTTTGTGTTTATTTCGACACAAAAAAAAATCATTTTATAACATTTTATGCTGTTTTTTAAATGAAGGATTACAAAGGACGTGATTAATTTCTGGATGTAACAGCACATCAGATGAAAAGTGAAAGCGTAACATGTTCAAGAGAATCGCCACAACTAAACAGAACGTATTCAATGTTAAAGAGCACCTTTTGTGCTTTTATTGATTTTACTTTCATTTGAATGTAAAATTGGTGCATGTGGGAACAAGAAGACAAAAACAATACAGTCCACACCAGAGGAAATAATTATTTATTTTAAAAACCACACCTGATTAGTGTATTGGTGATTCTGTTCGTATTTCCCATAATGCATAATGCAATTCAGATAATTCCTTTCAAAGAGTCATATTTAGTTCATCTGTATTTAGATGAGAAACAATAATCAAATTTGAAACATTTAAAAGGTTTTAATCCCCTTTTAAAAAAAGCTTTGAATGATGATGACACAACGATGACATCACCTGCTTGAGCACACTGATAAGTGAAGTGTAAGTACACACACACACGCAGTCTGGGAAACACTTACACAAACCCACATTTACTACAGTTATCAATGAGATTGCTCATTGCTGAGCTTTAGTTTACACCTTAAGTATAACTTTCAAGTAGAAAGTTTTAATATATCTTATATAATACAATAAGTCAAATACAATAATGTATTTGAAAGAAGGAAAGACGTCAATTTTTCAAAGTTTGACATGACGTTTGACCAGGACTGTGTATATGTTACCAGCATAAGAAAATCAGACTCATAGTGTTGTTTACTGTCTTCTGTGTGTTACAGATTGAAAATGATGTAAAGTATTTAAAGTAAGTTTAAAGTAAATAGTGAAATAAATAAGTGTTCCACCTGATGCATAGTAAACTTTAAAAAAGTCACATTAAAATAAACAGACATGCTTCATTTGTTTTTCTTTCTGTTTGGTTATTCGTAATAGTAAAACATTATTATGGAACGTCTGAGTCTTTCTACTTGAATTCTTTATAATGTAGACCCATTGTAACATAATCACTTTTGTGTCCATAATCGTGTTTCGCACATGACAAACTCAGTTGCCCTCTCATCATTGTCTCGTGTACTCTCCATATCATCTGATCTCATCCTCCTCCCTCATCTTTATTCTTGCAGTCTAATGGTGTCACGAAACCTTTCAATGTCACCTGATTATCCAGAAGACAAAGATTCTGCTTTAGATTTGCTTTCACACTGATGAGCGAAACCTGCATTGTGTCTATTTATAGAAGGTAAAAAATAATGCTGTGTGACCCAGTAATGCCAAATCATAAAATCACTCACACACTGGCATACAAAAGCATCATTGTCTTTTACTTTCTACAAGATACTTGTGTGATGGCGCTCTCTGGGGAACAGATGAGTGTATATGTACACAGACACCAGCGTATCCTTCTATCTCACAAGAAACACATCCAGCCGATATCATGAGAATCAATCCAGAAATGAAGACGCTGGCAGTTGTGGGGGTTTTACTCTTCGTGGTTGGTGTAAGTGACAGCTTGATTCTGACTAAATGTGGATTGAAGAAACAGCTTGAGGCAGCTGAACTTGTTTTACCCCAGGGTGTGATGAAGCAAACCACCGCAGACCTCCTGGCAAAACGTGAGACTTCTTTTGTAAACTTCTGTCATCATTTTTTCATCCTTGTGTCGTTCAAAACCCGTCTATGATTCTTTCTTCCCTGTAACACAAAAGGAGATATTTTGAGAAATGTCTGAGTGGTTTTGTTCATACAATGAAAGTCAATAGGGGTCAGTGTTGTTTGGCTATCCACGTTCTTCAAAATATCTTCTTTCGTGTTCTGCAGAAGAGAGAAAGTCACACAGGTTTGGATTGACACTAGTGTGAATAATGGATTTTTCAGTTTTGTTGAATTTGTGTTACTGGCCTTACTGAGAAACTGTCTTTATAGTTGTGTGTCACGTCCAGCTGACCTCCGGCTTCAACACCAGCGCGGTCAAGCAGATCACAAATCCGAAAAATTGCAGCAGCGGTGGTGTTCGTAGGGTCAGGTCTCCTGGAGGTGGAAAAGGTCGACGCCCTTCTGCAAGTACCGTCAAACCATCATCTTCTGGAGAAGGTTCAAGCAGCGGAGAGAACCACAAGGATGGTGGTATGAAACTCTGGACCCTGTACGGTTTGTTTCAGCTTAGTGACAGTGTGGCGTGCAATTCCACCGCCATTCCATCCCTGAACGTCTGCGGGATGAACTGCAGCAGTATGTACACATGCACACTTCCTTACGTGTTCCTTACAAACTGCTAAAGAGATGCAATGAATTACATCAATGTAATGTTATCTCTTTTAAAGAGCTAATTGATGATGACATCAGTGATGACCTGGCCTGCGTTCAGGTGCTAATAAATAAAATGTGAGTATAAAACATTATTCAAACTGTGATAATAGTATGATTTCTGCAAAATGATACTGTTGTAAAGTTGTAAATACATGTATTCATTTCTAAATTCATCCACATTTACACTTTCAAAAATAATGGTGCTTATCAGCTATGAATCCTTTCAAGAGTACCCAAGTATAAGTTTCCTTATTTTTATTACAGATCAACAGTCTTCCCAGATCAAGTTGCTGTCCTCATTAACAAAATGTAAGTTAATAAACCTTCATCAAAATCATTGTTAATGTCAAACATGAGTATATATTCATTGTGCACACACCAAGAGTTTTATGTTGCGATTTAAACATACTTACCTTTTTTATTGGATCTTCAAAGTATAGCTGCTTGAACAATGAACCTGTTTGTCAAAAGAAAGATTTCTAAGAAATCTGTTACTAATATGTGTTACTTTGATGTGACAGGATCTCACTGATCTACCAGACAGATTGTGTCAGCGTGGTGGCATCTTCTTATTTCTCTGACTGTTAGAAACTCGATTGTACATTCATGGTCCTTTATGTAGCTGTTTTACAAAACATACTGTAGCTGCATAAACCCATGCTAACATATGTTTTATAGATTATTAAACCCTTCTGAAGAGCAGTGATGTGTTAATGGTTTTTATTTTAAATGTGTGTGTGCCTTCATATAATGTTAATCATTGTATACTGTTTAAAATAGTCCCACAAGATAGTGTGCAGTATAGCAGTACATCAAGTCATGCGCTAGAGGGCGATATATACTTACAAGAACTACTGATCTTGTTTCTTGTGTTGGTGGCATGTTGTCTAGAGAGACAACATATAAGAACCAGTAGAAAACGTTTCCATAAGTTCACATTGAAAGTATTAAATCTAGATAAATAGAATATTAAATAAATAGATACATATAAATAAATAAATATCTAGAATATTAAATAGAATATGACCCAAGACAATAAATTTTAACAATAAACGGCTGATGATTTGCAATGAAAAAAACATTTTAAATCAATAACTGTAGTAAATTAATAAAAACTAATAAATTTAAATATTGTAGTATAAGTATAATTTACATTTGTATGTGCACAAACTATTTGGCACAAAGGTCAATGACACACCTGATGATTTATTATTAACTTTTTTATTAGGAATGCTTTAAAAAAAGATGTTTAATGCAAGAAATACATGATGATAACACAACATGATTAACAATTGTTTGTTCTTATCTGATCTCTGCTATGAGGGTTTTCTAACTAGCCATCTATTTCTAAGTTAAATGGTGATTTGTACCTAATAACAAATCCTACTCGGTTCTCACAATACAAGACAAGCATATGGGATTTTACTCATAAAATAAAACAACTCTATATAAAAGTCAAGATATATGTGTTTACTATCTACAGATAATTTACAAATAATATCCACAGTGGAATCCTAAGTCTCTGAGAATCCCGGGGCTTGTTGTCACAATATTTCTCATGTTGGGATGATATGTTTAAAGATCAATTTCTGTATAGGCACATATAAGGGGAACTGTCATAATGCCTGCTGTTTACTGACACTGATTGAGTAGAATACGTTTCAGTATATCGTTTTCCAAGTTTAGGAAAGTTTTGAAATAATCAGATAAGCACTAAAAACAAGCATGTACACAGTTTAGGAAACAGAGATAAAGCCCTTGTGACATCTAACCCAGTGTGACAACTTGCCCCGGTCTCCCCACTTGGCATTACTGTCCTCACACATGAAAGTCTTTTGATGTGCGTCACATTCCTCACTGCGTAATGCTGGTGTCAATGATAAAACAAACTCTGCTCATTATTCTTTCAGACATATTCACCGCTCGCCTTGAGCTCAGGACACAGTTTGGCTTCCAGGTCTTCAGACCTGATGGACTCCACGTCTTTGCCGCTGGTGAGGCTGGCGGCACGAGTGATCTTCGTCAGGGTTTCCTCGTAAGGAGGCGGGAGGTAGACCATGAGGAAGACCCCGTCCGACACGTCCGAGCTGGTGCTGTTCAATCGTTCCGCGTTCGCCGTGAGGGACGAGAGGATCTCGGCGTTGCGCTCCGGGTCCTGCAGGTCAAGGGCGATGATGTTGGTGAGTCCGAGCTTGCTCTGCCGGCATCTCCGGTAAAGAAAGACTAAAACGATGCCGAAGACAATGAAAGTGGCGAGTGGGAGAACGACGTACAGTATGAGTTTCGATCCCAAGTCGTGTTCTACCGAAAGCTCGTTCCAGTGGTAACCCTGTGTGGATGCAAAGAAGATTTAAGGTCATTTGAGCACTTTAATATTAGACGGGAATATTTTTTTAGAAAACCATATAAATGGTTTAGAAAAAAGAATCAAGAAGGTAACAAGAGCTTTGTAATCTTCAGAGAACCATATAGCCAACCCCAAAACCCTGCGTAATACGCCTGCATCACCAAAATGTAACCAAGATATTTACAGATGGAAACAGTAGGCCTGACCTCAAACTTCTTTAAGAAGGTTTTGACTAACCTCTAAACAACAAAAAAACCGTGTAAATATTGATGTTTTACAATCCAACAACCCTGATTCTGTTCCAGAGAACCAGCGCGTAACAGGAGCGCGTAACAGGAGCGCATTCCAAAACGCGCTGTTTCTCCCACCCTTTACAAACACTAATCACATAATGCTGCTTTTCAGCTAGATTAGATATTTTCTTGTATATGCCAAACCTGTGTCGCCTCAAATGAACCCTTATCAAAGATCAAACCGTGGCTTCAACATACAAAAAACCGTCAAAAGTTTAGCCGCAGTTGACAGAAATGTTTCTCATGATCTTTATTCAAAAATATTTTCATTTGAAGATGTGTATTTTATTGTTTGAAATAGCTTTTGTTGACAAAAATATTATAACACATAATAATTTATTTTTAGAATATTTGAAATGGACTACTTGAAGCAAATAATAAATAAAAAGCAGTCAATAATAGTCCAGCATAGATAGAAATAAAAAAAGCTTCTCAGGTTGAGACCTCAAGAAGCTGGATGATAAAATGTCAAGACAATGTGTGACAACTTTTAAAGATGATCAAATATAACATAGTGTTCATTTATTTAAGATGCTTTTAGTCACAATATAATTCACACAGTTACAATTGTGTTATTTCATGATTTTGATGAGTTTCTAAAATGTGGAAAAAATCTAAACAACAGTGAGTGTTTCCAAAGTGTTTCCAAACTAATTTTTGTTTATCATCGGTATCATAATCCACTAACCTGTTTCTCCACAGTAGGAGACGAGGGGGAGCCCGACACCCAGTCATCTCTTCCAGCAGGTCCAAACTTTATCCAGCTGCTGTCCAGCAATCTTCGCATGTTGCCTTTAACAGAGCCGGACGGAAAAACGGATTTTGATTGAAACAAATGGCGAGCTGAAAGGATCAGTTCAGCTGCTGTTGAAAGAGTGCATGGACAGAACAGCTGCACATTTCTCTGTGAACCCCAGGGTTTGCGTGCGTTAAGTACCGTCTCACATGCTCGCGCATGCAGATCGCTGGAAATCAGGCCAGCGGTCAGCCAATAGCGCAGAGCACAAGGCGAGCCGAAAGGCAATCATTCGGGGATTTGTGATGGGCACAGCTGGCCTAGATAAACAGATAAGACACTGCGAGGATGGATCCGCTTTGAGCTGTCAATCAAACGAGTTCAGGCGCTGATGCTGCTTGTGATGGTGACAGAAATGGGCGGGTCAGCATCCAAAACAGACACGTGGAGCGCGCGGGAGGAAAGAGCTGCTGTCAGCAGATGTCAGGAGAACATGTGTGTGTATAGTTTTAGCTGTATTTGTAAGGACTAAATCTATGTAAAAAACATAGTGTCAAATTTTTCTTATGTCATGCACACATTTATGGGGGGTAGATATAATGATTTAACTTAAATAAAATAAATGGAAGTCTAAGAAATGCCCTCGCTAGTCCAGTGAAAGAAAGAGCTCACCACAAATTTGCCAAGTTGTAAACAGTTATTTGATGGATCATTATCAGTGCATTTAAATTATTATTGATCAATTTGATGTATTCATCCAAACCAAAAAAGTAAACCCTGATTTTATCTCCTTTTTAATTTTTTATATTGAAATTCCACAAATATTTATCCACATTCCACCCAGTTTTTGGCTACTTTTTAAAAAGCTATAGCACACATTTTATATTGCGAATTGGTTTCAATTATAAAACATATCCTGTCATGTCTAAAATTTCAAACAGGCATGTAATATTTCAATGTGTGCTATTATAAGTAAGATTTAAAAGTGACAAATCCAAATGTCTCAGTAAATTAGAGTAAAATGTTCACTTACTGTGTGGTGTAAGTCTTGCATTAAATTAAATGTGGGGTTCACAGTGTCAGAGTTTTCAGTTTGTTGTGTCTGGTCATGTGATTAAAGTGTCTCTTTAATAAACCTCTCTTTCATGATGGCTTTATTCACAGCTGGACGCAGGACATCTACCAAATTATCACCAGCGGTCAGTGAAATTCTCAGAGAATTACAGAGAAATATCATCAAATCTCCATATCTGTGATTAAAACATGATCATTTTCTGAATCAATCACAGCTAAACCTGAATGATTCCCTTTAAAAAAAGACATTCTGATGTCATTTTTTAGTCATCAAAAATATTAGTGCAGCAACTTTTTAAAGGAAAAGTTTAAATAAATGTGAGACTGTCTGTAAAAACCAGGCTAAAGTCTAAAACCTTATTCTGAGATAACGAGCATCAAAGTTTGATTTCACCTGTTAATTTCACTCTGACAACATAATATTTAAGATAACAAGGTTATATTTTCACAGATTGTTCTTTACATTATGTAGGATGGTTTTATGTAGAAAACGGTAAATTACAAAATAATTTAGCTGGACAGGCTCACAAATATTTCACGCAATGCAAAGAAAGAAAGTTCAGCACATTTAAGGATAGGTCGACATTTAACATATGCTAAAAGTAACTGGTGACTATTTACTTGCTGTGAAAGTTTTTGCATCATACTAAAATGAGGTCACAGCTTTCGTCTGGGTCAAAAACATCAGGAGCAGAACTGTCAGACAGGGCCAGAGCATCTCTGAAGCAGATCTGTGACATCTGTGTGCATGTGTCAGCAGATCATCATTTAACCTACATTTAGAGAGGAAATGACCATTCAGAATCTAGTACAAGATTCTGTTCGGTAAATGTGTATATTTCCAAATATTGAGAAAAAAATACAAAAGAGAACAGCATTTCTATTGGCCTCTTCAGTGAAGTTCTTATTTTCTGTATTGTTAAGCTGTAATATAAAGTCTTTATTTGTTATTTTCCTCTTTCAGAACTGTATTACGCAAGCACTTACTGAAGACTTACAAACACTGTCCTTAATTTTCATTCAGATGCGCTTGTGATAATGTTACTGAATTTGTTTCAATCCCTTTTAAATCATAAATCAATTCTTGGGTGTATTTTTTTTAAATAAATCTTTTCAGTCATGCAAAATGGGGACATACCAAAAACAAACACATTCTTGAATTATCCTTTTCAATTAAACTCATTATATTTGTAACTTGCAATAATGCAAATCAAATCTATTTGCTAAATAACTCCTCTGCAGGTGCTTTGTAAATAGCTCTTCTTTACTGATACATGTTAATATGTACGTTTATTTTTGTCATTCCTGTCTTTACAATTACAATTATATTCTTTCTCTCTTTCTCACTCTCTCACTTTCAACTAGGACAACCATTCTCAAAACAGCTGTTAGACTGAACATCCGTTCCGTAAAAAGTGATTATAGCTACTAAACAGTAAGTGTGTGTGTCTAAACAGATTTCCTGAGATGTTTGTGTGTGTGTTTGGGATTTACATGTGAGGAAAAACTCTTAATTATTCTTGCACATGTTGCTGGATGTGCCACCCAGAACAGTTCACACTAACAGCAATGATTGTGTGTGTGATGTCAGAGTTTATTTGGCTTTTTATTTATTGCTGATGATTGCTTTTCTGATGATTATCTTATTAGTTTTTGATTGCTTGATTTAACTTAATTACTGATGATTGCTAATGATTGTTTATACACAACATGACATGTATTGACTATTGTATTTTCTTTTTTTTTCAGTGTATGTCTATGGAACCCTTAATCACGTGCAAGGTAAAAGTTGAATTGCTTTAAAAAATAATTAGACACCGCCCCTTAACAAGTCACATGATTCGATCCTTCATGTTTATATTCATCTGCACTGGGCATCCTTGCTGATTTCACTTAACATTTTAAACAAAGAAATGTTATAATGTAAAACAAAGAACAAATATGTACAATTCTGCATGGATGAAAAAAGCAAATGTGACACCGATCATGTAAAATGTTTTGTACAGAAGGTCAGATTTCCCAGCTTTCACTAAAACACACAAGATGTCATGCTGGGATATGAATGATCAGGCTTTGCTGTTATTAAAGCGAAAGGCAGCCAAAAATTACAAAGACATTAAAAACTCAACTTGCTATATTTATTGCACTTCTCCAGCAATAAAGAAAACAAAGATGAAGGAAAGTTAATTCATGATAATTCAGATCTTATTACTGTACATCTGATGCTATATAAAGGGATTTAAGTGACCTCATCATTGGGTCTCATCATACTGCAGTTATTTGAAGATTGACCTGAAATGGCTTTTCTGTGTGTGACAGAAAAAGGCTAGAAAATATGTTTAGAAATCAGTGTATGTACATGTTAAATACAGTATATAGAAAGCGTTTCTTTTTTGTAGGCATTATGTAGAATGTGACTATTTATAACAAACACTGCTGGGTGTGTATTATAAACACAACATTGTTTCTATTGCTAAACAGTATATGCACCTGTCCATTAGCGGTTTTGTTTGTTCAGTCATCATACTGACCACACATCTGCTCAAAACACAACAGCAATAATCCTGCGAGAGGCTTTGTTATATACAGAAAAACAATGATTTCATACAATAGCCCTGTTTGTAGTCTATTTGTGGAAAGTTGTATTATTACATGAACACTGTATGTAGTCAGCAAACACATGTGTACATTAACATGCTATTAACATCACAAAACATACACGAGCGCACGGACAACATCTCAAAGTTCATTTGACTCAGTTTCAGTCTGTTTCAGGCAGATTTATATCTGATGTGTTATATAAGTGACGCAAAAACTTTAAATCCAGATGGGACGGGTCATACGAGTAATCTCTCTGTCCGTCTCATCTAAAGCTGATACCAGAAGATATTACAGGGTACAGTGAAAGTCTTGCTCTTGGACACTCATTGACCTGTAGTGCACACATCCATTCTTATAAAACACTTACTGTTGTTTAGATGTTTATTCCACATTTTAGAATAGTAGTAAACTTAAAACCATGAAATAACACAATTGTCACTGTGTGAATTAAATAATCCAGATCAAATCAGACCTACACGGCTTCAAACTTTAGCAAATTTAGTACACGACTTTTTCAAACTACTGACTGCAGCTGGAGGAGGAGAAATGACCCTCCAAGTGAGTCTGGGTTCTCCCAAGGTTATTTTCTCCATATATATATATATATACACATTCATTAATGGAGTTTGGGTTCCTTGCCACCATCGCCGTGTTGGAGTGCTCACTAGGAGACTGCTGATATTAGATATTAGTGATATTAGATATTACTGATATTTGATATTAGATATTACTGATATTAGATATTACTGATATTACTGATATTAGATATTACTGATATTAGATATTACTGATATTAGATATTACTGATATTACTGATATTAGATATTACTGATATTAGATATTACTGATATTTGATATTAGATATTACTGATATTAGATATTACTGATATTAGATATTACTGATATTAGATATTACTGATATTAGATATTAGATATTACTGATATTAGATATTTGATATTAGATATTAGTTGATACTAGATATTAGATATTTGATATTAGTGATACTAGATATTAGATATTTGATATTAGTGATACTAGATATTAGTTATTAAATGAGCTTTTATTTCCCTGCTTGTTATTCTGTTTATTCTGCTGTAAAGCTGCTTTGAAACAGTGCGACATTGTTATAGTGCTATACAAATAAACTTGAACTTGAACTTGAATTATGTTGTGACTAAAAGCATCCAAAATGAATGAACACTATGTTATATTTGATCATCTTCAAAAGTAGTCACACTTTGTAATTCGAATAACATTTTTATCAATATCATTACATCTTAACGCTTCAGTAAAATTCTCTAGAAAAATAGAAATGTTCTCATTTGTAATGTAATACAAGTGACATAAGGGGGCGCTATCGGATTTACACAGAAACGTGAAACTGCAGAAGGTGAATTCCACGCGTTGAATAACCGATTGCGTCACACACATGAACTACTCCGTTTTTTTTCATTAAAATAAAACGCAACGCGACATGGCCTTCTGGATTTAGTGAAATGCTTTTGATTTGTGACTTTAAATGACTTAAATTCAAGCAATTAAAACCTCAAAGCTCTAGTTATTTAGATACTCTAGTTACCTGTAAACTTGTACACACACCTGTGTGGGAGTGAATGCACGCGTCATTTCCCTGAAGAGCGCGCGCCGCTTCCCTAATTCACGCGCTGCGCTCGTTCACGACGCACTGACACAATTGTCGCGTAACACTGTCGGTTTTTGTGCATTTGAGGAGCAATAATGTGAACAGGATTTTATTTCTTTTAACTGGATAATATGTGAACACGTGAACATTGGATTAAAAGTTGTTGGTAATAATGCAGATTCAGGTCTATGTCATTGCCTTGATCCTAATCTTGGAATCCGGAACAAAGGTTGATGGTAAGAACTTATTTATGATAAATAATGTTGTTGTTGTTGTGGAAATTGACTTTAACTTTAGTTTTTAGTTTTATTGTAAATAAACCCACAGTTAACACAAGGTTATTATGTTCTCACCACAATTATAGTTGTATGTAACCATGGCAATACAAATGGAAATTAGTGTTACAGTGACATTATAGTAACACCTTTATGTGTATAAATATAAATATATCTTATAAAACTATAATAAAACCATGTATAATTTTCCTATGGTTTAACCAACTTTATTTAATAAAAATTTTGATAAGTTTACCATTAATTTAGTTTATAATTATTTAGTATTATTTCAAAATACCTTTCTTCATTTTGTTGACTACTTCAGTGGAAAATATCTCATGTACCTTATAGAGACCGGGGCTAGTTGTCACACTTTTTAGTCTAGTGAATCAATCTTTGGGTTTGAAGAAACATTCACCCAATAGCAGAGATTGCCGTCACAATACATGGAAACAAAAACTACATATTTTAACAAGCGCAGACTACAGTTACAGTTTTACTTGGTCAATATAATGTTTGTGATTTATTATAATCGATACTGTAATCGGGGGCGAGTATGTAGGCTACATGTCATTCATGTATTCAAGATGAACCTTGGCTGGAAACACAATAAAAACCTTCTGTTTAAACCCACGGCTGAAGATAAGTGATAGAAACTAAAATTATAAAATAATACTAATGTTTTTTCCTTTTCATCATGTGGGTGTGAGATCAAACGGCTGGAACTGGTGCCAGTTAAGGTACATCCTGAATACAAACTTTGCATGTAAAAACTCGCCTCTGAAAGACAGATAGTAAAAGATAGTTCACACGTCACTTTATAGTTTATTAGAAGTGTGTACAGTAAGCAAAAACTTACCATCAGGATAGTTCTGAGAGTTTACTACACATTAACAAAATCCATAAAGCAGATCAAAGGTCAAGCATATCAGTGCTGAAAAAATATCTGCCCTGGAAAAATGAATCATGGTAAAGGTTAAAGGTGTTGTTAAATGCAAGGCCATGATGGGTCATGCTTTAATCTTTTGGAAGTTTATTTGTAAGATATTGTGACAGTGTTGCTGAAATCTAGAAAACCCATCTGTCTCCTGTAGAAGTCATTATTCGCTGTAATTTGTACATGAGAATCTTGCGCTGGGTAATCTTGAGCAATGATGCCATTCTGTAAAGTTCTAGGAGGATAGCACAATTTAAAAGGAAGTTAAAGTTCCTCCTTTCTGGCCTGCATCTCTCCTTTCTTGTGAAAATCTTAAATTACTCTGTGGATTTCTCAGTAAATGTGAGTAAGTCAGAGGAAAGAGGTGGATGAGTATTTGTGTTTCTTTTACATTTCTTCACCGTGACGTGGTGGCACAGCATGGTGGTTATCGGCGGTCAAAAGACAGAACTCGGAGAACTAGTCTGTTAGCCTTATTGCACACAAAGAAATTTTGTCTTCTGTCTTTCAGAAGATAAGATTTATGCAATTCTCCAAGACAACAGACTAAACAATTCATTACCTTGGGTTGTTTTTAAATGATTTTACATTTAGACATTTGGCAGATACTTTTATCCAAAGTTACTTATAGTGCATTGATTCAATCTACAATCAAATGTCTTGCTGATTTTAAAGACTTTCAAAGCCCAAAATATCCAAAGTGGAAATGGGCATGAATAGTAAGCTAATAATGTGCTTTTATAGATTAGTGACAACTAATAACAAGCAGCAAGTGTGAACGTGTGAATATGTGGGTGTTTAGATGAACTACACAAGCAGTTGATAAACTGCCTGGGGGAAAGAGTGTTTTTGAGTCGGGTTGAACTGCGAGTGTTTTGAGATCACTGCTCTTCCGTTGAGACCCGAGAGAGAGAGAGAGAGAGAGAGAGAGAGAGAGAGAGAGAGAGAGAGAGAGAGAGAGAGAGAGAGAGAGAGAGAGAGAGAGAGAGAGAGAGAGAGAGAGAGAGAGAGAGAGAGAGAGAGAGAGAGAGAGAGTAAGGTCATCTTAGGACATGCAACCTTAAATACAACATGAATAATGCCTCTTTAAAACCCATTCACACCAAGAAAGTACTTTTCAAATTGTTCTAAATTTAGGAGAATAGCACCACAACTATAATGATGAATTATATCAGATAATTATTTTTACTTTTATAAAAATCATAATTTTAATAAATAATTTATAGATTTTTTTATCATTTGTATTTTTTAACCAGTCACATTGTTTGACTTGTGACATTCTTTTCATTTCAATAAAGTCACTATGAACCAGAATTCTCATTTGATTTTGTACCTGTATTGTGATATATTTTTAAGTGAAACTGAATATTGAATAATAAAAATATTGCCAAAGTGTATGCAGAATTTGATTTGTAAAGAAAAATTTAAAAGGCCGAATTTTTATTAATTTTGATGTCATGAGGACTTTAAGGCACATTTTACACCATGTTTACTCTTGTTTTTATTCTAATATAGTATTAAACAATTTCTTAAAATTTTATATTTTGCATAACAGTACTGAGATTAAGATTTTAGTTTGCTATTCTGCAACTCCCCAAACACATAGACACCCCTTCTTTCCAAAGCTCTGCTCTCCAAAGACACACATACACAGAGAGACACTTGGAGACCGTTGTAATATCAGACTCCATCAAAAATCAAACGCACCTGAACAGTCAGGTCAATACTGTGATATAGCAAAACAGCATTTTCACACACCCGACTGTCAGTTGATGCTCTTGGCATCCTGCTTGCCATACAGGCTTTCCTGTGAATGTGCAGAATGATTGACAGACAAAAGAAATTTAAAGCGTTCTGATTGGCTGAACAAAGAATCTGACCAGAGCCACATATTTGCATAGTGTGTAGTGCTTTTAAAAACATAAGAATGACTTTTCATTTTTCCTTGTGTTGTTTAACAAATGAAAAAAAAACATTTACTGCACCTTTAAATAATGTCTAGAAACTCAATCACAATCAAATAGATTTAATAGTCTTCAAAATGGTCCTTAATGGTCTTCTTTTAAGGTTTTGGGATTTTTGTCTAGTTTTATAAATTGAGATTATGAACTTGTCGTGTATAACACCACTGCAGCTATTCCTCAACTGCATATGATCAATCAAGTTTGATTATAACTCTTATTTTCACTGTCTTTCAGCCGAAAGCTTTCCTCGTCCCAGTAACGTCTCCATAATATGTGACAGCTATAAAGTTGAAGTACACTGGGAATATCCACATAATATTGAGGATGTTGTCTTCCAGGTGGAGGTGAACAGCAAAACGGGTAAATCTTCTGCTTTTGAAAAGAAACCAGCTCTGTTTCTGATTGTGTCAACAACATCTACACATTTCAGATTTTCTTATAGTCTTCTAATGTTCATTTTAGTACTTTATAAGTCAATGCCAGCTTCGAACTAAATCACAGATACCGCCATTCTCAGTTTACTGTTATCATTTATCTGTGTTCCAGGATGAAATCTGACATCACAAGTGATCATTGGATAAACATATCCAACATGCTGATAAATCCTTTGCACAGTCACTATGTCGTCTATGTGACGGCCAAACAGGGTGACAAGATGTCAGAGAAATCACAATCGGGTATATTCAGCTTCAATGAGTATTCCACGAGCACAATTAAGTGTAAGTGAAAGATTGATTTCATTGGATAGATGTGCATTGGATATATTTATGCAATGCATGTATCTACTATAGACAATAAATGTATTCCACATGATTTTATTTAGATTTTACATCTGATGGCTGTTACGAACGTTGTTTATTGAGCATTATATCATTATTTTATATCGTAATGAATTATAAAAATATATTTATATTAATACATTTATATTAATAAATGATCTTCTGCTTATGTGGGTTCAGGTCAGTTGGATTATCCAAACGTTAACATGTCTGCCAAAGAAGGAAAACTTCACCTTCAGTTCACGAACCCTCTGCATCTGTACAGAAACACACCAGCTCTGCGCAATAACACAAATACTTTCTCATATACTGCTGAAACAGACCAGGTTCTCTCTTTTTTTCTTAACATTATCATTGTTTATTAATTAAAAAAGAAATTAATTAATTTTAGGTATTTTTTTAAATAAATAAAAAAATTTGGTATTTTTTTATATCATTAACATTATCATTTTCCAAATTTTTATTTTAATTAATTTGAGGTATTTTTTTAAATATAATTAACATTATAATTTTTATAAATAATTTTTTTTTAATTAATTTTAGTTTTTTATATTATCATTAACATTATAATTTTTAGAAATAAAAAAATAATAATTTTAGGTATTTTTTTTATATCATTAACATTATCATTTTCCAATTTTTTATTTTAATTAATTTTAGTTTTTTTATATTATCATTAACATTATCATTTTTTAGAAATAAAAAAAATAATAATGTTAGGTATTTTTCTAAAATATCATTATCATTTTTATAAATTATTTCTTAAAATTATTTTTTGTTTTTTTATATTATCATTAACATTAAAAAAAATTTGAAATAATTTTTTTTTCAATTTTAGGTATTTTTTTAAATATCATGAACATTAACATTTTTTAGAAATAATTTTTTTTTAATTTTAGGTATTTTTTTTAAATATCATGAACATTATCATTTTTTATACATTTTTTGTATTTTTGTATTTTATATATATAATATTTATTCTTATACCTTTCCATCAATATATAGTTTGTTATGATTAGATTAGAATTTAACTTTGAAATATTAAAATGAATTGTTATTTAATTATTTTAATTAATTTTAGGTATTTTTTAAAATATCATTAACATTATCATTTTTATACATTATTTTTTAAATTAATTTTAGTTTTTTATATTATCATTACCATTATCATTTTTTAGAAAAAAACAAAATTGTAGGTATTTTTTTTTTGATCATTAAAATGATCATTTTCCAAATTTTTTATTTTAATTAATTTTAGGTATTTTTTAAAATATCATTAACATTATCATTTTTATAAATTAATTGTTTTTAATTAATTTTAGTTTTTTTATATTATCATTAACATTATCATTTTTTAGAAATAAAAAAAATAATAATGTTAGGTATTTTCTAAAATATCATTATCATTTTATAAATTATTTCTTTTAAATTTTTTTGTTTTTTTATATTATCATTTGTTTTTTATTTTATCATTAGGTATTTTTTTTAAAAACAAAATTTTTGAAATAATTTTTTTTCAATTTTAGGTATTTTTTTAAATATCATGAACATTATCATTTTTATACATTTTTGTATTTTTGTATTTTATATATATAATATTTATTCTTATACCTTTCCATCAATATATAGTTTGTTATGATTAGATTAGAATTTAACTTTGAAATATTAAAATGAATTGTTATTTAATTATTTTAATTAATTTTAGGTATTTTTTAAAATATCATTAACATTATCATTTTTATACATTATTTTTTAAATTAATTTTAGTTTTTTATATTATCATTACCATTATCATTTTTTAGAAAAAAACAAAATTGTAGGTATTTTTTTTTTATATCATTAAAATGATCATTTTCCAAATTTTTATTTTAATTAATTTTAGGTATTTTTAAAATATCATTAACATTATCATTTTATAAATTAATTGTTTTTAATTAATTTTAGTTTTTTATATTATCATTAACATTATCATTTTTTTTAGAAATAAAAAAAATAATAATGTTAGGTATTTTTCTAAAATATCATTATCATTTTTATAAATTATTTCTTTAAATTATTTTTTGTTTTTTTATATTATCATTAACATTAAAAAAAATTGAAATATTTTTTTTTTCAATTTTAGGTATTTTTTAAAATATCATGAACATTAACATTTTTTTTTATCATGAACATTATCATTTTTATGTATTTTTGTATTTTTTTATTTTATATATATAATATTTATTCTTATACCTTTCCATCAATATATAGTTTGTTATGATTAGATTAGAATTTAACTTTGAAATATTAAAATGAATTGTTATTTAATTATTTTAATTAATTTTAGGTATTTTTTAAAATATCATTAACATTATCATTTTTATACATTATTTTTTAAATTAATTTTAGTTTTTTATATTATCATTACCATTATCATTTTTTAGAAAAAAACAAAATTGTAGGTATTTTTTTTTTATATCATTAAAATGATCATTTTCCAAATTTTTTATTTTAATTAATTTTAGGTATTTTTTAAAATATCATTAACATTATCATTTTTATAAATTAATTGTTTTTAATTAATTTTAGTTTTTTTATATTATCATTAACATTATCATTTTTAGAAATAAAAACATAATAATTTTAGGTATTTTTCTAAAATATCATTATCATTTGTATAAATATTTTTTTTAATTAATTTTAGTTTTTTTATATTATCATTAGCATTAAATTTTTTTAGAAATAATTTTTTTTTCAATTTTAGGTATTTTTTTAAATATCATGAACATTAACATTTTTTATACATTTTTGTATTTTTGTATTTTATATATATAATATTTATTCTTATACCTTTCCATCAATATATAGTTTGTTATGATTAGATTAGAATTTAACTTTGAAATATTAAAATGAATAGTAAAATAACCAAAGTGTTTCTCCTGAGGAACAGTGACAGTTAACAAGTTAAATGTCTAAAATCAAGAACTCAAGCATTAATATTAATCAACATGGTTTCACATAAGTTTTTTTCTAAAGGATGTGGGAGTTATATTTCTAATTGTTTTCTTTCAGAATGTAAAATGAATCAGGATTGTGAAATGGAAAATAAAACCTGTGAGACTCTCATCTCCTTTGCCGAGGAGAGAAAAGAATATTGCCTCAATCTAACAGGAAAAATCGGACAAAGAGTCCTCAAAGACAAGAGACTGTGTTTCTCAGGAGACCTGAAATACTGTAAATGCACTTTAACTACAGAACACAATAGACATGCATGTTTAGTATGCTGTTACAAAGAAAACAATGCATGCAGTATGTGCACAGCTGATGATGATGTCATTCACTTAGATTTTCTTTTCTTTCACAGACCCACCTGCAAGCACATACCTGTATCCCCTGCTGGGAGTTGTTTTAACGCTGCTGTTCATAACTGCTGTTATTATGCTGCTAGCAAAGAGTTGCAATGAGAAAATAAAGAAGAAAGTAGCCACTGATTTTCCCAATCTTTTGGTAAGACCTTTTGCTATTTTATCTTCTTTCATAGACAACTGACATTGTTTTGGTGCTAACTTAGGTTCCCTGATGATTTGGGCCTTGAAGAAGACACTGCTCTGAAACTAAATCCATAGACACACATTGACCACTGAATCGCACATCAACTTTGCATCATATTGCAATTCATTGTCAGGAAGGAATATAACTTCAGGGACATCAGCACACCTAGTAACTAAATAAAAGAGTCAAGATTTTATAAATTAACTTTTTCATATACATTTATTCCTCAGAAGGTACACCTATGTTATTTCCCTCTTCACTTTAATATTTCATAGTTTAGATTTAGTCTAATCATGTCAAACTACATATTGATGGAAAGGTATAAGACTCCAGATTAAATATTTGAAAAATTATTATAACAATAAACATAAACAAAAAAAGTTACTTTAATTTTAAAAAAAAAAAAAAAAAAATTAAAGAAAATTAAAAGACGTGTTTAAAAAAATATCTATTATCTAAAAATTAAAAAAAAAATGTAGATCTGATTTTTTATGTGTGTTCTCAATTTCTTCTGTGAAAGTTATCAGGTTAATGTTTTTGTTGATGTTTGCTGTTATGAGATTTTGTCAAATATTTATTCTTGAGTTTAATACCTTTCCATCAATATATAGTTTGATCAAGAAATAGTAAATAGTAAAACAAGTGTTCAACGGTGACAGTTAACAAGTTAAATAACTTTAGACAAAAATAACCAGAGCGATCAGGGATGTTATGACTTCCAAACCCTTTTACATAAAAAGTCACATTTGTAAATTTTATTAATATAACATTTTATTAGCAAATTTGTTCCCCCGTCTGCTTTTGCCTGGACTGGTGTTTTTACTATATGTTACGAGTCAAAGAGAAAACAACACACTTCTCCAGTAGATCATAGACAACACATTTAAATCTAAGCAATAGACAGCAGGTAAATCTAGGCTCGTCTAGCACCTTTTGTCTCATTGTAGACAAAATTGTTCACGCAACATTCGTGCACAGGGATTGGTTACTGTAAACTGTCTTTCTGGTTTGGTAGGATTTCAAGCCAGCGCCACACCAGCTCAAACCTCTAGAAGTGGAGCGAGAAAAAGTGGAGAGCAATCTTCAGATCGTACCCATCAGTTGCGATGAAGAACACGGAAAATTAATAGAGATCTGCGACGGTGAAAAGTCGTATACCGATGAGCACGTTTCTTCTGTCTGCTCAGAATGTTACAGCACAAATAAAGATGATGATGAGCTGGAGGTTACAGACGCTTCTTTCAGTAACGTGGACTCTGGCAACTATAGAGACAGTCTGTCTGCAGGTTACGACTGTCCACATGTCCTCACATTAGAAATGAGTCCTGGAGATCTAGTAGAAGGTTACAGAGCGTAAAAACCCACATGAGAAACACAACATTAAAGCACTTTAAGAATTCACAGCCGTAGATGTCAAGGGATTTCCGGGAATATGGGCGGGCATGAACACACAGTTCGAAACTTAAAATAGTTTCTACAAACACGAGCCTTCGCTGGAATTTCCCTTGATCATCTGGTTGTAATACAATGCTGGACGCATTTGTCATTATTACAGGCATTAATCTTTTCATAATAACACTTTTTTTGCATGGATGCTGGTTTAGTTTGCTACATACTGTACTGTAATCTTACCTTGTTTGCCAGAATGATTTTGTGTGTCCTTTACAAAGTTGTACAATATGATTTAAAAGTGCTGCTCATGTCATGTGACTCAAGCTATTAAATATTTGTCACACCGAAATTACCGTAATTACAATGTGACAATTCGGAATAGTGGTGATGTCATCGAAATAGTTATACAAAGGAAATTGACTCAGATAACATTAACTGTATAACAAAAGTTTAAGCACAATTGCATTTCTCATGATCTTGAAAATCTCTAAATTTCTTTCATTAAAAACTCTTTAAACCTCAAGAAACTAATAGAGTATGATTTTACAAATTCTAGACAAAGTGTGACTACTTTTAAAGATGATCAAATATAATAGTGTTCATTTATTTTGGATGCTTTTAGTCACAATATAATTCCCACAGTTACAGTTGTGTTATTTCATGGATTTTACTACTATTCTAACATGTGGAAAAACATCTAAACAGCAGCGAGCAAACGTCTCCAAACTTTATGGTTGGTACTGTATATAAAGTATATACTATAGCTATGTAACTATGAAGGTTTTTGGTTTTGTGTTTTATATCTGATATGACGTGCACATCTATTATCATTTATCTCTCAACAAAGTTTCAGGTCAATTATATAAACTACATTATCAAGGTGGAGCATTTAGAGAGCCAGTCATTTAAGCCATTAAACAACCAATAGATAAAACATATTGATTATTACTGTATATTGTGAAAATGTGTTTTAATATTTTTTTAATGTATTTTTGTATTACATGTATTACTGGTGGGTTTGGAATTTCAGTGAAAATAAAATGTATTTGCTGTTTTCAATGCATTAAGACCACTTATTCACAAATGCTTTTTAGAAACGGTTTTATGAAGAACACAAAAACCCCAAAAATAGTTGTTGTTTGATGAGAAATATCAAGCAAATTATAAATATATTTTCAGTTCATTACGATGCTGTCATTCAGCACTGATGTGTTTTGGTCAGACACATCTACGCAACTATGAGGCTGGTTTAAAGTCATGTCTTCAGTGAGGTCCTGTAGCATCCGCTGGTAGCAGCACATCACCGTGATGTTGACAGTCTTTTGATGGTCTGATAGTTTCTACGAGAGCTTCATGCCTTGAACGTTTACTCGTAAATTAACCATCTGCTTCTCCTGCATCTGTTTCTCCTGTTTAAAAGCCTGTTTGTTTGCCTTCTTCTCCATCCTCCTCTCCTGCACAAACCACAGAATATTACAGGTCAAGAAAAAATGATAAATCTCAAGTTAAAATTCATGATGGCTTAACTTTCAGCTGAACAGTATGCCTGGCTCACATCTATTCATTTACAAAACAAAACATCACTATGACTTTTTTCATTTTTCAATTCGAGTGTTCGTTGTGATGCTTATTAAAATCTTAAACATCAGTGAATGCGTCATCTAAAGGTAATGGGTGTAATGGGTGACATTATCTGATGTTTAGACCAAGACGCCCTGTTTATACTTCCTGATAATCCTGAAAAAACACTATTCTTATTTTCTGATTAGTTGATATCTGGAGGTCATCCGCACCTTCCTCTCCATTTTGATGGCCTGTTTTCTGGTTTTCCTCTCGTCTGTGCTCTCCTCTCGTGAGCGAGGCTGTGTGGACACTCTCGGCAGGTCCGAGTCATTGATTCTCTCCATTCTCTCTAACTGTTTGGCCGTCGGGCCTCTTTTCTCCAGGACGTCCAGGGGAATGCCCGTCTTTTTGGACACTCTGATCTCCTTAGGCTGCAAACAAACACATCGAATGTTCATCAAACTGCTAGATGTTCAAATCTCTAACATTTATTAGTAACAACATCCACATTGATCTTTGTGGTAAAATAATATTTGTTATGCAAACATTATGTGTGTCTTTATTTAGTCAAACCTGACTGGTCACTTGCTATCTGTCAATAACACCAGCATTAGTCACACTGACTTATGGATGAATAAAAAACCTGTTTGTGTCCGTGTAAAGTACATCATATTGACTGTAGATTAGTAAAAGCGCTCTGGAATACTTGATGTTATTTGCTGATAACAACCATCAAAACTAATAATAATAACAAACTCAACTTGACACTAAAAATAATTTACTTATGAACAAAACTTAAATAGAAATATGAGATTATATTACAAATGATTAAACCACATTATGTGTTTATCTTGTTTGAATGTTGTACGTAAAGCCGACATGAAACATTTTCATCACAGAAGGTTTGTTTTCTTTACAAATAAGATGAAAAACATTTCAAACCAATATCTATCATCATCATTATTATCATCTAATAATTTACTACTGTGTACTAAGCAGGATAATTAACAGCAGCGGGTTATAATAATAAACCCCTTCAGAATGATATAGGAGTCTTCTGCTTCATATCAATGTACACATTATTCTGTCTGGGATTATTCTGTGATAAAACCGGAGAGCTGTACATTACCCTTTACTTGATATGATAAATGAAATCTGATTTTACAGACAGCTGCCATCTCCTGGCAGAAAACATTAATACATCCAATCAACAATAAAATGTCATTTTGTATACATGCAAACTAGATCTTGATTTAAATTGGAAATGTAACATCCAGCGCAAGTCTAACAATGACTTTACCATTATACAAAAATAGCAAAATCTTAGTAGCAAACCAACTAAACAGATCATTAGATAGATGATTTTTTTACCTTAGCAGGATCTTGGATGATTTTGGGCCGGTTGTAAAGGTTTGAATATGTGCCTGTATTAGAGAAAATTATTTTTAGATCTCTTCTTCATATCAGTGTTTAATAATCAATTATGTATAATGAATATTAAATGCTGTGAGTACTTTGGTATATTATAATAATTACTAAACTTTGTTAAAATATACTACAGTATGTACTATAGTAAACTGGTCAATTGTGGTAACTGTGTTCTTTATCAGAGATGACGTGTGACTCACTGATGATGGTCTCACAGTCCCAGCGCTCTATAGGCGGCTCGATGACCATCGTCTCCATCTCCACCAACTCCTCATCTTCATCATCCTCGTCCTCCTCTCTTACAGAGATCAGCTCTGGAGGAGCCATCTGTCCGGCTTCTGACAACTACACACAAACACAGAGAAAGTGATCAGCCCTGCTGGATCAACACACAGACGCGTGCAGATGTACCAGTCATTCATACACACTCACTCTTTCTCTCTCTGTATGAAGTAATCTTTGATGACCTCCTCCAGCCGCTGGCTGTCCGGTTGGATGTAGCCCTCCAGCTCGTCGTTATCCAGCGCACCGATCTCATCATCGCCAAACTGCTCGTAAAACTGCAAGAAAAAGCACACAAAACGTGTTGAAAACTGCTGTGGGATCATCACTGACACACACTGTATAAACACAAAACCACTGAGACATTTCTTAAAATATCTTCTTTTGTGTTTCACAGATTCTTAATACCTATCACAGAATGAAGACAGAAATCTGTCCGTTGCTGTGTTTCTCACCTTTTCAAAGCGATCGTCCAGGAGCGTGAGCTGTTCGTTTCTTCTCATGACGGAGGACGACAGTGAGTACTCCGTAAAACGACTCTTCGTTTCGCAATCCCCAAACATGAACTCTCGTGGGCCGTCTTCCTCGTTTTCTGACAGACCTCCTGTCGAGTCGTAGTCTTGCTCCTGCTCTTCGTCATCTGTGTCCACCCATTCATCATCATCATCATCATCATTACTGAAGTCAGAACCATGAAGAAAACAGACATGGGCGGGGTTATGCAAATGAAATCATTCACCTCACTGGTTACCTCACGACAATTTCAAAATTTACCCCATGATGTCATTGGCCTTGATGACAAAGTCATCGTCCAGCATGTTCTCAGGGTCTTCAAAATCAAAGTCCTCATCCATTGCAGCAACAATGTCAGGGTCCATGTCCAACCGCGGACCTGAGAGTATAAATCAGAGAGAGAGATGATAAAACAATCATACACCACAATAGAAGAACAATATAATCAACTAAAAAGAAACAAAACTGTTTAATATCTAATGTGTTACACCAAACACATTTAAGGCTTTCCTCTTTTCCATAAAACAGCCAATGAGGACTTATAAAAAAATGTTGTGATGCTGGATCGATTAGATAAGCAAGATGAAAGAGATGATGATATTAATCTGATTCTGGCTCACCTGAAACAGGAGCAGCTTTGTTTAACAAACCCACTTCCTCTTCAAATTCTGTTGCAAACACAGACGAGGGCAGTGTGATGGAGGCCTGCACCCATGACATGAAAATAAAAAGATGAATTACACACCTAATAACATTCAGCATGTGATGACATTAATTCTCCCTTCCTTAATCTAGTCTAGTTTAAAGCCTGTATGTAGGTTGAATACTACATTTTATACAGTGTATAAGAGAAATATCAGATATGAAGTTTTGTCAATCATCTGTTTAAGTATCTTACACGGACGGTATCTTCCTGCAGTTCTTCATCCTCCTCCTCCTCCTCCTCCTCCTCCATCCTCGCTGGAGCATCTCTGCGGGTGTGAGGAGCAGAGACCAGCTCTGTGGCCTGAGACGCATCTTTTAAATGCTGCAGGTAATCATAGTCATCATCGAAAAACACTCCAAAGTTCCGCTGTTCAGCTCGCCTCTTCTCCACCTCTGCCTGTAAAAAACACAAGAACTTCAGTGAGACGGGAATGATGATGTCTAAACCCAATATTCTCTATTAACCTTCTCAGGACCACTAAACAGTCCAAAACCAGATTTCAGTCCTGTTTATAAAAAGTAACTTTCATTGATTAGATTGGAGCATAAAAAGCATAATAAGAGTAAATCTCACAATACTAGGAGACAACAAAGTGACACATCAATAGTACTAAGAGGTGCTTTCCTAAGTTTACAATGTTTTGCAGTGCTAGATAAATACCTGTAGAAGAAAGAAAATAGTTTTTTTGTGATGTCAGGTGTTCGTGGAAGAGGTTTATATGATTTTATATGAAAAACAAAATAGACAAATGTTTTTGTGTTATTAGAACCAATAATAATATTTGTAAAAAGAATGACATACCTTATTATTTTAATAACAAAAATAGAATTGACATACAAAACTGATACTTTGTTTGGATTTTTGTGAGAAATATATGGACACTTTGAGATTCATCCTTGTATCATGTTCAAGTATATTTGTGGTCTGGGTGTATATATAACAGTGTGTATATAATGAGATACACAGATAATGCTGTCTGTATAATGTGGTCTTATATATTACATATAGCATATATAATGCAGTGTATAATGTGGTCTTATATATTACATATAGCATATATAATGCAGTGTATAATGTGGTCTTATGCATTACATATAGCATATATAATGCAGTGTATAATGTGGTCTTATGCATTACATATAGCATATATAATGCAGTGTATAATGTGGTCTTATATATTACATATAGCATATATAATGCAGTGTATAATGTGGTCTTATATATTACATATAGCATATATAATGCAGTGTATAATGTGGTCTTATGCATTACATATAGCATATATAATGCAGTGTATAATGTGGTCTTATGCATTACATATAGCATAGATAATGCAGTGTATAATGTGGTCTTATATATTACATATAGCATATATAATGCAGTGTATAATGTGGTCTTATGCATTACATATAGCATATATAATGCAGTGTATAATGTGGTCTTATGCATTACATATAGCATATATAATGCAGTGTATAATGTGGTCTTATATTACATATGGTCTTATATATTACATATAGCATATATAATGCAGTGTATAATATATTACATATAGCATATATAATGCAGTGTATAATGTGGTCTTATGCATTACATATAGCATATATAATGCAGTGTATAATGTGGTCTTATGCATTACATATAGCATAGATAATGCAGTGTATAATGTGGTCTTATATATTACATATAGCATAGATAATGCAGTGTATAATGTGGTCTTATATATTACATATAGCATATATAATGCAGTGTATAATGTGGTCTTATATATTACATATAGCATAGATAATGCAGTGTATAATGTGGTCTTATCATTACATATAGCATATATAATGCATATATGTGGTCTTACATATAGCATATATAATGCAGTGTATAATGTGGTCTTATATATTACATATAGCATATATAATGCAGTGTATAATGTGGTCTTATATATTACATATAGCATATATAATGCAGTGTATAATGTGGTCTACATATATATATATGCAGTGTATATAGCATATATAATGCAGTGTATAATGTGGTCTTATATATTACATATAGCATATATAATGCAGTGTATAATGTGGTCTTATATATTACATATAGCATATATAATGCAGTGTATAATGTTTTTGTTAATGTTTGTTTGACCTTAGCAGCAGGTAGAAGCACGTGTTGAGGAGCAGTCTCATCTGCAGTCAGAGGATCTTTCTGACTTCTGTGCACCAGATGAAATGAAACTGCATTCTTCTTATTGATGAAAGCTTTCTTCTTTCTGTGAGGCTGCAAAGAGACAAAGATCACAGCTGATCTCATATACAACACACACATCTGCTATATACTGACAGCGGTATAACTGCACGAAACATATGATTTCAGTTACTTTAAGACGTGTTAAACCTGTTGTGTTAAGATCATAATAAAAGCATACTAATGATTGCAAGTTCATCCTCAGCATAAACCGTGGTTGTTGATAACATACTTGATTTATTTGCGATAATCGTGTTCACATAATAAACTTATTAACAACAGAAAAACGTGTGACGCCTACGTTCACTTGATTTACTATTCGGACAATAAATACTCACCATTTTTACGCCAACGACTGTATTAGTTGAGGGTTTATATTTCGAAGTTACGTTAAAAGCTTTAATGTTACATTAAATTATATTTGATCGATTTAAAGCACGAAGTCTCTGTCAGCTACAAACACATGGAGCACGGCGGACATTTTGAGACGGTACCATTCCTCATGAATGAAGGGGCCGAGACAAAACCCGGCAAATAGTCTCGTGTTAAAACGGTATTGTTAATAACTTCTTTTTATAAACATGACATATTATTCTCAGTTTGATCACATATTAAAGCAAGTGGAAAAATGACAATAGTTAGACAAGTGATCTTTGCACTTCTGAAAATATCCCTGATTTACGTTTGGTTTAGTCTAAAGAGACGCAACGACGTGACGCATTGATGACGCTACCACCAACCGCATTAGTTTATAGGAAAAGTCATTAATTGTCAATTTGTTAATTGTGTTTTGAATTTTGTGTTAAAATTGTTTTATTTTGAGCTGTTAAACGGAATATAAAAACTTGGATTATAATAATAATTATTTCGCCTGATTTACAAACACTGTAAAACAGCAAGTTAAACAAGTTAAAAACTGTAAGATAATTCGGTTACATGAATTTTTCGATGTTAAAATAGTTTAGAAATTCGATTAAAAATACTAATTTTAATTAACTATAACTCATGATTATGATTTGGTCATAATTTACAATAGTATGTAATGCAATTAATAGTTCCTAAAAGCATATCATATGCTTTACTCTTATAAAACTTTCAGTTGATTATTTAAGATGTACAGTCATTTATTCTTTTTTATTTTCTCCATTAATTTTTTCATAAAAGAGGGGGATTTATAATTTTAGTCAACCAAAATATTGAGATTAATTAAAATTGACAATTCTCCCTTTAATTGAATTTTAATATTTAAAAATATTTAATTATAAGACAATGTATTCTAATTAAATGTCAATTGTCTGTTGCTCTGCCACATACTGTCAATAACCAAATCCACAGAAATTTATAGCAGCAATTTTCTTTATTTCATTCTCTCATTTTCTTACCATTTTCTTGTTTTTGTCACTGTGAAAAGCATTGAAAGCTTAGATCATTTTATCAACCACAAAGAGGTTATCCGGTCCAGAGATCAAAATAAGAGTAAACATGTACCATCAAAAACACTGGAGAGTTTGGAAGTTTTAATCCATGTAAATCCACAGTAAAATCATTAACACAGTCAGTATTAAGAAACAAGCAAACAAATCAAAACAGAAACGTGTATTTAGTGTCAAAATCCATATAGATCCTCCTTTTTTCCTTTTTTCCTCCTCTGTTTTCATAAAATCCTCAAACATTCATGGACAAAAACAGGAACTGTGAGAAAAAAGAAGAAATTTCACCTTACTGTACATTATAAATGCATGTCAGCTTTACAATTACATACAATTACAATTACAACTTAAACACACACAAACAGCTGTGCCACATACATAAAGACTTTATTTAAGTTATATCATATTTTTCAGTCAATCTTAGACTCATTTACTATACTAAAGCTCTAGTGTGTTATTGTCTTTTTACCTGCTGCATATTTAAAGAGATCTCGCCCTTCTTTTGCCTGTCAAATGCCTGGAAAACCCCTGCAAGAAAAGACAAATCAGTGCTTTCATCTACACTCCACACAATCCACAGTATTCAAAACTTGTGTTGTACATAGACATGTAGGCATTTCAATAGAAAAGCCATACAATATTTAGTCAAAGACTTTCTGTTGGCACTTACTGAACATGTTCTCCAGTCGAACGATGCAGGTCAGGTAATCGTCGAAGTCAATGTCAAAATTTGAATCCATGAACCTGAGACCCAACAACTGCAGGATTTTGTTATTCAGCTGCATCCCTGATGAAGAAAACACATAAGCATGTTTTCATTTGCACATAACTGAATGATGTTTTAGAGTTATGTTTAAAATGTTTACCTGCTGCGTTGAGAGCGCTGCGGAGCTCATATGCAGACATGCGGCCTGAACGATCCGTATCGTACGACAGGAACAGCATCTACCACGGCAAACAAAATGTGATTAGAACATCTCCAAAAATACTACACAAAATCTTCAGCAACAAAACCTGTGTTATGCCATCTAAAATGAATAAACAGAGAGCCACGTTTAAGAAACTGATGGGTAATGTTTGATTCGGAGTAACTTACAATCCATTTCTTCAGTTTATCCCAGAAAACTTTGAACTCGTCAAATTCCAGCATTCCTGTATTATCGACCTGTACTCGGTTCAGGAAAACTCTGTATCTCTATTTACATTTATGCATTTGGCAGATACTTTTATTAACTTAAATCAAAAACATAGCGAATGAATTAATATGAAGATAAGAAGGATACATCCATGAGATTAATGATGCTGTGACAAGTATTAAGACTCAAGCCATCAAACTTCACTTCTTTTCCTACAAGAGATCATAGATGTATTAGTATTCAGATAGATAACATAGTGTTGGATGAAAATGCTTGATGAAGCGGACTCACTTCTGCTCAGAACTCCATTCAGCACCTGCTGTAGTTCTCTGGCACTGATGGCTTTATCCTACAGAGAAACCACAAACAACACATGAAGTTTCACAGTAAGACCAGAAGAGGGCTCTCAAAGCCTACAGGCATGAGCTCTACACTGAATCAAGAACAATCACAGTTTAGTACTGTTGTCTATGTCACTTTAATTTGGATATAAACAAACATCTTTAAAACATTAGGCAGTACACACAGATTTATTGGAGACAGCATCATCTACTCCTGCAATACCAGTATGAACCATCAACTGTTTATCACCATTAAACCATTACCAACATTATTTTATGTTGTGTGTTTTGGGTGTTATTCTGATAGGATTTAGTAGTGTTTTTTGGTTCTCATCCACAAGACAACATCCCACCAACACACGACCAGTAGAGAATCACAGAGTCTCCTTTAAAACCAATACAATTCCAATTATAACAAATACATTTTTTTTCTTTTTTTTACATTTTATTTTAGAAATGGTACCAAATACCATGGGGTTTTTAAGCATGTATTATAGTAATACCACAGTTTTTTGTGCTACCATATATAAACCACGAGTATTATCATCTGAAACACATTAGGGTGTAAAAGGAGGTTGTGTCTCACCGAGCCAGCGATCTGCTCAAAGAGTCTCCTTAGACCTTTCTCCTCATCGGTTTCCTCCTCAGGAGGGTTCGGTGCAGGTGGCTTCACAAATCAGAGAGATTTCATGTTTACATACAACATCATTTTGAACCATTTACATCCATATATATGTTCTATATGAGAAATTCCTATATTCTTTGAATGATCATCATATTGACCCAATAACTGGTTAATATTTTGATACTGATTGTAGCCGTATTTTCCATTAAAAAACAGTAGTGACAATAGCTATGGCAAAAACTTTTTATGACATTTACCACATTTCTATTGGTAGCAACAGTAACTGGATTAACTACAATATATAGTAGTATTTTGGTGAAATCTGTGGTAAATAATTGTAAGACAGGAAGGTAATAGAGTACATTATCAGTTTGACATGACTTACATCTGGAAGGTCTGCCTGAATGGTGTTTCCCATTTCACTGCAAAAAAAGACAGCAACAGACTTTTACAAATGCAACGTAACATTTCCAAAACTGATAAAACTGAGCGGTCAAACACACATACATGGCTCCAGCTTTGTTCTCTGAGTAGAAACGGATGAGAAAGTCGGCCTCGTGATGAGGTTGGAAGGTGGTGGGGACCAGAAGGTAGTTTCCAGGCGGCAGTCTGAAGCGCTCAGAGACCTCCCTCATGTTGATGTAGGTACGGCTGCGCGCTTTAGAGCCGTTATACCGGAAGAAGTCTTTTCCCTGTTGGTCTTCATCACCAGGAGCCTGTGGGTCAATGAAGCAAGCGGGGTCAACATCTAGAAGTTCTTTAAACTCATTTTCTATTTGCCCCAACTTCACCCACCACACACTTCTCTGCTACACAAGACAGCTTACCTCATAAATGGCAAAGCCAATGGTCTCCAGGTCAAGCCCCTCCTTCCTGAGGCGACGCCGGTTCTTCTGCATGAGAGCCACAATCACACTACACAGACGGTCACCCTCATCAGGGTCCTTCAGCTGAATCTTGAACTGGGGGTTTGTCCAGAACGTGTCTGTGAAGTTCAAACAAAACCATCACCAACATGTGACCGCAGGTAGAGGGTGATAGCGGTATCAGAAAAGTTTCTGCAGCCCAACTGGCTGAGCATGGTTAGCAACGTCAAGGCCAGAAAACATAGCAGCTTACCGATGAAGTTCCTGCATCCACCAGCAGTGGTGCCCCTGATCCAGCTTCCTTCAAACATGTTCACCACCCACTTCTTCTTACTTTCATCCGACAAAGCATCTGGACTGAGGTTACAGATCTCGACCTTATCGTAGTTGGCTTTGAAGTCTTCAAACTCCATCCTTCAACACACATGAGGTAAGTTAGCACTGCACATCTGAAATGTTGGGTTTAGTGCAAACTATCAGGTCTGGGTTTGTGTAAACTATCCCCGGGGTTCTTTAATGAAGAATCATACTTACCAGAACTCTCCATCTTCCAGAGCATTTTGAAGCAATCGCTGTTTGTCTGCACTGTCAACTCCATTCCATTCCCTGGAACTGAAATACAGGATTGACAACATTTGACATCCCAAATACAAACACGTTTCATCAACTACAACAACTGTTGATCTCAGGGACGTAGATTTGTTATAAATATTGGAAAGTTGACGTGAATACTGTACATATGTTTCATTAATCGATTAAATGTTGGAGGTTTGTACAGGTAGGTTGTGGTTATTGGGGAATCTATGTCTATGGCTGAGCTGTATATACTGTAAATTTATACTGAGATATATACTGCATTTATATATCTCAGGTGCAGTATACTGGACTTCATTTAGGAATGTCATACTTGTCACTCCAGCGGCCGTTCCACTCCACCTGACCCCAGGGGTTCCTGACCCGGATGAGCTGGACTTTGGATCCTCTGTAGTTGATCTGAGGAGATCAGACAGAAAGATGAAAAACAGGTGAGAGTGAATAGAAGAAAAATGAGGACATCTCGTTTGGCAGATGTGGTTGCTATGGTTACCTCTTCCACTCCAGTGATGGAGTAGGCGTGGCCTTTAACCAGACCAGTAGTGGTTTGGGCTTCAGACTCAGCAGAACTTGTGATCTAGTGATCAAAAATGAGAAAAATAAAAACCTGTGGTGAGTGAGGATGTAATAGCTTGATTAAAAAGTTAATTCTGTTTCAGAGTGAAGCTTTTTCAAAATCACTTTATGTTAAAAAATATGAGCTCGCTTTGCTTACATCGATGGAGCAGCCCAGCATTGATCCTCTCTCTACAGCTTTCCTGAGAATGTTGAAGAGATTACTCGGAGGGTTCTTCGTCTCATACATCTCCCCCACACCTCCCGAGAAGTCCTCCATGGCCTCCATAGTGCTCCCGCCTTTCAGAGCTTCATAACTGCCGTTCAGCCTAACAAACACACAAGAGATGGATTTACTGCCATATCTAAACGAAACAAAACATGTGAGGATGTCAGGAATTATGTTTTGCAAAGAGCATACTTGGCGTAGGCCTTCTCCAGAAGTGCGCTCCAGAACTCTGTGTTGTCTTCAGAGTGGACGAACACAAGTTTGTTCCTCACACATGGGAGTCTGTCATCCACCACAACATCCAGCCACTTATTATGCTGCCAGAACTGTGAAAGAAAGTGTTTTGTTAGGTTAGGTCAGAAGTTAAAGTTAGTATGTACTGTAGTGTAGTGCAATAGGATTGATGCCCAAACTAAAACTCTTCTAAACAAGATCTCATTCATCCCACTGTGGCTTGTAATATGGCTTGTACCCAACCACAGGTTATTTTAGGTTGATTAAAAAAAATTATAAACACCCAAAGTGTCACACCTGGAAATGAAAGATACCAGCGTAGCCACGACCAAAGTCCTGGTCATGCGGTACAACTCTCTTCAACGTGTCGTCATGCATGGTCAGAGAGGCAATTGCAGCCAACAGCCAACAGTCTCCTGCGCAGGCATACAAGAAACTTTTTAATGCTGCTTAATGATTAGTTATGCACTTTAGCTGATTAGATACTTTTTGCTTACTAAATCTTTAATTATGGTTGAAAATGATCAAAGCTGGCAACATATCCAATCAGGATATCAAGATTTGGTAATAAAACATACCCAGCTGTCCCTGGCAAATGTCGGTCCTCGAGGCTCCTCCTGTGATGAATTTGGGGTCTTTGCATATTTCCTGAGTTTAAACAATGAAAGAAAACATTGATTTTACTTGTGTAAAGTTGTGTAAAGAGGCTTTACCCAGAAACCCCCAAAATATGGGATGCAAGATGCTTCATCTAAAGAGTAACTCTAGAGCTTTCCTAGAGTTTATTAATATAATGGACTTTAATATCAACATTAAAATATAAGATCAACTGTATGTTTGAACACATTATTCAATTCTCCTTATAAAATAATAGAGTTTGGTGGCCAATGCTAATATTAAACACAGATTCTAAGACTCCTATCAGTTCAGCAAATGTTCAACTTCAAGCTACTCAAGCTGTACAACAGAGCACATGATCTGTGATTACTGCAGAGCTAATAAAGTGTCTGGTCAGACTGAGAGAAGGAAATGTGCAAACACCCATGATGCCTTTGTGAGGTGTGTCACATTCTCAAGCTTCAATCTGATCACATGAACTGTTTTGTCATTGCAGTGCATATTTAAGCATGTTCTGCAGGAACGCCCTGAAATGAAATGCAGTTGTAGTTTCATTCAGAGATCCATCAGGCAAGAGGAGTGGGTGGAGAAAGGTGTAAACTTGAAGTGGGCAAAGATGGCATTTTCTTTAAAAGTATCAGGGACTTATCTTGTATGACCGTTTGTGTAGCTTTGTTCCCATCATCAAACCCAATAGCCTATTTTCACCAAAACCAATATACCAGATACTAGAATCTAAATGACCTGCATTCCACACATTCCACCTGATTCATTGAGACTTCATTGAGTGCATTATCTAATGTATCTAGTGTATAAGAACCCTGTTATTGTACAGTATTACACCAAACAAATCTCAAATGAAAGTTAAATAAGGAGGATTGAAGACCTGTTTGATTTGGGATCTTTAAATTGCACTTCAAACTTGTACAACATGTTTTAAAGTTATATAAATAAATGAGTTGTGGGCCATGAAAAATCAATGTCAACAAATTTCTTAAATGGGTGTTACTGGGTTACATGGACATTGTAACAGATTACGATCTAAAAAATCTGTTTGTTCATCCATCAACAGGAAGTTTTAAACATCACACAAGAAATGCTTGTTCCCCTTCTAAATGTATTGTATACAACTAATAAATGTTAACTGAATATAAAATCAACTTTTTTAATGTTTATTACTTTTTTATTTTATTGTTTTTGAAATGCATAATGTCAGAAATGTAACATAAAATGATCATTTCTGTCTATATGGTTATGGTTAGCAGCACATGGATTACAGGGGACACACTTAAAGTTATAAATGATTTCATAATTAATTCAAACCTAAATGACGTTTCTTCTTCTGCAGAACACAAAAGAAGACATTTTAAAGAATGTTGGTAATCAAACAACACTGACCCTCATTGACTTCTATTGTATGAACACAAAACCACTGAGACATTTCTCAAAAAATCTTTTGAAGAAAGAAAATAAGTCATTTACAGATTTAGAACGACATGAGGGTGAACAAACAATGACAGAATTTTTATTTTATGAGTAAACTATCCGTTTAGCATGAATTCAAAAACAAGCTTTTTTAGAAGACTTATTTAGCATTAAACTTATTCCTGAAAGGTGAATTAGGGTAATCTTGCTCCACCCCAAGAAACTCTTTGCTATAACTTAACCATATTACATCTATTATAACATATCTCATTTGATTGAGTTCTTGACAGAGTCTTGTATGACTGAGAACTAAACAAGTCCTAGGTCAAGTCAAGTAACATATCTTACAATAATGCATAGCCATAACAATTCCCTCAGAAATGAACATCATTTACATCATCATCATCATTCAGCAGAAACACACACAGCAGGTTACTCACCCCAGGCCTCTTCCATTCAAAGTTAACCGGGACCCTTTGGCTGTAGAAGAGCGAGCCGTCCACCGCAGAGAAGTCTGGATCCTCAAACAACTTTCCCTTCTGCAAACACTCTTGTCGCAGCTGCTCAAATGACTTGCCATCATTCTGCGAGTTCTCCACCTTCTGCCCAGAGCAGTTTTGGCTGGTATTGTAGGGCATCGTAACACAACCGAGCTTCAGAACCACAGCGAGTAACTGAGGGTCTAAAGTGAAGTGTGTGGATAAACACAGCCGCACAGGCCGATTTACAGGCTCGTCAAGTTAATGTCACGCCCGTCGATAGCAGAAACAGGTTTAGGTGAAAGCAGCCACGCCTGTGTGTCTACATCAGTCGAGACCTCTGAAGAGGAACTGGACCTGTTTGAGAACTTCACTATGGTGTTAGTGTGCTGGAATAAACAGAAGCGTGGAGCACGAGACACTGCAATGTAACTCAGAACCCATTGAAGAAGGAAATCCAGGCGGAAATGTTACAAAAATATATTTACAAATATCAGCATAATGCACAAACATTTCTTTTGATGGAAATGTAACGTACAGAGGCTTATTTTAGGACCACGTGGCATTTGTGTAATATCACAAGATTCTTTAAGAATAGACTGCTGTAGAAAAACTAAACTCTGGCCTAGGGTTTAAGCTTTAAACTAGTTTGACTAAGATTAAAGTCTGGAACCTGCATAAAGAAAAATGAAGCATGAAAAAACAACAGAACATGTTTTAAAGCAAATCAGATAAACGTAAAGATCTGAAGGTGCAGACTGAAGAAAAACATACGGCTAATAGTTACATTCACATAAAGACAGCAGATCTCTGACATCACATCATAACAACCAGAAATAAACCAAAATATCACACATTTACAAAACACACACGCACACGACTCACAAAACCTGTCGGGAACACGTCCATGTCATATTTCACCCGAAATCAAAAGATATGAAGTCTAATTTTAAGACTGGAATTTTTTCATTACATTTTATACTCAATATAAAATCTGTACTACAGTGAGAAAAAGAAATGAGGAAAAAACATTAACTATTTCGCTTTTCCACACTGACAATTTAGAGGGGATTTAGTGCTTAACTTTAATGAAAATAATCTCACAATGCAACACATTTTAGACAGACCTCAAAAAAATAAACAATTCATTTTTATTGAAAAAAATTCTTAATATTTTCCTTAAAGGTTTGGGATGAAACCTGGACATGTTTTTGTAAGACCCTACTGTTCTTGTTTCTCCAGCGCAGTGCCCGTCACGAGCAGTAAGTTACAGGCCATGAACTGCACGTTTAGTATATTACTAGTGTTGCCCGTGTATTGTCCAATCAGCTCGCTGCTGGAGCCGTCAGATGGGGCGGAGCCGTGTGCGTTCCGTATGTCCCACACCCTCACCGAGTTATCCATGGACGCGGATGCCACCAGACTGCTGTCCGGGCTGAAAGAGAGGCTGGTGATGCTGTCTGTATGTCCCCGAAGATCTTTAAACAAAGTCCCGGACGCAAGATCCCACAGCTTCAGTCTCTGATCCTCTCCGGCCGACGCTAAATACTTCCCGTTGGGAGAGAAGGCGAGCGACAGCACGGGCCCTCTGTGTCCGGTGAACAACCTGACAGACGCCCCCTGCTGCGTGCTCCACAAGCGTACAGTTTTGTCGGTGGAGCCCGTCGCCACATAGTTCGAGTTGGGGTGGAATTTGACACAGTCGACGTCCGAAAGGTGCCCGGCGTACAGGCGGAGTGGGTAGGTCCGTGCAAAGCTCCAGAGGCGAGCGGTGCGGTCGTGAGACGCCGTGGAGAAGTACAGACTGCAGGGACTGACGTCCACGTCCCAGATGGGGTAGGCGTGTCCGCGGTACAGGACTGTGTTGGTGAAGCTGTTCAGATCCCAGAAGCGCACGGTGGAGTCTTCTGAACAGGACAGCAGGCCGGAGCCATCGGTCAGGAACGCCGTGCGGTACACGGGGCCGCTGTGAGCACGCAGGGTCTTAATCTCACTGCCTGAGGCGTCCTCATCATCTGCCTGATGAGAAAGGATGAATTACACATGAATAGCGTACAGTAAATTTGTTAAACACACTGAATCATAGTTATAATATAATTGCCTAATTAGAGACTAGGGAATTTAAGCAGGCAATATCATAATTTTCATTACATTTTAGGGAAATTAAAGCATTTGAAATATAGTCATTATAACATTCTTCGCTGGATTTGTCAGTATTTTATTATAGATTTAATACTTTCAGGGCCTTTAGCAATGCAAAAAAGGTTTTCAACAGGTTTTCCAACACAATTTAATCTGCCTTTGGTTAGACAAACAGATAGTCCCGCCCCCAAACTCACACTATTGGCTGAGCCAATGTTGTTGTGTTAGGCTGATCAGGAGACCCAAACAAATAAAGCAATGTTTTAATAGTGTCATAATGTTTGCAGTTCTCAGGGCAGGTGACTTACAGCTGACTGCACAGGGATGGGAAGAAGAATTTTGTAAATATTTTGCTTGGAAAGATGTACTTATGTACACCGTGGCTTTGCTCCAATAAAAGAAACACAGATCAGTTATTGAGAAGGACATAAAAGATCAGTGTTCAAACCTGTCTCTTTATTTTACCTGATTTATAATGGTAAGCTTAAAATAAAGATTTATTAAGTTGAATGACTCAAATCAAAAGATTGACAGCTGTTACTAACCTCTTCCTCCAGCACATCACATGCGAGTCTTATTTTAGACACGTCGACCCTGTGAGGCCCCGCCTTCAGCTTCCGCGCCCGTAAACTCCACAGCTTCACAGCCGAGTTATCAAAACCTGCGGCGAGCAAGCGGCTGTCTGCGGACACCTCTGCGGTGTTGAGCTGCTGGTCCGTGTGCTGGAACGCGTAAAAGCAGACGGTGGTGAGAGACGGCGGACCCTCTCGGACACGCTTGATGCAGTCCTGCAACGCATCCAAAGCGGCCTCGTTCTGAGGTAACCCCGCCGTGACCTCTACAGGCTCCGCCCCCTCAGTCCCATCCACTGCAGTCCAGGTGGCAGAGGAAGAGGTTGTGTTTCCCGCTCCAGGCCCCGTCCCGTACAGCTGATAGTCAGTTCGCCGAACTGTCGTTACCTCCACCTACAAAGTTTTTGACATATGCAGGTCATTTGAAAGCAGGATGAGGATGTTAATCAACATTATTTTCCAGTTTTTCCAGTGTGCAAAATTACACAGAATAAACTGACAGTGGGTGTGCCATCCCAGACTGAGACTAAATAATGAGCTATTAGACAACTGTTAACTTCTCAGACTAGTTAGTTATAGATAGATAATATTTAGCCAAAGGCTCTTTGTTAGAGGTTATTTTAAAGATGTTGTGAGGTGCTTGTACCTGTATGTGTGTGCTGAGCACCCAGCAGATGGCACTGTTGTCGTCGCTCTGCAGGTAGCGCAGCAGGTAACTGTGAGCTTGATCAGTCAAGTGAACAACATACTTGTGATCCAGGAGTGAACACAGCTTAGGGTTCGAGGTCACATCCTGTTAGAAGAAGAATGAAAACATTGAGAATGCAAGAAAGAGGGTGACATTTTCCCTATAAGTGGTTACGTCTGGTACGTACATGCAACAATTGCAATTAAAATGTATGTCCTTAACCAACTTTTCCTCTGCCATAATTCTTTAACTGAGACATGGAAAGAAACTGGGTGAATCCTACTAGTTTCCAAAACACTTGTGGCATTCAACTTCATCTCATAAATATGATTATAATGAAAAAATAAATCTAACTGACCTGCAGCGAGACGACTCCCCGCAGCAGATCCACAATGGCTTTCTGCTCTGGATCTTGCTGAAAGAGCGAATGGAAACGGCTGTAGAACGAGTCTACCGCCCCCTTCAGGCCACAGCGCGCCATGTTCAAGTGCAGGTAAAGGAAGAGCGGAAACAATATGCCACTCGCCTCCTTTGCCAATGGAGAGTCTGCATCTGAGACATAGAAAAAGGTTGTTAAAACTAAGAACGCACTAACACAGTCATGTCTGCTGAAGAAACGTCAATGTCACTCTTACCCTGCAGAAAGGAGCGCAGTCTGGAGATCTGGGTCTCATACTGCTGGGGTTCTGATTGGCAGGGAGCTGCAGACACCACATTAGCACAGCTGGACTCTGTCTGAACTGCATGTGTGAGAGAGATAGACAAGCACCATCATTACTATTGCTTATATCAGGGATAATGATGCTGTAACAAGTAGTAAACTTGCATAGATGCAACAAAACAAGAATGAAGAATGTGACCTGTCAGACTGGCAGCCATCTCCTCAGCAGACTGGGAGAGTTTGGCACCTTTCAGAGACCCATCTGTGTCTATGTACTGCCTCCTTTTCAGGTACTGAGTCACAGCATACTGGATCTGTTCTGTCCGGACCCGCTTCATCTCCTGCAGCCGACACATAAACACACGATGCTTAATGAAGATCTGTTTACAGGTTAATGTCAAAAGAAAAGTGCATCTCAATCTCAGTCGTGGATTCACGTGGAACACTCAAAGTAAAATGTGTGTGATCTGATTTCTTAATAACATACATGTTTGAACACTTTACAATCGATTAAACTTCTGAGTAATATACATGTTTGTATATTCGATATAATTTCTGAGTAATATATTTCTTTATACATTCAATTTGTTTCCAGAGAAATATATGTGTTATGCATTTTATTTGATCTCTGAGTTATATACAGTACATGTTTGTGCATTCAGTTCGATTCCTAAGTAATATACCAGTTTGTAGATTCGACTTGACACACGTGTTTGTAAAATACTTGTTTGAACATTCAATTCATTTCCTGAGTAATATACGTGTTCGTACAATTTATTCGATTTATGAGTAATTTACGTGTAAATTGCATTTCTGGACATCATATGCATCATGTTCTCACTTTAGATTTAAACACTCCTATAAACCCCAAAATCCCTATGTAGTCAACTCAACAGTCAAGACACTACAATTAACAACAGTTGAGTTTCTGTGCAATACACCCGAATCAAACCAAAGCAACCTGACAAATCACGGCATACATGAGCTCATCTTTGGGTTCGTGTTGTAAAATAAACTTAACAGAATGAATATAAAGCTGCCTGAGAGGTTTAGCTGCAGGTTTGAGCGCGGCCTCGCTCCTCATCTCACTCGTGCACACAAATCACTGCTGTTTAAAACTGCATTAAAGTTGTTTAACACCTACCGCATAATCCGTGTGTGAATGCCGGGAGAAACGCGCTTATTTAAGCCATAAAAGATGCTGAAAAAGGACCTGATACACTCCAGTTCCACTTCATCTGTCTCCCTCCACTCGCATCTGTTTCTTCTGCGCTCATGATGACGCGCGCAGATCACGCGCGCAGCACAGCGACATCTAGCGCACCGAACGACTCACTGCAAAACAGCATATTACATTATTTTTACAACATTATTTGATTGAAAGTACTTTTTTACTTCAAGAAACTTTGGATCTGCTAATTGATTAAACTGTAAGTAAACAAAACAAAACATTTTTTCCAAATTTTAGAATAGTAGTAAACTCATCAAAACCATGAAATAACACAATTGTAAATGTAATGTCTTCAAAAGTAGTTACTCTTTGCCTAAAATTGATAAAATCATCCTCTTGACATTTTATCATCCATCTTCTTGAGGTCTCAACTTGGGAAACTTTTTTAAACAACACTGAATTAATTTCTATACTGGACTCTTATAAGCTGTTCCTTCTAGTAACTATTTGCTCCAAGTAATCCATTTTAAAATAAAATATTTGTTTAATAAAATGTTTTTCTTATTAAGAAAATTAATATATTGACACTATTTTTGTCAACAAAAGTAATTTCAAACATTGAAATATAAACCTTTAGATCAAAAGATTTTTAAGATCATTAGAAACAGCAGTTCTACGGTTAAATTAATAAGAACTACATTTCCCGGCATGCTCCTGTGAACGCATCCACCAATCACAAATGACGTACGGCACAGTTTTCCTACGCTCGTCTCTAACACTGACCCAGAATCAGCTGTGTTTCAACAAACCCCGTTTATCTCCATTAGTAAGAGTCTGAAAGCTGATCCGGGATCAGGCACGAGTGACATGCGCAGAAACGCATTTGAATGACGCGCATACTGTGCGCTTGGCTGTGGAGAGCGCGCGGTAAAGGAGTTTTCAATCAGATGTTTTTGGGTTTCATTGGTTCTGAATGACTCTTTGTCTAGTGTAAACACAGTGCCGGTCCAGTATGTTCACTCCCCGCGGCACACCGAGCTCAGGCCGCAGACAGACGCCCCGGACCGGCGCGCGGCGGAGCGTGAGCGCGACTCATCCCGGACTGCTGTTCTCACCACGCCGCTCCGCAGTCAGGTAAGAACACTGTCAAACTGATGGAGATTTGAGCTTTACAACAAATGTCATGCTTTAACTATGGTTACTGTAGTGAGAAATGTGTTCTTACTGTGGTTTTACTACAAATACCATAGTAAAATCATGGTTAATGTAGTAAAACTCTGGTAATTACATTTTTGTTTACCAAATATTCTGGTAAACAAAATAATGTGTTAAGTCACAAGAAAACATACCTGACATTTTACTAGAACTGTTCTCTTTTTGTAAGATTAGTTTAAATAGTTTAATTGATAAAATAAAAAACCATAATAATTAATTGTAATTATTGAACAACATTAAGGTTAATGTTGTTCAATTATTACAATTAATTATTTTATTCTTTGACATACTGTAGAAACCCCCCCAAAAAGCAACACAAAAATATATAAAATACATGAATATTGTATAGATAATACATAACTCTTGATATGGTAATGTTATACAATCATATAAAATGTAATAAAATAATATATTAAATCCGCTTCCTGACAGGATTTGATGTTTCTGATGTCTGTCATTCGTCTGATTTCAGATCAGTGTCCGCTCGAGTACAGAGTCATGCTTCTGTGGATTCCTGTAACTTTGACGTTCAGACGTTTGGATCATCTCTGCCCGTTAAAGTCATGGAGGCGTTGACCATGGCCGATGGTACGGATAATCCAGAAAACTGCCAAAAAGTTTACTGTGAAGGTTTCTCATTGATTGACATTGTGTTGCAGTGGATGATCAGATCTCTGTGAAGGTTGAGGAGTCGGGTTGGGCGTGGATGGTTTGTGGAGAACGGTTGATCATATGGAAGGTGTCTCAGACCTCTGTAGCGAAGGTGAGAAAGTAGATTATGGCTCAATTAGCTCCTGAGACAAAACTCAACTTTGTCCCCTTTGTTGTTGCCGTAGCTGTCGGTGTGTAAGGACCTCCAGTTGCCTTCCAGTGAGATTGCGTACAGTGCCGATCTCATCACTATAAACTCTTCAAGCCCTTTGAAGACTGCGCCTATACAGGTGAGATCTTTCTATGAGTACTGAATAATGACATTTCCTATTTCAGCTACTTAATAAAATGATATGTGTCTGTGTTTTTGCAGTCCATCAGTGCATTGACTGTATCTCCGGATGGTTCAGCCCGGTTTTGGCCCAGTCTTGCTCACGAGGGGACGTACACTGAGACGTCTGTAGACCTTGGTGGAAACCTGTGCAACCAAGTATCACCTGTTAAGGTGGGCAGCCAGACTAAACCGCTGGATATTCATTTATATGTCTTCAAAGCAGAGCGTAACTGATTTCTCCTTGTCGTTTAACCAGGGTGGTAGTTTCATCGTGTCATCGTTCCGCGGGCAGCTCATCCGTGTCATTCCCGATTCATCCGGTAGACTGTACCAGAGGCCGGTGCAGCATGGTCAGAGAATCCTGTCTGGAATCGGACGCAGAGTTTCCAGCCTGTTCGGCATGCGTGGACCCCCGTCTGACCTCACGGTTAGAACCGTTCTCTGGTGTCACTGATGTAAGGTCTGATGTGTTTGGATGCTGACGGGTGTCTCTCCTCTCAGGTGTTCAGTGTGCTGTGGGTGAAAGAGTCCGGCTGGCTGTATTCTCTCACCTCGTGTGGGGTTAACAAGTGGGAGGTGGATGAGAACTGTGAACAGCAGGTTTTGAGCTGGACCACCAATCAGATCATCACGGACAGCATCGCCGATGCCATCTGGGTCAGAATTACACAAGAACACACACAGTAACACCAAATTGGTCGTATTCAATGACTGTTTTTAATGTGTCTGATATCTTTTTGATATCTCTTGTAGGACTCAGAAAGTAACTACTCGGAGATCAAGAAAGGAGTAAATGTTGCTTATCTGGACATGCAGCTCAGCAAGTAAGTCATTGATGTCATCACCTGTATGTTTGGTCAGTTGTAGCCTGTGTCTGATTGGCTGTCGCTGTACGTCTCTACAGCGCAGGATTGGTGGTGTTGGCAGCAGCGTGGCATCTAGCCGACACGCCGTGTCTGGCATATTTCTGCCTGGTCACCATTGCAGAAACCACGAATCTCAGTCCAGACCAGCTCACTGTGGAGGTTACCAAATATAACCCGCCCTTCCAGGTACAAAAGAGGACAGGCTTAAATTCTGGAGATGTAATCACACAACTGCTTATTGTGACAGAAAGTGACTGTGGAATGTTGCTTGGATGCATTTTAAGTAACATCACTTGTGTTGTAGAATGAGGAGGAGCTACAGAAGACTCGATTGATTTTGCCAGTGGCATCCAGTCCTGCAGCATATCTCTATAATGAAGAGATGGTGTTCACCTGCAGCACTGGAGCTGGACGTGGAGCTCCTCCAGAGGAGAAGATATCCTTCAGCTCTCCAGGTATGGCCATCTGTGGACGCTGAAACATGTAGTGATGTATGCAAACCCAAACCGAACAGTTCCAAGTAGATTTTAAAATAACTAACCACTGACACAAACCCTAACCACAATAACACAAAGTTATTACTGCATTATCTGTCATCAACATGCAGTGACATACTCGGTTTTAAATAGAATTCTTTCATCATTTATTCACCCTTATGTTATTCCAAACCTGTACGACTTTCTTTCTTCTGCTGAACACAAAAGAAGATATTTTAAAGAATGTTGATTAACAAACAATATTGACCTCATTTGACTTCCATTTGACATAAAACCACAGAGACATTTCACAGAATATCTTCTTTTGTGTTACACAGTCATATATAGGTTTTGAATGTCGTGGAGGTAAATAAACAATTTTATTTTTGGTTAAAGAATAATAATTTTACAATGATATGTAGACCACATCAGTTCGGCTATTCTGTGTGTACATCAGTAAATGTTTAGTGTTCACTAACTTGATCAAACTCAACTAGAACTAATTTACTTTGTCATATGCTGTGCTACTATCCATTTAATTCCTTCCATTTTATTCTCAATAAATTTACAGTTTAACTTTGAATTAGTCATGATACAGAAGTAAAATAGGTTGTAGGATTTCATGTTGAATAGGTTTATGATTTAGGTTTGACTTCAGGTTTATCGTCTCTTTCTGCAGGTGACCGTATCCGTGGTGCAGGGGTTTGCGAGAGTCTGCCTGTGTTTTTCTCTCAGAACAGCGGGCTTGTTGCCGTGGTAGCAAGAGAAAGTGCTTCCCTCCTCCCGGAGAACATGGAGGAGTCACTCTGCACATCAGTGGCTGGACCCGAGGTCTGTGACGAGTTTACCTAAAGGGATCATGTCTTTTATTTTTTTTTCTTGAGGTCCACTTATTATGTTGGAGAAGTTGTGTCTCTTCCTCTGACCTTTATTTGACCCCTTTGAGCATCATTCAAATGCATTTACTCAACTCAGACTTCATTGGGAATTTTTACTGTTTTTTTAATCAGGGCACCTCATTAGAGACACCCCCTAAAATAGATATGGTGGCCCAGGAGGACAAAACTAAACTTCTCAAACAAGCATTCCTGCAGTTCTGTCGGTTAGTGTTTTCAGATTGAGTTTTTTCTTTTTGGCATTGTGTTTTACGTGGCTGTTGACAGCATGTCTTGTGCTTTTCTCTGCAGTCACGATCTGATTGGTGCTCAGAGCATGGTGGACGAGCTCTTTCCCAGCGATGGCGAGGGAGGTGCTGAACTGGATGGGGTTGTGACACAGATTGACCTGGACCTCGTGGACGACTACCCTGCGTGTGACCCTCGCTGGGCTGAGTCAGTACCTGATGGTAATAAAGTTACAGGTTAACTGATTTGGAAATGAAATCGCAAACACAATGTGAACAAGGCCTTTGTAACCCGAAGTGTGTTTTGTCCTGTAGAGGGCGCCGGGTTCACGCTGACATCTCTGATCCTTTTGCATCAGTTGGAGGATAAGATGAAAGCTCACCGCTGCCTTATGGACTTCCTGCTTCAGGTTTCTCATTGTTACAAACCGACATGCATTTTATAAAAACGCTCTCATACTTCACTTGGTGTTCAGTGATGTATTTCTGTGTACTTCACAGACGGGTCTTCTAGATCGCATCACCTCCGCGACGGTGCGCTCAACACCGATGGCAACGCGACTCTTGTTGTGTGAACACGCAGAGAAACTTTCAGCCGCCATTGTGCTGAAGAACCATCATGCCAAGCATCCCGAGCTGGTGAACGCTGCCATCCTATCCGCCCTGAAGAAGAAAAACAAGGAAGTATCTGCCAACCTCACCCCTGCCGATGTGTTCTTCAGGGAGGTGTGGAACTTGTGTTTCTGGCTAAAAAAACACTTGCTCAGTAGTTTAAAATAGCTTAAGTGTGTCGCATCTTTCACCAGGTGTCTCAGATCTCCTCCATCTTTGAGTGTCTGTTGGATGAAGAGGAAAAAGCTTTAAAACAGAATCCTGATGAATCCGTACGGTGGGCTGAAGTTGTGCTCAACATCAATGACATCATCAAGGTGCGTTGCTCATGAGATCAGCAAAAACATTTTTAGAGGCTTTGCGTGTCATACTCCTTATCTCTGTGAAGTGAATAATTGCCACGTTTTGTTTGGTAGGATATGCTTCAATCTGCCGCACAGTACAGAGATACCAAAGCATCTCTATACCGAGCACCAGAAAGCTCCGGCCCAGAGCCAGAGTACATCCCATGGACAGGTAGATGTTTCTTCCACCCCAGACCGTCACAGCAAAATAAAAACATTTTGTATGGCCATAATATATCCCCAACTTCTCATCAGCCTCAGGTGGAGTTGGCGGCGTTCGTACGGCAATCACGCGGCAGCATGAGGTGATCCTCCGTGCGGTGTATCCGTACGCAGACGCTGAACTGCGTAACGTGCTGAGCGAGCAGCTGGTGGCGCTGTTGGACTCTCTGCTGAGCGGTTACGTGGCTCAGTTGACGTCTCTCCGGCGTGCCGCCCATCAGGAACGATATGACGCTCTGGAGCACGAGTACATGCAGAAACGCTCGGAGCTGCTCACACCTCTGCGTGAGTTTACATCACTGATTGGTTATGTGGTTATTTGTTTTTCAGTGCTTGGAGCAGAAGATAAGCAAATACGTTTATGATGATAACTTAAAATTCATGTGCACCATCACCCTGAATTAAAATCTACATCACATGAGTTTTTGAAACTTTCATGAAAATGTGTTGTTATGGATAAATGAGCACATCCATGGTCCATTTGATCACCAGCTAATTTTTGTTAAATATGTAATGTCAGTCGGTCTCCTTTTATTTAGTTTTTGGGTGAAATAAATTGAACAAGACATTATGTCATTTGTAAATGACTTTGTTAATTGTGAATCTTTATCATGATTAAAATGACAAATGCTTTGCTTAATAGAAAAATAAAAATATGAATGCATTTTTCTTTTATTCTGACAGTGGAGTTGGGTCAGCATCAGTGGGTCGCAGCGCTGGCTGAGAAATACTGCGACTTTGACATATTAGTGCAGCTGTGCGAGCGGACCGATAACCAGAGTCGACTCCAGCAGTACATGGTCAAATTTGCTGATCAGGTAACAAACACCATGAGTTTTGAAAACCGATGACATCTTGATTATGAAATAGATTTACCCATAATCCTCTGCGTTTGCTAGAATTTTGCTGACTTCCTGTTCCGCTGGTACATGGAGAAAGGCAAGAGAGGGAAACTCCTGTCTCAGCCAATAGCAACGCATCAGCAGCTGGCCAGCTTCCTGCAGGCTCACGATCACCTCAGCTGGCTGCATGACATACATGTGCAGGACTATCAGAGAGTAAGAGCCAATCTTTACACACACACACGGAACATGAAACAGCAACAAACTGTTATTGACTGCTCTCTGGTTTTCACATCAGGCTCATCGCACTCTGTACGGCCAGGCCAACATGGAGACGCGATACTTCACTAAGAAGAAGACCATGCTGGCCCTCAGTAAACTCACGGCTCTCGCGTCAGACATGCCTGAAGTCGTGCACCGCAGACAGCTCAACGGTTCGTTCTGTTCTTGCTTATAGTGAATTAACAGTGTTAATGTGTTCAGATTCTCTAATCGCTTCATCTGAGGCATGTTAGGTCACAAGCCTTCCATCTCTGTAGCCTCTTATTACAACATAATAAAAATCTGTGTATATACGTATGTAAACATATAAATGTTTGTTGCTGTAGATATAGTCGAACAGGAGAGGTTTCTACTTCATCAAGAGACTCTGCCTAAACAACTGCTGGATGAGAAACAACTAAATCCTGATACCATGCCTCTGCTGAGCCCTCACAACCTCATTAATGTGAGCAGAAGTCATTTTCATATACGTTCATGTGTGCATGCTTATGTGCATTGCTTGGGAATTAAAGCCATGATCATAACATTGCTAGTTTAATTAAAAAAATTAAAACGATTATATATATATCATGGGACGCTTTGCAGTATATGCTTGCGTAATGTCAGATATATAAAATCCTTCCATCCAGCTCTAATGAACACAAAAAATTTTGCACCGCATATTCTCATCTCTATTCTTTCTCAGCTTTATATCTGTGATGAAAACCGCGGTGCCAACGAGTACGACTTTAAAAAAGCTCTTGATCTGCTGGAGTACATTGAGGAGGTATATCTGCATTCGGTATCATAATATAAAACATTACAATGAAGCTGTATATGTTATATTTATTCATCACCTGTGTGTGTCTGTAGGAGGACGCTGTTGATCTTGAGGCCCTGAAGCGAGATATCTTCAGTAAGGCCTTGAAGAAAGATTGGAAAGAGAGGTGAGCTTCAAACAAAATCCTTGTGAAACATTTCGACTTTCTTTACCTTTATTTTACCTTTACAAAGTAAGTGGTCCTTTTCGGTTAGGTCATAATAAATGATTGGTGTCTCCTTCAGTTGGTCATCGTCTGATGATAATGATGACCCATTGGAAGCAGCCAGAGACAGCACTTTTGTTAAGATTCTGCAGAAACTCATTCAAGAAGGTACAACCGCTCTTTCCGTTTTATTATATAACACACACTTGACCACTTTTAGTTGTTCTTCAAGGTTTCTAATGTTCACAAAACTACTCTGTGATTTGTTTTTTCAAGCCGACCCTAAAAACAGACACGTGATTGACATGTCTTGTGTGTGCGCTTACACAGGTGTTCCTCTGCAGTCGTACCTGCCCGATGTGAAGGATCTTCTACAGCAAGAAGAGCTGGAAAGTCTTAAATCAAAGCCGTACTTTGAGTTTCTCATGCGAGCCAATTACGAGCACTACCTTAAAGCTCAGATATGACATCACTTCCTGTTTCTTTGCTGACTTTGCCTTTGTACCGTTTCATACAATAATTAAATATGTGATCCAACCTATAAAACAAATTTGCGAATAATTTCTGAAGTACTTCACTAATTATCAGTTATTAATGGTTATTTGTAAGGCAGGTCGTTCATGATCAAAAAATTTATCCCGTTTGATGATCAATCATGATCAGTTGTCCCAAAAAGTCTTTCGACACTTAAAAATGCACGCTTGTCACTGTAATAACAAAAAATCAATGCAATTGACATTAGTTATTAAGACAAATAGCACAAGCAGACTTCTGAAGCAATACATTTGGTCACAGTTCAAAATAGATTTAATGTGACCAAAAGGTTTGTGAAACTTACTATCAAGAACTGCAAAGAATCAAGTTCTAAATGTTTTAAGAAAGATATTTTGTTATCTAATGCACTGACATTAATAGTTTTAGGTGCAGCATAACTGTAAATACTTTTTTGGGCCATTGTACGTGCAGATTTTATTAGAGTATCTTGTTTCTTCTCCTTGATCTTCTCCTTCGCTCCCCCTCCCAATGACTGTTTCTTCTCGTCTCCTCCTTGAGCAGCTGCTGTGAAGAAAGCAGCTGAATCCATAGAGAAACAAATGTCTCTCCTGAGCTCCTAAAAATAGGGAAGGGAGGGTAAAATTAGTGCCGTCCTTTGTAAACAAGCTGCACTTTACCGACGCTTCTCTGACACCCTATATGGGGCAGGAGCCTCCGAATTTCTAAAGTCACCGGTTAAACTGTCTGGGACTGAAGACAGATATATGATATTCACTTTGCTAAACTGTGAAATGGCATTCAGGGTTAGTATCGAGCTTCTAGGCACGTATGGTGGTAAACAAATGACTTCTGGTTCATGGACAGAGGAAACATGAGTGTATTTAATAACTCTGTGAATCTCCCAAACATCATTTAGAAAAAAGTTTTGAAGTTTTCATATTCCGTTGCTGATCTTGAATAAATTGGCGCTTTTGTTAAACGGTCGATCATCATTTATATGCCATTACAGTTTAACTTGGTGCAGAATGACAAAATACAGTATATACAAGTCTTCTGTGTTTATTTTAGGGACAAAATATGTCATCATTGTTTTTAGTAAATTGTTTAGTTAAGCATCAAAATATAGTTTTTCCAAATATGTACTTTTACATGTAATTTCCCCGTCCTGAATCTGTGCCTTTCTATGGGACTCTTCTACCCCAATCCTATCTGATCTGTCACGTTTTTGTGTATGATGTACACAAAAACATGACATTATGAGTCAACAAAAACCAAAATTGATTAATAATAAAAAATAAATTAAGAGAAATATCTGTCACTAAATCTAAAAGTAAAAGACCTGTAAAGAATGTTAAGAAAGAAACTGATGATGCATTATTAATAATTATGTATACGTTTTGCCCTTATTGAGCTACAAAAGCATATATATCAACCCTGACTTCATATGTTCATTGGTATGGAGAACATGGCATGTGTCGGGTGCGAGGCGTGTCGTAGCCCCTACACGGCCGGTGGCGTTCGGGGGTCCGGAGCGCCATATATGGATCGTCCCGGGCGCCCCCGCGCTCGACCCACCGACGCCCAAATATGGACGAGGATCGGGAAGAATTCCAGATGAATGCACGGACATTCCTTAATGGTTGTAAAAGACAGGACGGGTATATAAGATAGCGGGTCTGACTGGAGCAAACGGCGCTTCAGTTCGAGTCTATCAGCAGGAACAGCAACAGGTAAGCGAGCACGAGCGACACGGGAACGCGCGACGCGATTCATTGAGTATTTATTAATATCCGAGACTACATTAATCGTAATGATGTTATACATTTTACATTTACTTTATTGCGTTTAAAGGCAATGAAATACAGGGTTATTTATATATATTACACGCTTTTTTCCCACATTTTAGAATAGTAATAAATTCATCAAAACCATGAAATAACTGGGAATTATGTTGTGAATAAAAGCATGAACACTGTTATATTTCGTCATCTTTAAAAGTAGTCACACTTTGTCTAAAATTTGTAAAATCATCCTCTTGATATTTTATAATTTCTATCTATGCTGGACTCTTATTGACTGATTTTCATTCATTATTTGCTCTAATTAATTCAAAAATGTTTTTAAATACAATTTTTGTTTTCTAATTATATTTTTATCTACAAAAGCAATTGTAAACATTGAAATATACACCTTCAGATTAAAAGATTTGTAAGATCATATTAAAACATTTTTGTCAATTGTGTCTAAACTTTAACTGGTACTGTAATTCAAAAAGATTTAGTAATGATTTACAAAATACAGCTTTATGAAGAAACGATTTAGAAACATAATAAAATGTAATTAATAAAATTTATTACAAAAAATTATTAAACGGAAATAAAGTTGAAAGACTGAAACTCTGTATATATGAACTCTGTATATATATGAACATTATCTTTTAACATCTAGTTATCATCTAGTATGCATTTTAGTACTGTAAGTATGCTGTCTGTATTAAGTATGCAATGTATTATTGTATAAGGTCACATATAACTACAATTTATAATTAATGTTCATTTAGTTCCTTTAATACAGTTTCTTCATGTGTTTTTTTGATAACCTGTAACTAAATGATAATGATTTTGCATTATTTAAGATACACTGGTATAAAGTTTGTCAAAAGATTTATTTTTACAGGTTTCGTTTTCTCTGTCTGTTCTTAGAACCGATCAAGATGTGCGACGACGACGAGACTACAGCTTTGGTGTGCGACAATGGCTCAGGACTGGTCAAAGCTGGTTTTGCCGGTGATGACGCCCCCAGGGCTGTGTTCCCTTCCATCGTCGGCCGCCCTCGTCACCAGGTACATACAGATATCCTTATTTAATGGTAAAGGAGGCGCATTGAGCTATTCTGATCATGTTGTGTTTCTCTCACTCCTCTCCAGGGTGTGATGGTTGGTATGGGTCAGAAAGACTCCTACGTTGGAGACGAGGCTCAGAGCAAGAGAGGTATCCTGACCCTGAAGTACCCAATCGAGCACGGCATCATCACCAACTGGGATGACATGGAGAAGATCTGGCACCACACCTTCTACAACGAGCTCCGCGTGGCCCCAGAGGAGCACCCCACCCTGCTCACCGAAGCCCCCCTGAACCCCAAAGCTAACCGTGAGAAGATGACACAGATCATGTTTGAGACCTTCAACGTCCCTGCCATGTACGTGGCCATCCAGGCCGTTCTGTCCCTGTACGCTTCTGGCCGTACCACTGGTAAGATCTTAAGGGCTTTCTTAATTCTGCAAAAGACATTTGGCACAATTGTAATTGTGATTTGTAGTTAACTAAATGATTTCTTGTTCTTGGCTGGTTTTAGGTATTGTACTGGATTCTGGTGATGGTGTGTCCCACAATGTGCCCATTTATGAGGGTTACGCCCTGCCCCACGCCATCATGCGTTTGGACTTGGCTGGTCGTGATCTGACAGACTACCTGATGAAGATTCTGACTGAGCGTGGATACTCTTTCGTCACAACTGGTGTGTATCTAGCCTATTTGTCATGACAGAACCTTTAGTTGGAGTACTTTTGGGTTACAGAAATAACTTGACAATCCTCAAAATAGGCTCAAATTTATTTAAGCAAATTATCTTCTTTAGGAAATTATACTTTTAGTGGGATTTTGAGTCAAATATTTTTTGTAAGGTGCACTTTAATATATTGGCACATGCATGTGTAATCACAGAATTAACTAACTTTTGATTTGGTGTCCATCATAGCCGAGCGTGAGATAGTCCGTGACATCAAGGAGAAGCTGTGCTACGTCGCCCTGGACTTTGAGAATGAGATGGCCACTGCAGCCTCCTCATCCTCCCTGGAGAAGAGCTACGAGCTTCCTGACGGTCAGGTCATCACCATCGGTAACGAACGTTTCCGTTGCCCCGAGACCCTCTTCCAGCCTTCCTTCATCGGTACGTCTGAAAACAAAAGTAACACTATTGCGTGCCCCTGCTTTATCACATTTTAGTTTCTAAATGTTATTCTCTATAAACACTTACAAAGGTATGGAGTCCGCTGGCATTCACGAGACTGCCTACAACAGCATCATGAAGTGTGATATTGACATCAGGAAAGATCTTTACGCCAACAACGTCCTGTCTGGTGGTACCACAATGTACCCCGGTATTGCTGACCGTATGCAGAAGGAGATGACAGCTCTGGCTCCCAGCACAATGAAGATTAAGGTAATGGGGTTAATAATAATCCAATCCAATACTTTGTTTTAATAAGAGCTGTCTTCATTTTGTCCGTCAATATTTGATTGCATTGTGAACTGTCTCTGTAGATCATCGCTCCCCCTGAGCGCAAGTACTCCGTATGGATCGGTGGCTCCATCCTGGCTTCCCTGTCCACCTTCCAACAGATGTGGATCACCAAGCAGGAATACGATGAGGCTGGACCCAGCATCGTCCACCGCAAGTGCTTCTAATTGCCCGGCCTACCAACCTGTGACCGCCTCCTGCTTAGAAACCAGGCGAGGTCGCATTGCTCCTGTGGACTGTTCAGGACAGTTTTATACATTTGTTATTTATATAACAACACTTTTGCTATTACTTGACGTATAAGCAAGAACTTCACAAAACATAAACTGGGACAAGAACACGTCCAGGGAGAAATACCAAGCGTTGCACAGAAATGTATTTATTACTTTCATAGCTTGGTATTTTGATCAAAATGGAAAATGTTTGAAATGGAAGGACCCTCTTCTTCTACCCTTGTGACGTTAACGCTGCCGTACGTTCCACATCCAATCAAAGACCAACAAAAAACACACACCAACAGACTAATAAACATGTTAAAAATCTGTTTTTAAACATGTAGTCATCAATGAATATACTGCTGTTCTTGTAGCTTTAAGCCACACCTCATACTGAGACAGACAAAATAATATTTACACAACCTTTCAGATTGTTTACAGATGATAAACATTGAATTGACTCTTGTTATGTCTGTAATCTGGCAACTATATAAACCATCAGGATTCTTTAAGGGGATGTTCATGGTTTATGAGCTTGAATGGACTATTAAAGTCTTTATTAGGAGAGAAAATCTAGTTAGTAGTACCTAATTATCTCACTACTTGTCAAGTGTAGTATAATCACATATTACAGATATAATCTTAAATGTTTGTATTAATCTGCACAAAGCAAACATTTGATTGGCTTCAATGCCTGTTAAATTATTAGCTAATTTTTTTAAATCTTAATTAAAAAAAAACAAACTTGCCATTTACACTTTTTATGTAATTTAAACTTATGTTATTATAAAATGCTTTACGCCTTTAATATGCTTAGGTGTCGGTCTTTCCTTTTTTTTACACAAATTTGAGCAAAACCTCCTTTTGGTGACATCCTCACTGATAAAAACTTTTAAAAAATAAAGCAAATAAAGTTTTGATTGTAAAATGGCATGTTTTCTTTAGGAGTTATGTGCATTAAAAACAATAGTAGTCTATGGAATGCCCCCATTTAGGCCTACATTTTATTTTTTTAATTTTATGTAAAAGATATGTTTGAATTGGATTACTTGGAGCAAATAATGAATTAAAAGCAGCCAATAAGAGTCCAGCATAGATAGAAATTCCTTTAGTACTGTTTAACCTGTTAACTGTCATTGTTCCTCTTAATAACACTTCCTGTTATTTTCTCTATTCACTTTAATAGTTCATAGTTTCATTTTAATCTAATCATGACAAACTATAAATTGATGGAAAGGTATAAGACTCAAGATTAAATATTTGACACATTTTCATAACAAAAAACATTACCAAAACAAATGTTAATGTTACTGTCATTTATTAAAAAAATGAAAAACATTTTTTAAAAGACTTTTAATATCTAATAATTAAAAATGTATTTACTCTGCTGTGACAGTTGTCAGATTAAAGAACTTCTCAGATTGAGACCTCAAGAAGCTAATGATAAAATGTCAAAATTATGACTTATTTTAGATGCTTTTAGTCACAACATTATTCTCACAAACGTGTTATTTCATGGTTTTGATGAATTTAGTACTTTTTTTTTTAAGGGTTTCCAAACTTTTGACTGTCACTAGCCTATATGTATATGCAACAGAAAACAGTTTAATTTCCAAAAGCATTTTAACTTTGACATCACACAAAAAAACATACTTTCATACCTCCAAATCAGTGTTTTGTAGAAAGTTTTGCACGAGGTGAAATACTGCTCGTGGGCTAAACGGGTGTTGGTGATGACAGAAAATGTCTGCGTTATATAATAACGACCTGCTATGATTATAACTGATACTTCTAATTATGTCACTCCCCTTTACAACATTATTTCGGTATAAGGTTAAATAATATCTAAAGTCATTGAAATAAAATAGCACTGATATCACCAACCAGAGCAAAGCAGGTGATTCATTAGACGGTCAACCGGCTGCGTGTGATGATGTGCGCATGCGCACTGTAAATCACGGAGGCTGTCATGCATCAGTGGGGAGGGTTGTTTTTCTAGTACGCAGCAATCGAAAAATAAGCGGATATTTATGAAATTGATAGTGATACGAAAATAAAAATGCTCATCTTCATTTTCTAGCGTTAAAGCAACGACTGACAGGGTAAGAGTAAAGCATTTATATTCATCCGAGTCAATATTTAACATGTAAAGACAGAAACATATCGCTGTGACCCTGTAACCAGCTTGTTTTATTTCATATATTTAGATGCTTTATATTCATAGATTTCATTAATAAGAAATTTGATTGTAATTATTTATTGCATTAGATTATTATGACGCGAACATTAAGTCGCAATGTATAAATCACACGATAAATCTGCATTAAAATCTGAACATTAGCAAAGGTCCGTTTGTAAGCTAGGACACTGGCTTATCTATTATGTAAACAATATAAATAAATAATGTGAACAGTGGGCTGTAACCTACTTTACCTTTAGGCACTTGATCAGTTTGTCATTATGCACGTAATATGTGTGTACTACGAAGTGTACTACTGATGTATACTACGAGGAGAAGCATTGCAACCGATGGTGACTAAGAGTCAAGTGCTCACAAGTGCATTATCCTTGTGATGTTACGTTATTGTTTTATGTTTATTCTTTAGAATACTGCTTCATCCAGGCAAAATGTCTGGCAATAACAGCATCCAAGTGTCCAAGAAGGTCCGGAATACAGAATACATGAAGAAGTTCAAGGATCCGAAGTGGGAGACTTTCTCGAAATGTTACGAGGACTCTGTGAAGTACAGACTGAGCCGGCGGATGATGGAACAGACACACAGGCCGTTGTTTGGGGATGGTTGGGACAGCGGGTCCGAGTCAAGTGGACAGTCCAGTCCAAAGGTAAATGGCAAACACTACACATCATCATCAGAGTCCAGGAACGGGACGGAAGAGGTTGTGAACACCTGGAAGCCACAAGTAAATGGTGACGTTCATACGGATGGCAGTACCTTGGACAGCTCGCCTCCCTTGGGTAGGTTAAAATATTGTGTTAGTTTCCTATCGTAATATTTAAGTTGAACTCAAAAATCATGCGTGGTGGTTGTCTTTAAGTGTTTAAGTGTTGTCTTTGCAGAAAATGGTTTTAAAAACATAACTAACAACGGACCATCAGAATCCACTACAAAACGCCGTCCGAGACACCGAACCCCTCGTTCGGAACCGTGCTACCCTAATAAGGACCTGGACAGTGATACATCACATCTATCCGTGTTGAGAAAGCAATCCAGAGCTAAGAGCCAACCGCCGGGCAATACCAAAGAACGGACGTCCAACCGTGAGAACAGACGCTCGTTCATCCGGAGCGACTGGGCAGAAAGGAATATTGAGACCAGGAACAGACAGAAACCAAACATGAGAGCATCTGTGTCTGCTGGAGAGGTGAGACTTTGGAAATAACTAAAACTGGGGAATGAAAACTAGACGTAACCACAATCTTAGTGGTTAGGAATAACAATATTATCAATTTGTTGGAAAGAACGTGAGCGTGTTTTTAAAAGATAAGATTTTAATAAATTATACATGCAGTACAGAGAGGGAAATTTTGACGTTCAACCACAAGAGAAACCTGTTGTAGTGTGCTAATCACTGAAATGAAACTCTGTCGGATATCTGACACTGCATGAGGAAGAAGTGAATTATTTAACGTAGAAGCTAGAGCTGAATTACCTTCTCTAGTATACAGAGGTTTAATAGGTTAACCAATGGTGGATTTCTCAAGGATCGCTGCAGAAAACAATAAATATGCTTTAAAAACCTCACATGGATATATATTGACATCTGAGCTATCAGTATGATGAAAACCTTTGAGAACAACATTTTTCCACGGTAAGGTTGACATTTCATTATTTACTCACCGTTATGTTGTTCCAAAGTCTTTTAAACACTGTGTGTCACAATTACTTCTGAGACCCGGAGACATCGTTATGTGACATGATGAGGATGTCTGGTTTGATGTTAATAATGAGACACACTGATATTATTGACCTCAAACTCACAGTAATGTGTGACAATTTTATGCAATATTTCTTCTTGTAGACCACCTTTAATATGTTTGAATTGTAAATGTGGCATGCCTTTTATATCTCCATTTTCAGATTCATCACGCTGACGTGGGTGTCCAGACGAGAAGAGAGTCGGAAAAACGCACAAGAGGATCAGATCTGCGCAGGGCGAGGTCAGCTGACCTGGAGAAGTGTCGTCGCTCACAGCTGAGTGTTGCGGATGAGCGGTGGATGACTGAGTACATGCGATGCTTCTCTGCTCGATTGAGATAGACGACTGATAGGGTCAGTTTTGATCTTTAAACTGTAGGAAGATATGGGGATTTCAGGTAACAAATCTCAAACCAGCACTACAGAACGATTGTAAAACAATATACTACAGACCATTTTAAAAGACAGGAAGTGAAGAAAAAGATTCTTACATTTCTATGTATATATTAAAAAAGTAGAGAAAAATGAAATGTTTAATAAGTTATTAAAGTAATAATAATTCCATATTTTTGAAGAATGGCTATAATCACTTTGTCATAAAGGTATAGAAGGACCAAACATTTAACTACGACACCAAAACACATTTGGTATGACATGAATTGTGATGTGTTTTTAAATACCTTTAATGTCATATTTCCATTTAAGTTTTTTATTTTCAGATGCATATTGAATCAGGTTGAACTGCAAAATATCTTATTCTTAATATTTTATCTTCCAGTAAAATCATCTAAAATAAATATATTTACTTTAGCAGAATCGCATCACATTGCTTTTGGAGTTTTTTGCTTATCCTTTTGGAAAATAGTTTTACTTTTTGAAACAGAAACTCAGAAAACAATAAACAATTCAAGATGGACTGAAAATGTTTTGCCACTTTGGTACACAAAAGATATTTGTAGTTATTTTTGCATGTCAGAAACTGCATTTTTAATTGAGTGGACCAAACTATTAGGAACAAACAATGAGAAATAATTTCTCATCTTCTCACTTTTGAGAAGCTTCAGCCTGTCTAAATCATTCAGTTCAATTGCTTTAAATGTTTGATTGTGATGTTTGGTTTGTGTTTATTCACATGATCAGTGGATTGTGTTTGAGTGCTGTGTTGAATCAAAGTAAAGTGAAATTTTAATGTTTTTCTAACAAAAGGAATATTTTTCACATTATCACCGGTCGTCACTATTTAAGTCTTTTAAAAAATCGAGGGCTAGTCGAGGCAATCACTTGATTTTTTGAATGTGATCATTGCAGCTCTGTACATTACCATGCATTGAGTTTATTTATTATATTCTTTTGAAGATTGTTTGAACTGGACATCTGAATGAAAATACATATTGTGGTGGGGAACCTATATATATTTTTTCCTTTTTATTCTGTGTTATAGACACTTACAATGAGTTGCCTAATACAAACTTAAGACATTTGTTTTGGTCTTAATCTTAAAATTCATTCTGTGATCATTTTCTCACCATGTTCATCCGAATTCTTACAATTAGATTTCCAGATTCATAAAATCATTCAAAAGCACTGAAAGAGCAACGATTAATGGATTTGTTTGTATACATTTATGTGAAGCCATTTAATATGTGAGGAACAGAGTGAAATTTAAGTCAGTAATAATTGATAATCTCCTTCAACTGGATCAATCTGACTTGTGAATGAATCATTCAGATTTAAAGAACTAGATCAACTTATTCATTGAAAAGATCCAAGAAAGCACAAAGAGCTTATAGAAATAAATTATACACTTTTGCTGTTATTTTCTTGCTTGTGATTTCGTGATGGAGCTGTTCTATATATTGTTACTCACAATGACACTCTTGAATGAAATATTCTGTTTATTTTGTGCAATGTTTACATTTTGACCACTGTATTTGTACATGAGAACATGCACAGCTAGATATATTTTAATCTGATGAACACACGTAATCTAATGCTTTGCTGTGAATAAACTATGTTTGAATAACATCCTGTTACCTTAATAATGTATCATAGCGTCACTATATTCTATACAAAATAGATCTAGTATTTAAAGGAACAGTTCACCCAGTTTTATTTTAGGTAAACTTTACCTTTAAATGAACACAGGAACGTTTTCCCCATCAGTCCAGCTATTAACCCACATCCTCAATACTGCCAGATGCCGTATACATAACCACGATCCAGGACACTGTGCCAAAGCATCTTTCTACATCTGACAGCAGCTGTGATGTAGTCTGGCCTCGCTGACAGACAGCACACAGGTCTGGATGATGTCATCTACGTCTTTGTTTGGTATTGGCTGTTAAGCACCATGATGAGAAGTGCTAACATGCCGCTGAGATCCGTTTAAGCGACACTATAAATAGACACCTGCTAAATGTCTAATCTCACAGACAGCTGCACCGTCTGTGGGATACACAACACAAAAGTCTGTGTGTGTGTTTATTCAAAAATCTTCATCACTGAATCATTGTTCCTGCGTGTCTTAACGCTGGTATTGTGTGTGTTGATTGTTATCGCATCAAAAGCTGTTCATGTCTGTGTTTTTTTAAGAAGGTTTTCGGCCTCTGTCGAGTTGGAAACTTAAGACACTTTTGTTAAACCTCCTTCATCTCCTTCTCTATTACTCAGCAGATTATGGGTGATGTTGGCAAAGATCATTAACCAGCAGACCAGCTGCTTCTGTATAACACCTGTCTTTTCTGATCTTCACCACCCTGCACAAGAGTCTTAACTTCTGCAATCTGATTAATACAAACTTACAACCGTGTAAAGGAACTTTGTAGATCTTCATTGTTCAGACTTGTGATTAATAGAATAGAACAAAAACTATAAAGCAAAAGACACAAACTGAATTCACATCATTGCTCAAGATGGTGCCATGGTACCGACCTCACATAATTCACTAGTGATTTTATTCAACTAGTTTCCTTCTTTCCATTATATATTGCCAACCCTGATCTAAAGAGTCCCACAAATGTACAAAAAGAAATGATTTTGGAGAGAGAGAGATCAGAGAGCAGCTGTTGGGTCGCCCATCAGCTTGACATTATTCCACATGTGCTAAACATGTGTCAGCCGCTGTCTGTCCAGATCTGAAGTGCATCACGCGTCCCGTCTGCGTGGAGCCGTCTGTCTTAACACGGCTGCACCTGTCTCACCACAGCCAGCTGTGACATCTTCAGCGTAACTCACAGCTGTCGCTCTTAACGGGTTAGATGACATCATGAATGAGCTGTTTCATCACCCCACAGAAACCACTGTAAGTATATCTGTCTTTTAAAACTAAGCTGTAAGATACACACTACTGTTTAGGGTCACTTACTCATCTTTTGTAGAATAATAGCAACTCGTCAAAACTATCGAACAACACAAATGTAACTATGGAAATTATGCTGTCCAAAATAAAATGTATTTGACATATGTCACATCTTTAGTGGAGACGCCCTTTAACTAAAGTTTATATAAATGTTCTCTTGGCGTTTTATCAAGCAGCTTCTTGAGTTCTCTGAGATGCTTTTTAATGCAGTTTCTTTCTTTTCTGTGCTTTTATTGGCTGTTTTTTCTTCATTATTCATTTAAAATAATGAAGTGATTAAAGAAATTAATATGTTGGCAAAATTATATATTTCCTCACTTAATTCATTTCAAATATTTAGACATGTGACTTTGTGAAAAGGTTTGTAAGGTTATGAATAACATTTCACTCAAGTGACCCTAAACTGCTGTTAATGCTGTTTCTTACCCTACTTTTATGTCTATTTGTCTATATTTGAACACTATTTAAAGAATACAGGCTTTCCAGAGGACAGCAGAACCTTAATATGGGTTTCAGTCCTGTCATAACCCCAACCATCAGCCCAAAAACAGAAGACTGGAATGAGATAACATTACAAGGTAAATGTAATGTATTTTTGTATATTTAATGATATTGAAGGAAACTAAAGAGTATTGGCATTATTTAATAAAGGAGAGACCAGGATGGTACCATCATCAGAGAAAATATTTCTCTGCTTAGATAGATGGTCAGGATTTAACTCAACTAGGCCCTCTACAGGTGGACAATCTCAAATACTAAAGGTTCTTTGTCGGGCTGTATGGTTCCATTAAGAACTTTTAACATACATAGATCATTTCTGTTCCACAGTGGAAAAAGATTTTTAGACTATAAAAGCGTAAGAAAGAAATGGTTCTTTAAGGATTCTTTGACCGAATCTTTCTTTGGGGTATAAAAGACATTCTAAAAGGTATACAAACAAATTCACTGCTGGATTAACAATCACACACACACACAGGTGTCAGATCTTCATCAGCTCTTAGTCTGCTGTTGTGCTGTTGTTTCGGCATGATTTCTGCAGCAGGTGGGAGCTGTGGTCAAGACATCCCGCGAGGAGAAACCAGTCACCATCTGCCCGTCTAATTCCCACAGGTGGCTTCTGTCTCGTCTCATTACGTGATCGGCTACAGCACAGGAGTACACGCTGATCCTGGATCAGATGCATTGAGGTCAGGTCTAATCACAACAGCAGGTGGTTCAGTGAAATCACTGATCATAGATGTGTCGCAGAACTTTCCAAGAATATTATAAAATTATAACCAGACACAAATGACATGTGTAATATATGTCCTGAATGCTATAATGAAAACATCAAAATCAAGTCTCATTATATACAGAGGGTATAAATACAGTCACGTCATTAGTTTAGGTGTTTCATTTAGTCAGAAGCAGACAGACCGACTCGACTGTGTACCACTCGAAGCTTGAAGTGTCATTGTGAAGGTAATTGTTATTCTGTGATGTCAGTAATAATGTCTGTAGTTAGAATCACTCATCTTTTGTCATCAGCTTTTCCATCAAGAGAAAAGTGTAACACATTGATTTAAATTGATTAAAGCCAATTACAGGCTTTAGGTATTTTTAATGGTTTTTTGTTACTGTGTCCTTAGTTTCATTTTCTGTCCTGTCTTTTGTATTTTGTCTTTTCTTTTATTAACAGAGGCCAGTTTTAGTTCTTCCTCCTGAAAATAACATCAGCTTTGGTGGGAAAAAACACCACAAACATCAGTAAGTATTAGCAATGTTTGTCTGTTTAATTTCATGACAGAAAACTGTATTATAATATCAAAATATTACAAGATTGTTACAAAAATATCAAAATTACACTTAGATTGACATGTAAACATGTCAAACATGTAAGATAACTCTCAGTCCCTCACTGAGTAATGACCAACTTTATACTTTGCATAGAAGTAATGAGTCCAAACAGGTGTTCATGTGTGTTTTATATCCTCCTGTTGTCTCGTCTAGTCTTGATCTTTAATCTGTCCACAGGATAAGATAATCCTGTGACGTGAAAGCAAGTTACTGGGCCAAACGGACACAAACAAACCTGCGTCATCCAAATACTTAACAGGTAAAGCTAAATGAGGTCCTGTCCTATCATACCAGACAAAGTCATAAATAAATAAATGAAAACATTATATATTCATATTTAACTCTATATATATTTCCTTTTCCAGTTTTTTATAGTCTCTGAACTGTGCAATCTTTCAGAGAACTTTTTCTAGTATTATTGGACACCGTTTATCAGTCATTGTTTAAGAAAAAAAATCTTTGTAATCTTTCATCAAAAAAAAAAAAATATAGAGAGAAATATCTCTCACACCAAACAGCTCAATTTTCTCCACCACGTTTCAGACAGTTGTTTGATTTTATCAGGTGTTTTGTCTCTAATTGTTTGTCTCTTTAGACACATCCCCTCCTCCGCATGCTGTATGCTCGCCAAGATGGCCGTATCGAACACTTCCTTCAGGTTCTTCTGCGTCAGCGCCGAGCATTCTGCAAACGTCACTGCACCGATGCTGCGAGCACACTGACGGCCTTCATCCGTGCTGACCGCTTTCTCCTGCTCATCAGCGAGTCGGATCAGTACCTGCACATCCTCACGTAAATCACACTGGGTGCCCACGAGGATCACGGGAACGTCTGGACAGAGACGATGGACTTCCAGAGCCCAGTGGTCTGTGACGTTCTTGAAGGAGACTGGAAGGATCACGCTGTAGCAGAGCAGAAGGACGTCAGCGTTGCGGTAACAGAGCTGACGGAGACGGTCAAACTCATCCTGTTCAACAGGAAATGAAGTATGTGAGAACATTTCAGCATTTTACCTACAGGTGACTGATACGTGTGTCTAAAGGTCACAACAGAGGGCAAGGTGTACTGAACACAGATTTACTCTGTCACTCTCACAGAACTCTATATCATTCAGTAATACTACAGGCATCTAATGTAACACTAGGTGGCGCTCATCTGTCATGACCTGCTGCTTACATTTAATGGCTGGTCCAATGCCCACCATCTCTGTCATTCAAAGAGAAAAAATTCCATTAATATAGCAAAGAGAGAGAGAGAGAGAGAGAGAGAGAGAGAGAGAGAGAGAGAGAGAGAGAGAGAAGGGGAGAGGAGAGAGAGAGAGAGAGAGAGAGAGAGAGAGAGAGAGAGAGAGAGAGAGATGCTTGCTCACCCACCTGTCCTGCCGTGTCACACAGCTGTAATTGAACTGGTCTCCCATCAACCACAACCTTAGCTGCCACAGAAAAACGCGTTCATTTTTCAATAAATATTACACTTAATAATTATTTAAAAATGACCAAATATTACAAATATAATAACAATGTGTATAATAATAATAATAATAATATTTATTAGAATTATTTCGTGAGTAAATTCAGACACATTGAAATCTCAACTGTATCAGTTTAATATTTAAAAAAAGTATTTTGTAATATTCATTTTATAAATGACCTTTTTTTGGTTGTAATTTTTAATAAGCTCAATTATGGGGGACAATACTAATTACCAGTAATAGTCTATGCATTTAACATTTCAGGATGAAACGTCATGTATGTAAGGAGAAACTGGTCATAATAATCACTGTAAAATAGTTTTATAGTTTAGTACTTATCTTACCTGTAAAGTGATCAAACGCAGTGGGAATGTGTTCAGACGGGTATCCGTTAGTGGTGTAGCTGATAATCAAACTGGTTTTACCGACTGCTCCATCCCCGACCAGTACACATTTAACCACGCGCGCAGGTACGGACACGGGTACCCGCGCCTGCGCGTCCCGGTGAAGAGTCGCTCTCGGTGGAACCGGAGGCGCGCAGCCGTCTTCATTCACAGGTTCATTCTCATCCTGCGATGGCATTGCGTTTGTGTTCAGACTGACACTTACATGGTTTGTGAAATCTACTGTATTTACCACGTAAATGACTGTTGGGAGTCTCACGCGCACCTGCTGCGTTTTCTCTCTCGCGCTCTCAAGTTCGCGCGCACCCGAGACGAGTCCGCCTGATTGACAGACGCGCATCTGCTGCCGTAAGCCGATTAACACACACACATGCGCTCAATGACGTCATCACACCTCTTCACAGAGCTCCCTTAAGAATTAATGAAGTGTTTCTATTAATGTTTTCGCATTTTATAAAGTAAATTATTTGATGGATTTAATGGTTAGAAAGAGAATTTTACTGGTTTTAATGGAAACTATAATGGTCTCTATGGGTCCATATGTGCACCATGCTATTGTCATATAAAGAAAAAGGTTTTTATGAGAATATCTTGAGGCATGTGATGGAGTGACAGTGAACAATTAACATAAGAATGACAGAAAAAAAGTGCACAAATATCTCTTGAATTAAATATGAGGTCAAGTGATAAACGATGGGAAAGATCGAGGATGTCACGAGGGAGTGGTGATGGGTGACAGGTCAGCGCTGGGGTGACCAGGGCTTGGCATTGCTGCTGAGGGAAGCCGTGAAGCTGGTGTTGTTGTGGAAACGAATGTTTCCATGGAAACCTGTTGGACTGATGTCTTGTGAGGTGTCCAGATGAAACTGTATGCCACGTTGTTTTGTATGAAATTTTATAGTAGACATCAAACAGACATGACAAATGACAAATCTTACTGGTGTTTACTGTAATCCAGTTGGCTCAGCCAGTAGAAATGAACATTTGTCTGACAAATAGCAAGTTTGGAAAGTGTTCAGACAATCAGTTTGTTTGGTGTTGGTAGTAGTGTAGAAATGACAAACATCATAAAAAATAGCAACCTCATGCCCCATTAATTTGGTTCCTTGTAGCTCCTCTTTACCCCACCTCACCCCTCTGTCTCTCTCTCTCTCTCTCTCTCTCTCTCTCTCTCTCTCTCTCTCTCTCTCTCTCTCTCTCTCTCTCTCTCTCTCTCTCTCTCTCTCTCTCTCTCTCTCTCTCTCTCTCTCTCTCTCTCTCTCTCTCTCTCTCCTCTCTCTCTCTCTCTCTCTCTCTCTCTCTCTGTCTCTCTCTCTCTCTCTCTCTCTCTCTCTCTCTCTCTCTCTCTCTCTCTCTGTCTCTCTCTCTGTCTCTCTCTCTCTCTCTCTCTCTCTCTCTCTCTCTCTCTCTCTCTCTCTCTCTCTCTCTCTCTCTCTCTCTCTCTCTCTCTCTCTCTCTCTCTCTCTCTGTGGCTTGAGTTGCAGTGAATCTGCAGCTATGAGCTGGTACCATCTGTCCACCCGTCCGCTCGCACAAGCCACCAGAAGGTCTCACTATGTGCTGATTTAAATGGAGAGCTCAACTTTCCCAGGACAGAGCTGACCCTGGCAGCCGCCCTCACACACACACGCGTATATCACAGCATCAAAGGCACCTCACGCCCCCATTACCGCACACACACACAGGATGAAAACACATTTGCTGAGCGCAAGTCCATCAAACACCCGTCAGATCATGGCTAGATAAGCACTGCTACCAACGCATAAACACAAAACACATACACACAAAGCATCTCTGTATTATTATTCGCTTGAGAAAAGCAAACATGGACCTCAGGAACCTTTAAAGGTTTAAGCTTATAAGGGTGTGTGTGTACAGGTTTTTCTACACTTGGAGACCAAAAGTACATTGGTAGACAGTTCCTACGTTTATTTAATGTAAAAATGCAGAAAGGTTTGTGTGTGGGTTACAGGATACAAGTTTGGACAGTATAAATGTCATTATGTCTATGGAAAGTCCCCACAGTGTATAGAAACCTAATGCGTGTTTGTGCACAAAGAAAATGAAGCCCATTTTGGACCATTAAGATTTTCTGCAAGAACAATATTGCAAAATGATAAAAAAATGTAAATTGTGACGTATTTGGAGTATGTGTTTTACTGCCCTAAGTTACTTTGCAGAAACTAAATGACCGTGTTTGAGTGTTAAGAGTTCATTCATAATCATAGTTTATTCTCATCTTTTTATATTGTAAACATTTTAAATGATTGTCAAGAACTTATTCTTCCGATTTGGTGCGAAGTATGACCTGGACATATTTTTGTGAGATTCCCAGTGTGGAGTGTGTGTTTGCGTGCGTGTACAAGCTCGTCCACGAGTATTGACGCAGATGTGTCTCTAAACACAATGCTTCGAATGGCTTCCCTAAGGACCAGCCGTGTGTGTGATGGGGGAGGACTCTATCTTAATAGTCTCTGTGTGAAATAGGGGCCGGATCATCTGATGGGTAAAAATGATTAGAAGGGGAAAAGTCTCGATGAAACACAGGACTCTAAGCTGGGGAGGGACGCATGGATGGAGAGATTTGGAAAAGAAAGAAAAGGGTGGGGGGGTGAGAAAGGCCAGAGGGTGTGTGGAGGGGCAGCGGGCCACGCTGATGTCACACACTTTTTTTGTGCATCAGTCAACAGGCGTGTGCCATAATGTGTGTGTGTGTGTGTGAGCCTGGGCCTGCTGTCCGGCTTTAGTTGCGAGCATGGGAACCAACTGAACACACGCTCCTAATGACCCGCGCGCTGCTTTAATTATCTCGCTCACACACGTACACACACACTCTTAATGACCTTGTGCTGCCTTAGTAACACACCAACAGGCGTCATTAGATTCGTCCACACAATGGCATTATCACACAGAACTGCTTCATAGCCACATGTGTGTGTGTGTGGATAGACCGACATGCTCATAGGGTTTAATACACACACAACATGCTTTTATCATGTTAGTGTAAACAAATTATTTGTACTAAATTGACTTGTTTTTGTTTTGATTCTGTATGCAGTAGAGATACAGCAGTGGTTAGTAGTGATTTTTGATGGGACAATTGGATATCACAATTACTTTGTTAGTATTTAGGGTTTGTAATTTGTTTAAACGTTCTGCAGCAAGTGTAACTAATCCATTCAAAAAAGAAATTTTTATTAAATTTTGTTGTAAAATATGGTATATCTATCATTATATATTGTTGCTGAGACATCATTTCTGTTTAGAATAAAGTTGAAAATCTATTGCGTTTCCAAACACGATTTGTTTATAATTTGTTTTGCACCGAAAACAGCAAAGCAAAATAAAACTCAGAAGTCCTTCAGCTGCAACTTTTTACACTCAATAAAATACAGCTTTGTACCGTGCAAAACGCTAATAGCATCAGTCAGTCAGCGCCTCCCATTAAGTGTGTCTTTATTCTCCATAAACTTAAATAAATGACACATTCGCTCTGGATCTTCTCTTATTATCTAATAAATAGTTCTGGAGTTTAAAGTGGCACGGCCTACGCCGCGTGCTGGACTTTGTCTTCATTAAAGTTTGCAGAAACCATGCCTTCGCATCACAGTCCCTGCGCTGAACAGGCGTCGAGCAGCAGATAGAGTACAGACACCTTTGAGCTTTATGCGTGTGTGTGCATGTGTGAAGATGACCACTCCACAGCAGCTGTCTGTCCAGCTTGCGGGGGCATCGGCACACAAAAGCCCCTCTCCCGCGGGGCGGGACTCGCAGGGCAGGGGTCTAAGACCTCTACAGAAAGGGCACACGAGTGACAGAATGCAGGAAAGCCAGAGAAAAACAGTAAAGCGGTGGAGGAAGAGAGAGGGATGATTTGCTGAGAAACACCCTCACCTTCAGGACCCCAGCGTGTCCCTGAGAGACCCCGAGGAAAGAGAGAATTCCTGAGGAGGACACAACAGGTGCACAGTGGAGGAAGAATGAGACAATCAGGGAGTGATAGATAGAAAGAAACCTTTGTGTACAGTATTAACTTTTTCAGTTTTATATGAAACACATTTTGAAATGAGGAAAGTTTATTGCCCTTTTTATGACCATTTAGTCAAGTTGTTTGGGAGAAATACAAACAGGAACATATAAGACAGATGGAGGTGTAAAATGAGTGTAGATTGTATATATTCATATATTGACTTTTAATGTCAGTCTTGACAAATCTGAGTTGAGTTTGTGTGAAACTAATGACAGAGACATTTCTGAGAAATTTCTGATGTACAGATGAGACTTAAACAAAAACTTCCGTTTGCCTTTTATTTAATTATTATTGATGTCTAGGAGAAATACTTGAGATATAAAAAAATCTACACTCTAAAAACAAATGTTAAAAATAACACAAGATGTGTTGTCCGTAACTAGACACATGTTAATTTAAAAACAAGACATTTTGTGTTGCTTTGAACTCAACATGTGTTGTCCCTTTTTATGTATTTAACACAAAATGACACATAATGTGTTAAACAGCGTTACAAAATAACACATCCTTTTTTAGAGTGAATAATTCTTTTTTTTAACAGTAAAACATACAAAATTGCTGAAATTAAACAAACTTGTTATACACTTCTGTTGATCAATCAGCGCAATTATCAGCCAATCCAGAAAAACTCTTATTGGTTAAACATTGACGTATTGATCAGCCTGGCCGATATATTAGTGTCCAACACAGAGAAACACAGTGGGTTGTGTTGTCCCGTGAAAGCAAACTCGACAGTTATTGAGTAGTTCCTTAAAAGGTGAATATAAACATGAGCATCATGGTGTGAGCGTCTGATCAAGAATGACTGATCTCGAGTCATATCTGATGGAGAGTCGTGATGGATGAGACGTCAGAGGACGGCTTTGGAACACTGACTCTGGATCAGCGTGTTAATGGAAAACAAGTCCTTTGTGAGGAAGGTCTTCCCACGAGCTTCATCTTACCACGACACACTCAACACCTGCCACGCACTTCTGTCATAAAAGCCGATCTTGGTTATTCTGTTTTGCTGTCTTTGTTGCAAGCAGGTTACTTTTGGAGGGTGTGACTGACATTCAACACTGGATGTTGTTTCAGAAGTGTGCTCGGTGGTGCAACTGTGATTACTGTACTCAAAGCTCTTGTAAGCTACAATCACGCCCCTCAGGCCTGTCACTTCCCATAATGCTCTGTGTTTTTTAGCTTTAGCTTCCCCGTATAAATCAACTTGACTAAGTGAAAAGTGGCCCGAACACACACTCTCTCCCAAAGACACACTCTTACCTGTTGTTTGGAAATGAGCAATCGACTTACAGCAGTTTTTTTTTTGGCCTGTTTGGGAGACGGCGCTCGTGACAAAGGCTGGTATAGAGAGCGTGTCCTCAGGGGAATGTGTTTGTGAGGGGGTGATGGAAGTGTAGAGCGGGGGGGGGGGTATAGTTACTGCCCCCCTCCTCCTCTTCTACCCCTTTTGTGGGCCCTTCTGAAGAGGATTGAGGAGGTTAAAAGGGAGGAGAGAGAGAAGAAAAGGAGGATGGGGGATGTGTGGCCCCTAAACACAGGTGCCTACATCTGTTCATCCTCAGGGCAGATGCTACTACAGAGAGACAACTAACTTTTATGAGCTTTATTTTAAAAACAATAGCCTAAACTTTTAATAAGTACACAAGTGTCAAACATGTGGACACAGCTACTGTTTATGATTTTATTTCTAGTTTTACCAAAATTTAATGGTAAAGTCAGAAAACACATATGGGAATTATGGTGAGACCAAAAAGTATTTTTAACTTTCTTATTGTAACAAATCAAAATCTGTGTTTTAGATGCTTCAGTGAATGGATTACAGTCCAGCACACTCTTGGCAAGATTTCCAAAATCTTTATGAGGTCCATACTCAAATGCTTTGTAAACAGCATTGAAAGAGTTCCCATGTATGGGCACTTGTTGGCTGCTTTTCCTTCACAATCAGTTCCAGCTCATTTGTTCCAATTAAATTAAAATTTTAGCTTCATAAAGAATTACACATATACAGTGGCCTAGTGAAATCATGCAACTATGCCATAGAAGAATTATTTTTATTGATTTTCCCTAAAAACATCTCAGTCATTTCAGTATATTTTTTCAAATCTTTTTATAGTCTGTAGAACATTTTTCCACAACAAATGACCTTTTTTGCAACATAAAACGTCTGTGGATAAAAAAGGTTCTTTATGGAACCACACAACCCAACAAAGAACATTCTAAGAACGCTTTATTTGTAAGAGTCTACAGCATTACATAACAAGATATCAAATGTGTAAAGTCAATTTCCCTCAAGTTCACACAGGTGTAGTTTATCATATTAACTATGATCCAAATATTTTTGTTTTTATTTCGAGGATTATTATTTCATCATTTAAACAACAAACTGATTACAAATTTGTGATTAAAATCCACTCTTTCTTTAGCGTGGCACCGTGGTGTCAAAAAAATGTCTATGACTTGTCCAATCAATACGCAGAAAAACAGACTGGGGTCGATATGTTGTGGTGCCGGGACGCGCGCATCAGTCCCTGGAGCCCACGAAAGCAGATGTGTTTTGATACGCGCAGGCACGCGACAAGCGTCAGCTCCCAAACGAGAGAAAAACGTCCACGCCTGTTTCCTTACGCTCGCGCACACCCACAAACAGACGCACGCCGCGAAAACACACGCGCGCGGGCGCAAATAAGAGGATCTCCGCGTAATTATTGAATGATCGTGTCCCCTCAGGAGGCCCCGGAGAGAAGCCGCGACCACCATGTCCATGGCAACGGCGCATGATAATGAGCTCGTGGTCAGAGCCGGGGCGCGCGTGGATTGTTCTGCGCGCCCGTGGGCAGCTGGTCAGGGTAATGCGACCTAAAACAATGTAGGGACCACAGGTAGTTTGTACAGGTGTGTGCCTTTTGTAATTTATTAGCTAAGACCTAATAAACACGTTTATGCCATTGCGCACACTCATTGCGCATTCAAGATGCGCCCACGTTTTCGCAGTGGCGTATCAAATCAGATTGATCCCCAAGTAAAGGATTCTCCAACCCCTCGCCGATCGATAGGTCGCAAACAACATTATAGCCCCTAATTGTGATCCCCACACGACTTCATATGATCGATCCCGTGTGATGCGAGCTGGGCTTAGGTTCCCACGGCCGCCCATGTGCTGTCTAACTCCGCTGGGACCGCAACACTTCTGGCTTCGCCTGCGCCATCTGGCCTCTGCCGGGCCATACCGTTACAGGTTCTTTAACATGCTTCTGGTTCAATTTAGACGCAGGGCAGTGCGCGCACACACACACACACGCACGCACGGGTAGGGGAGGGAGGAGACAGGCGTTTAGTCAGTGGCAGATGGCCTGTAAGGGTCTGGTCGCGTCTGAAGGCGTACCGTATACCCCCTTCAGTGACTGTCCCCCGAGGGGCCGCGCAATCAATGAAAAACGAAAGCGCATAGAAAAGCAAGAACAAGAGGAGCGCGAGTCCTACTGACGTGATACTAGAGGGGTTTGAGTTACTGCAGGCTTCAATTAAAACAGCACTAACACTTTAACTGTTACTCCCTTTACTGTTATTCCATTCCGAAGGGGTGTATCTGTAACAAAAATTGTTGCTCCGGAATAGATTTCTTTCTATTGTTGGAAACACAGTTTTTACAAATGGATATGTTGAACTCAATATAGGTTCAAGAAAAGCACAAGCTGATTCATTAAGACGAATTCCATCTTTCAGTTTCTGGTGTTTTCTAGAAGCCATGCTCAATAATACCCCCCTCCCATCCTATGCCCCCGGGCAGAGAAGTTTGAGCAAGAATCCATTTTTTTCACTCATGATGTCAGAAAATTTGGCTCATTTAAAGCTTGGTGGCGGATTGATTTGGAAATACAGAAAGAGCTCAAAGCATATCTTAACACAGTGATGTAATTTGTCTCACTTGTGTTTGGTTACTATGGACCTCGGGCGCAAGCTTTTGTGCCGAAGAAAATCGCACTTAAATGAACGACCAAATTAAGACCCCAACCACCCCACCCCCAGTTTACGCACAAGCCATGTCTCTCTTTCACCAAAAAAGTTTTGGAAAAACCCAACCCGGTTTTAATGTAAGGCAAACAGTCGGGCATCGCGGAGGTTCAAAAGACGAAGAAAAACAAACACATATTTGTTTGAATGGGGTCCTGAGAATGGAACGATAAGGAGGCGATTTGCTTGTTTTTGTGGGGCTCCGCGGATCGGCCGATTATGAGGACGGTAGCGCAGGTGCTGCCTGAATTACCATACAGCTGAGCGCAAACTTATTCCGCCAGCACACAATAGCGCAGTGCCCCGGGGATGGCCACGCGAGCAACACACACACACGCACTACACACACACACACACACTACACACGCGCTCTTTCACAGCAGAGCTGCACGCGTAAAACACACACACACACACACACACACACAGCGGAAAAGGGAAAAGCAAGTGGAGAATTTGGCCTCCATACAAATGATGCGTATTCTTTTGTGAGTTTGCCTCACACACACACATAGTGTTGGCATGAGGAATGTTTTTTAGATACAAATCAGGAAACTCTCTGAAGCAGGAAACGCAAAGGGAAGTAGCATGAAAACATTTGTTGAAAATTAAAATTTCTTTTTGAAATAATTTCTTGATAAACTAAAAATGAAATAAATCAACGCAACCAATTTTAGGAGAAAGTAAATAAAAAACTGTTTTTTGTAAATAATATAGGCTACTTTAAAAGTGAATAAAGTTTTTCTTTGTGTCACCTTATTAAAATATGGATTATAATGCAAATGATAACCCCAGCCAGTCTAAAACTTTATCAAGTTGTAAATTATAGACGCGTTTTACGCACGCATAGCAGTGCTGATAGGGTTGGAAGAGGCTGGTTGGTTGGGGCTGGTTGCAAGGGAGCTGCATTGTAAAGCGTGGGACAGATTGGGGGTAGTGGTACATTAGCATATTATTACCCCGGCATGTGGCACTCCGTATAAAACTGGCGGCAGTCGGCCTCCCTCCAGATACAAGCGCACAGTGTCCGTGGGAGAAGGACGTGAGGAGAGATGTTGGGCCAGTGACAAACCCCTGGTTTAGGAACAGACCAAAAAGGAACTATAACAGCAAGCGAGCATCTTTCTCACCACGGTTCTCTGAGGCTTCATCTACGACTTTTGAGGATTATAACACACGCGCGGAATTCAACAAGTCATTCCGTTTCTTTGCGCTTTTGGACACGTTGGGAATTGTTTTGCGGACACTTTGACATGAAACGAAACGACGTTCACTCTTAATATCCCCAAAAAGAAAGTCTTACCCAATGCATCAGACGGCTAAAAGAAAGGGCTTTTAAACAAGGTGTCCTTGGTGAGGAGCAGCCGAGTTGCTCAAAGACTTTCCAAAACCTATTTATTTATTATTTATTCGTCATGGGACGCCACTTACTCCTGCTTTTCGCCATCCTGTACATGCTGCTCTGTCAGGTAAGGATTTCACTACCCATCTCCACAACTGAAGAATGATGTAATGTGTTTCTTATGTATATCAATGCGCACGGGTCTAATATTCATATTTCTCTCTAGGCGTCCTGTTCAGGCGTCTTTGAGCTAAAGTTGCAGGAGTTTTTGAACAAGAAGGGCGTGCAGGGCAACAAGAACTGCTGTAGGGGTGGTGTGACCTCTCCTTACCAGCAGTGCGAATGCAAGACTTTTTTCCGCATTTGTTTAAAACATTATCAGCCCAACGCGTCTCCGGAGCCACCTTGCACCTACGGAGGCACCGTTACCCCCGTGTTGGGATCCAACTCTTTCCAAGTGCCCGATACCTTACCGGACGGTTCTTTTACTAATCCCATCCGGATGAACTTCGGTTTCACGTGGCCGGTGAGTATCATAGTGATGCAACAGATTGAAGAGTGATGCTATAGCATCTTATACTATCCGTGTTGTGTTTGTGACGCACTAAACTCTTTTGGGTTTTGTAGGGAACCTTTTCGTTGATTATCGAAGCGTTGCATGCTGATTCCAAAGATGATCTTACAACAGGTATGTTAATAATACAAAAACAGCAACACAGCAATAGTTGATTTGTATTTTACGTGAATGTAAAGCCTGTAATTTTTCTATACAGAAAACCCCGAGCGCATCATCAGTACCATGACCACGCAGCGTCATTTAACTGTGGGTGAGGACTGGTCTCAGGACCTGCACAGCGTCGCCAGAACCGAGCTCAAGTTCTCTTACCGGTTTGTGTGTGACGAGCACTACTACGGCGAGGGATGCTCCGTGTTCTGCCGACCCAGAGATGACGCGTTCGGCCATTTCACCTGCGGCGAGCGCGGAGAAATCATCTGCGACGCCGGATGGAAGGGCCAGTACTGCACTGAACGTAAGTCACGTCGTAAACATTTGATATTTATTTATTTGTTTAAATGCATTTAGAAATTCGTTAATCCTGTAAAATGATAGAAAACAAAACGTTAACGGCAACTTGTAACTAATACCCCGCCACCCCCCAAACTCACACCCCCCTCCAACCCACTCTCACAACACACCACTTGATTTATTCCAGTCGGGAGGAGGAAAGTTTTTAGGAATAATCTCACGCGTGCCATAAATTTACATGCTCGCGTCCGATTGGGTGCTCCCGGAGCGGGCCGGCCGCCTATTTGCTGGCCGAGGGGAGGTATTGTTTGAAGTGGGCAGCTGCCGGGAGCGCGGAGACAATGGAGCAGCTGTCGCCCGCTGGCCGCGCATACACCAGCTGTCCACTCTTATCTTCCCTACCCGGAGACAAGAAAAAAGTTTTGACCCGCAGTGAAGAGAGGGAGGAAAGAAGGGTCCCCTTGTTTTTAAGCGCCTCTATTGTAGTCATGTGTTTGGCAGAAATTCTTCAGTGGTGATTAGGAGATGTTAGTATTTTTCTTGGTGAGAGATGATGCTAATAGGTTTAACCCCCCCTCCCTTTTCTTGAGTAGGTTTTCATTAGATGTAAAAATTAAACATAGAGAGCGCATGGTTTTAACATAGAGGTTTTTTCTTTTTTCAGCAATTTGCCTTCCAGGATGTGATGAGGAACACGGCTTCTGTGAGAAACCCGGCGAGTGCAAGTATGTGTCAGAATGTTCATTATAATGATTATAATTATGATATTTGAATATAATTTAATTTACTTTATCATATTTTCTAAATAAAGTAAGCCATTCATATGGTAATACTCAAAAGAAGTGTAAACAATGTGGCTCGATCTTTTACAAACAACACTTGGCAATAGCAACATTGGCTAACAGTTATTTTTGCTTTATGTTTGATGGCACAAAAATGTGTGTCACATAAAACAAACAGTTGAAACCACATTCACAACAAGTTTTTAATCTGATGATTTGTTTGGTTTACCAGGTGCAGAGTCGGATTCAAAGGCCGCTACTGTGACGAGTGCATTCGATACCCGGGATGCCTTCATGGAACCTGCCAGCAACCGTGGCAATGCAACTGCCAGGAAGGCTGGGGCGGTCTCTTCTGCAACCAAGGTAAACAGAGATTAAGTCAAAATTGGTAAAAAAGATTAAGTAAAAGTTGGTTTGTATAGCACATTTAAAAACAAGTTGACCCAAAGTGCTGTACTGTTTAAAAAGTAAGATTTTAAGAGTAGAATTGAAAAAAAAAGAAATGGAGAAGATAAAAGATACAAAGAAAGCAACAGCTGTCCAGCTGCGGTCCAGCCATGTGTTGCTGGTCTCAGATGGATTAATCCACATGTGCTGAACATACGTCTGTCTGTGTTTTCCAGATCTGAACTACTGTACTCATCATAAGCCCTGTCTGAATGGAGCCACTTGTAGTAACACTGGTCAGGGAAGCTACACCTGTTCCTGTCGGCCGGGCTACACGGGAGCCAGCTGTGAGATCGAGGTCAACGCGTGTGCGGAAAACCCCTGCCGTAACGGAGGAAGCTGCACTGTACGTTAAATCAGTATTAGAGATACATGCTCATATATTTATGATAAAAACTGCTCTAATAATCATACTGCAAATATGTTTCTAAACTTTCTGATGGTTTTGTTTTCACAGGATGCAGAGAACACTTACAGCTGTACCTGTCCACCAGGTTTCTACGGCAACAACTGCGAGCTTAGTGCCATGACATGCGCAGACGGGCCGTGCTTCAATGGCGGGCGTTGCGCAGACAACCCTGACGGCGGATACTTCTGCCAGTGTCCGACAGGATACGCAGGGTTTAACTGCGAGAAGAAGATCGACCATTGCACCTCCAGTCCGTGCTCAAATGGTACGATTTTATTGATTCATATTTTGGTGGAAAATTTGATGATTTGTTGCAACGGTCATATTGTGACATCACATTTACTTAAAAATTTTTTCTTTAATCAACAGGTGCACGTTGCGTAGATCTGGTGAATTCCTACTTGTGCCAGTGTCCTGAAGGGTTCACAGGTATGAACTGCGATCGCGTTGGGGATGAGTGCTCCCTTTCCCCCTGCCAAAACGGTGGAAGTTGTCAGGAAGGAGCTAACGGTTACGTATGTACGTGCCCGCCTGGGTTCACCGGACAGAACTGCAGCTCAACTGTAGGTCGCTGCCAACACAATCCCTGCCATAACGGCGCCACCTGCCATGAGCGGAACAACCGCTACGTATGCGCTTGCGTTCCGGGATACGGAGGACGCAACTGCCAGTTTTTGCTTCCAGACCGAGCTTCACAGATAGGCGGTGACGTTCCCTGGACTGCTGTTGGTTCTGGAGTTTTGCTGGTGGTGTTGTTGGTAGTCGCCTGTGCAGTGTTGGTGGTTTGCGTTCGCTCGAAGGTTCAGCAGCCGACGGGAACGAGAGGAGGAAGTAGCTAATGGTGAAAACGAAACTATCAACAATCTTACGAACAATACTCACCGTGACAAAGATCTGTCTGTGAGCGTTGTTGGGGCTGCGCCGGTCAAGAACATCAACAAGAAGATTGACTTTCACAGCGACCACGATGACCTGAGTCTGACCACGGAGAAGAGGAGCTATAAAACACGACATGGACCAGCAGACTATAATTTGGTACAGGAAGTTAAGTATGAAGTGAAACATGAGGTGAAACTGGAATATACGGGAAAAGAGATGGCAGCAAAGGACTTGTCCGATAGCTGTGAGGATGTAAAGTGCCAATCTCTGCAAGAGTCCTGCGAGTTTGAGGAGAAACGCAGGAAACGTCTAAAAAGGTAAACATAAGTCGTGTTTAAAATTACTATTTTGACTATCCAGTTTATTCTGAATTCCATCAAACAATATCCAAAATTGTTTGCTAATGTGTCTCTTTTCTTTACAGCGATGCGTCAGAAAAATCCAAGTATTCAGAGTCCAGGTATTCTGAATCCAAGTATTCTGAGTCTAAATATTCAGAGTCAAAGTATTCGGAACCCAAGTATCCCGAATCACTGTATTCCGAGTCAGCATGTGCGTCGGCATGTGCATCGGCATCCACGTCGGCTTGTGTCGACACCAAATACAAATCCGTCATGGTGATGTCGGAGGAGAAAGATGAATGTGTAATTGCAACCGAGGTGAGTGTCATCAAGACATGTAGTTCTCCCTGTATTTGTTTGTGTTAGCTAAGACAATACGCACAGATATAAATTTTCCAAACTAACAATCATTTTGTTTCTGTCGCTCAGGTGTAATGAGCCTGCAGGAGGCCGATGCTCATTGTGTCTTATCGGAGACGTTTTGGACTCCCTAAGAAAATGCTGCTGCTCGAACCCGTAGGTGGAAACGTACCACCTTATGACTACTGCTGCTGAGAAACTAGGACTGATTAACTGATATTCAGGATGAGCTGGTTCTCTGTACTGAAAGAGGCACAGGCAGTCGTGGCCTGTAGGCTTGGAAACTTGTGGAAATGATAATGATGGCAGGAGTGTCATTACAATTTCAAATGTAGTTGTAAAATTTACCTGTAAAGCCATTTTTAAAGGTGTTGGACAGTGTATGTCCATTTTTAATGTTTTTTGTCTCGTTAACGTGGATTCATCACACGAAAATGGCATTTGGAAAAATGTAACAGAAAGAGGAGAGAATATAGTATCGCAGTGTTTTGCCATGTGATGTCCAATTCTGTGTCAGCATCGTGGCAACGATTTAGCAATATTTTGGCAACATTTGCTGTTTTTTCGCCAATAGTTCCGTGGCCCCACAGGCTTTTACTGTGCCCAGAAACTGCACCAAACATTAATGATGTTGAAGTAGTTTAAAAGAAATGTATCACAAAATTTTTGCCATCGACTGTCTCGTTGATACCGTGGCAAAGGCGTGACAACATTTTAGCAATATTTGGCAACATTTGCTGGCCCCATAAGTCAGTATACAAGGGACTACATCAGAACGGTGGATGTTCAGCCATACTGGCCTATCTGCACTGGGTTAAATGTCGCATGATGTCATATCCTGTTACATGACCAGTGAAACTATATGTATTACTTCATCACTGTGTAAATGGTGTGCTCAAAAAATCTCAAAGTCTTCCAAGCCTCCGCTTTTTTGCATTATGGTTTAGAACATGTATGTAATTTGTTTTTTGATGTAATAAGTATGTTTGTGTTGATGATAAATAATATCCTTGTTTGTATGTTTTTTGTTTCCCTTTTTTATAACAAGAGTTGTATGATTTAAGTTAATTTATTTTTATTTAAGTTGTATTTCTAAATATTTGTAATGTTTTTAAGATTATTTAAGTTTTACCTTTTTTCCTAAGTTGTTCCTGTTACTTGCAAAGGCACTTCGGGTTGCTGGGATGTTTTGAGAAAATGTTATTTAAAGAAGGATTGTAAAAAATGTTATTAATGCAATTGTTTTCATTAACAGGTTTTTGTTTGACTTTTTTCTCAGAATGTTTTAGCTTAAATTATTTTTCCAAATAAAGATTATGAATTATTGAAAACATGTCATTGTTTCATTAACGCCACCGCACCTTACACCACATCGACCATCTGCACTTTTATATTTAAAGGTGTCAAAAATGACATTTATATAGTTGTGTGTAAAAAAAGAAATCATCTTTGCCACTTCAGATAATTTGCCAAAAACTGAAATACAACTTCTGTTGTATTGTTGAGAAATGGTGTTAAATTTGTGCCTGATTTCTTTGAAGACTTTTTCGACTTTTATGTGTGGTGCTCTATAATAGTTCTTTAGAAAATAGGGAAAAGATTTGGATGTGGGTTCTTTATAGTGATGAGAACCAAGCTAATCATTAACATCTGCTCTGGCCTCTCGGTCACCCCATACTGGGCTATTCATCGCTTCACTCCACATTCTGCCCGGCGCGGGTCCACGGCAAAAGAGAGCCTTTAAGAAACGCCGTCAAATAGCTGTGAGATGTTTACAAGTTTTTTCAGACAGTCTAATGCTTTAGGATGAGCTAAACACACTCCAACACTGAAACTGATGTATTAGGAACATGCTCCTTGTTTTGAAGAGTAAAATACTACATGAGTAACAGAGGTGGAAAAACAGTTTAACACTGTTGCTTTCTAATTTTGCTTGAGAAAGTAAACTCATTTTCCGAAATGTATTTTTTTCAGACTTGCGTATCCTAACGAGAACAGAAACTCTTTTGTTGAACTTTTATGGCGAAACATTAGGCTGCAGGAGAAGTTCAGAGGAGTTCTGGCCGAGGTCTCTTACAACACTCATCAATGGGACTCTGGGGAACAAGCAGAGCCACACAATGTAGCAGGGGACAATAGCCGATACAAAAGGGCACCATTTGGGAGAGGCAGTGTGTGCCTGTGAATGGAGGAAAGGGAGGAGGCACAAAACGACAGATGTTGTCTGTCCTCCTGAGTCAAAGCGTCCTGCAGGCAGAAAACACCAGCTAGACCCCACATGGCCGTGAAGGAGAGACACAATGGAGACCTTCATCTTATGTCTCTTCTCTGATATTTCACATCTGAATGTAACTTTAAACTGATTCGCAACACCCTGCAATAGAGCCTGTCACTTTATTTAGATATTTAATCCTGAGATCAATAATTAACTGCATGGCACTGTAGTTTAGTCAGTCTCTATAACTCAAGTCTTTGCCAATGTATGTGTTTTTATTGAATAAGTATTTCTTCTATGCATTTGTACACAGGCATGCATACAATTTTTAATATCTTCAAAATTATTATTTTTATTAATATTTTTCGATAAATAAGACACCAAGTTGTTCAGTGTGAATTATCCATAAACATATTTTAATACATACAACTAGAGTTTTTTTCAATTAATATTTCAAATTAATTAACTTAAATATTATTGTTGTATAGCTGGTGGAAGAACACTTCATATTCCAGAATGTTAAAAGAAATCCTGACTTGAATTATGAACTTTTATTTTGAAAATACCCAGACTGCATACATCCATGCATATAAAGTTGCTTTCATAAGAAGGCTTAGAAAGTAAGTTTCTTGAGAAACAATGCAAGTGCACTTCAATTAGCACTAGTGCTCGAGTCGAGGCGTGTATGTGACTTCATGGAAAACAAAGAAGGGAATAAGAGGTTTGCTCTGTGATCCTGTTGCATTTTAATGAGCCGATCACGTAAAGTCCTCGGGGAACAGACTGTAACAGTATATTTCACCACAACGTGGACGATAAAACACAAAAATAGCAGTGTTCTTGAATCGTGAATTCATTTATTACTTCCAACTGAGCTGTAAGAGTTCAACTTGTCTGCAGTTTAACCATTTGTATTTCCAGCAGGAAACACAGGAATGTTGAAAAACACTCAAAGAGGAACCAGAAGATGGTACGAGAAGAACACAGATAAGGTGAAGACAAGAAGTAGACTGGGAACAGGAGAGCGAGGAGGAGAACGCAGGTGTAATGGGGACAGTCCAGGTGTGATGAAATAGTCATGAGGAGAGGCAGAGCTTGAGTTACACACACCGGTCATAAAGTAATGAACGAAAGAACGGCACAGAGATGGGACGGAGAAGGAGAGATACAAGACGCTGGCAAGGACAACAACACAGTCTTGAGGAAATTAAGGTTTGTGGTGTGTTTCTTATGTTGGTCTTCTCTGTTTTGTTTCTTACATTTAAATGGTTTATATATACTACTGTATTCTTTATTCTGTTGGTTACTTTTTGCTTACACTAAAAGATGCATGTACTGTTTTACTAACTTCACTTTAACGGGAGTTTGTAGACTAAATTTATGGTTCATCTAAATCGCTAAAATTCTTACTCACCTGTATGTACTTCTTAAATTGCATGATTAGTTAAGTGTTTGAGTTCTGGCATAAAATCCTTCTAACCTTTAATCCTTGAGGAACTTGTTTAACCTACAAGCTACATTAAAATATCCTGTTTCTGGTACAGATCCTGCTAAGATTGCACTTATCACTGTATTTAGGAGTTAAAAGTCTCTACCTTCACCGCCGTGATGTAAATTATTTAAGGCTGCTTGGATTCTGACACAGTCTTCCAATCAGGGAAATTAGGGTGATGATGTGTCCTGAACAAGCTGTCCTTGTAATGTCAATTTGTACTTTATTACCTCATCCCTTAATGTGACGGCGTTCATCAATAGAATGAATTGTCCATTTTGAAGGCTAAGGGCTATTGTTTACATTTATGCATTTGGCAGATGCTTTTATCCAAAGTGACGTACAGTGCATTCAAGCTGTATGTCTTGATTTCAGAGAACAGAATTTTTAAAATGTTTTTGCCTGAAACAAGATAAAGCTATTTGTCCTTATTTTTTATTCCATTGGCAAACTGCTTTTTCTACTTTTAGGCAAAAACATTTTGCTCTTACAGTAAATATGTCTTCTTTTAATGATGTTTAAATAATTGTATTGAAAAGACAAACAAGACAGTGTAAAAGAATCATGCAATAATTTGTTTTTGTTCAGCTCATACACTAATAGTAAGAGAAGTGCAAAATGTGTTATTTGACCAATTTGTCTAATTCAAATGAGGGATAAAAATGGAAATAAATAAAAAACTTCCACATCTTTTTTTGTAGGCACTAACAAGAGAACAGAGTGTTAACTCTGAAGCAATCTGAAAGGAAGAATCTAATCTTTGAAGTATTTGAAGAACAGATTCAGTTGTAGAATGACACGTCTGGAAGAGGCTCTCCAGCGCTCAGAAAGTCGCTCTCTGATGGAAATGCAGAGCAGGAGAGGAAGTACAAGCACAAGCAGGAGAGGAAGCGTCAGCCAGCATACGGGTAACATTTAACACCAGAACAATCAATGTGTATATTGTATAAATCTACAGAAATCGGATATATGAAAATATGTGCAAAACACATATAAATATACAGTATATGTTCATATATGGATTTTACAGATATAAAATGTCACATGTGACCTGTGATCTGTGAAATCCAGTCTCAAAATCTTATGATGTCTCAAAATTATGAGATTATAGGAGCATCAAAGTCATAGCCATTAACATTATGAAAATAGTTATGTAAACAACATTTTTGAGTTTGTTTAGGTAGAAATCTGATATTTAATAATTGGATATTTTTTATATATAATATATCTTATTATTTTCAAATATATACATATACTGTATGTCCATATAAAGTACATGAACGAAATTCAAGTCTCTGTGTATTCTGTGTACATTCATTAAATTTTATTGATCATCTCTTTTATTGGCATCTATCTGCATCTGTAATGTTTCTGTGTATGTTTCAATGAAGAAATATATAATGGAATATTGAAATACTTTTTAATATTAATATCAGTTTCATGTCTTCCTTAAACAGAGAACAGAAGAGAAACAGAACAAAATGGTGGGCGTGAGATTTTTAAGAGAGCAAGTCGCTTTCTTTCACAAGACAGGGAAGAAAGCGCTCCGTGCGCTACTACGAGAGAGGCCATCCTCTTCCGGCCAATCACAGTCCTGAGCGCAAAGCCGTCATTCCCTTCCGAAACCCCGACCTGGGTCTGCCGTCCTACAGGAGGCGATCTGACAATCTGAGCAATGAGGCCATGAGCGGCCTTTCTCCTCAGCGCCACATGACCTATTCCAACTTCAGACGTGGTGACAGTCAGTCCGGTTCAAGCCCTCACTCTATGAGCCCGAGATCTACAAACGTCTCACCACAAAGACAGGCGGAATCCCGAAGTTCATCCCATCGCCGACGTTCCACCACGCATGGACACCGAACATCTCAAACGTCCTCCAAACAGGCCTCCGGGAGATGTACTCCTTCACGAAGGCGAGGTTCTGTAGTCTCAAGCGCCGCATCTCCCTCGAGAAGCACTGGAACGAACAAATACGCTGATTCGTTCAGCACCGCCCACAGAAGAAGCCCCTCACAAAGTTCTTACGGTCACAGCCTGGATTCTGAAAAACTGTACAAGAATCTCAAATCAATCGCCAGTTCTGCAGAGTCAGACGCATCAGAAGACAGAAGTGGCTGGTCGAAAGGGTTAAATTCAGATGAGGATGGTCATTATAACCAACGCAAAAGTCGAAAGGGCGGCCGCAACACCGGCTACAACAGCCAGGATTTCTCTCCAACTAGAGGCTACTGTGAAGACAAGGTCTCACATAAAACTGCTCACATCGGTCGAAATAGTGGACGCAGCAGCCGAAACAGTGGATCTAACACTGGCTATAACACTCCTGGTACCTCAACCCCTTACCGAGAATATCATGACCCTGGTCATAACACTCCCAAAAATAAAAAAAGCCGGACAAATCACAACACTGATAGAAATGGAGCGTTCTCGGATATCTCAGATTCCTGTCATTCACAAAACTCCAACCATTCCCATATAAGCCCCGCTTCTCCGCATCAACACCTAACAACTCCCAGTCAAGATATCAGGCCGCTCATAGTGATTTACCCAAATCTCAGGAATTAATTGCTGAGACAAACAAACCGGTCACTGATAGGAGCAGAAGCAACATCAGACGAGGTTTGGAAGCATTGATTCTTTCAGAAAACACCAGATCTTCCAGCCAACCAGCAGTGCCAGAGATGACCATAGACGATTATGTGATAATAGCTGATATTCCTCGATCTAAGCTGTACCCAGAGGAGGAAGAAACTATAATAGTAAGAAGGAGACCGCAGAGCCAAAGTCCACGCAGAGACAATCAGCACAGGTCAGAGGAAAAAGGTTTAGTGATTTTACGAGACTGAGAGAGTAATAGCATTTGTCCACTAACATGGTGCCCAAATAAAGCATTTCCACCAGCAAAAATTTATTTATTTTTGGAAAGAAGATATCACGCTAGGTCTCTTAAAACTAATCATTAATCACCTAAACAAAAATTAATTCTGGGTAGACTGATGTCAAACAAAACTAGAGAAATATTATTTTCATATATTTTTCATATGTGTATCAATATGAAGTTTCAATTTTTTGATATACCTAATGTATATGTAATGTATATACCTAAAGACAGAGAGAGAGAGGGAGACAGAGAGAGAGAGAGAGAGAGAGAGAGAGAGAGAGAGAGAGAGAGAGAGAGAGAGAGAGAGAGAGAGAGAGAGAGAGAGAGAGAGAGAGAGAGAGAGAGAGAGAGAGAGAGAGAGAGAGAGAGAGAGAGAGAGAGAGAGAGAGACAGAGAGAGAGAGGGAGACAGAGAGAGAGAGAGAGAGAGAGAGAGACAGAGACAGAGAGAGAGAGAGAGAGAGAGAGAGAGAGAGAGAGAGAGAGAGAGAGAGAGAGAGAGAGAGAGAGAGAGAGAGAGAGAGAGAGAGAGAGAGAGAGAGAGAGAGAGAGAGAGAGAGAGAGAGAGAGAGAGAGAGAGAGAGGTCAAAAGGTCACATTGAGGATACATTGCCCCACAAATGAGGTGCCATTTTTAGTCATCAAAAAATGGTTATGAGAAATATAGGCTTTTGTGGACTTTACAGACACGTGCAAGCAAACTTAGAACAAGGCCACAAAGACGCATCACTGTGAGTAATTTTGCTTCTCATTTCTGTAATTAAAGTTATGTGGATGGGAGACACGAACATGAGGTTTCAGAGGAGAGAGGCAGAGGAAGAGAGAGAGGACGAGAGAAAGAAAGGAGACGTCTAGATAAAGAAATGGAAGGGGCGTCAAAAACAAGTAGCACTGCATCAGACTCACAGGTACACAAACTTCTTCACTATTTAGCTAAAAATTCGAGCTGATGCGATTGCAAAAATACGTCCCTGAAAATCTTCACTAGTACTAAATATTTACGGTTAATGAGTTGAACAACATGTTAAGGATTTATTTTAATAATAATATTTTGGTAATAATAATAAATGGTAAAACCACTATTAGTACTGATGCTAGTACTATAGTAACAGCTTAACATACTAAAGTATACTGTATTTTTAATGTGGGTTTACAATATTTATATATCTTGCATTTTTCTGCACACATTCTCAGAGGTCAAGTAATGTCTATGAAGACAACAGTAGGGCACTAAACAGTGCACACAGAGGTCCCCACAGCACATGCAGGTATGATGCTCACTGTCACTGTACACTCACCTGAGCTGTACCAATGCTGAGGTGTCCACTTTCACGAGCAGAACGGACGATAACCAAAAGACTCAGAGAACCAGAAATAGAAAATATATGATATCTAGCAGTAAATATGGTCGTTTTAGCGTGTTTGTGAGAGGACTTGAAGTGTAAATTGGTGCAGCGCAAGGTTTATATGTCAAACCGCCGAGCTGCGCGCGGAAGACAGGAATAATTCAGCAGTCCGTATTAGTTCTGTATTCAGCTGGTTTAATTACACTTGATGGTAAAACGTAATTATTTTTTTCCTTTTTCATGCCATCAAACGGATACACATGTCGGTGAGTTTAAATGTCTGTTTGTGTGCGTATTAATGGTATGGTGTGGTTACGCGCTTATACTGTCGCGCGCGTGCCAGTGCTGGAATGTCTCGTGCTCTGGATTACGTCTGTGTCATTATTCGCTACAGTGTTTTCTGTTATCAAGTTATTAGTTATCAAGTTGATTTATTTTATTAACTTTCTTTCAGCATTACTCTCTGCATTGTGAAAAGGGATGGATGTGTATGTTGGATGAAGATGAAGAGGTAATGATATTCTGCACGTGTCCAAAATTTAATTAAATTATTAATTTCACTATGATTTAAATCTTTGACAAGGTTATATTTTGTTCTTTACCTTATGTATAACTATTTTATGTAGAACAATGAAAAAACACAGCTGTGTTTTCAAATTTAGGGTCACATATTTGTCATAAAAACTTTGTTGAAATAAAATTCATCATGCACAAAATTATTGTATTACAACATTAAAATGCCACAAACTGATATCAATAGAGAGCTGCAATGTGTGTTGTTTCCTATGTTCTGTATTTGTGTATTTGTTTGTGTGTGTAGTGGAGGAAGTACTGGTTTGTACTCACAGACTCCGGATTGAGATACTATAGAGACGCTGAGGCACTGAAGGTAAAACACATGTGAACATCTTTTATACATCTCAAATATATTAAGCAGTTGTGCAAGAGTTAAAGACTATAGTATTTATATTATGATGTTTGGGAATGAAGTCTTTGGAACCTAGGGAAGAAATATCTTGCACATTTTATTTCTCTTTGACTATAAGAGAGATAAGGCTGTAGGTGAGATTTATTTACATCACTGTCTGAGTGTGGAGGAATTCGATGCAGACAAAGACTATGGACTTCAATTACATGTAAGAACTCATCTTTGAATGTCACAGCTTGTTTTTAGATCATCAAAACATATGAATTTTACTGAATTTCACTGAACCGGTTGATCTGTTGGGATTGCAGATGCATGATGGGCTGGTCTGCCTTTCAGCCACGACCTCCAGGATCAGGAGGAACTGGATCAACATACTGAGGAGCAGAATTTCCTTCAGGGATTCAGCTGAAAGCATGCAGTATGATACAGCCTCTCCTTCTGTGATGAACAACATATTTGTATTTCAATTTTGCTTAAAATTTTGATCATAATTACCGTTAATCAATATAACTAATATCAAGTTATGACTTTGGGCTTTTGAACACACTTTGAGACACATTTGACTGCACTTTGTTTCTCATAATATTCTCTTGAGTAAACTGAACTTTAATAGATAAGCTTTGGTTAACTGCACTAATCTGAAATGTGAAATACTACTTATAAAGTTTGCATAGACCCAAATGTTTGACTGGTAGTGTAACTGTTTATCATGAACGTGTTTGAGGTTTGACTCGGGTTCCGTTTTTCTTCTAAGTAGGAAGTTAATACATCTCTCTGTTCTCAGTGACAACAGTGACATCAGCGACAACTCAGGTTCCCTAAATGCACCTTCCCAAACCCCTCATCAGCACGACCTGGGGTCAGATATCGCCGGTCCACATCACGGTAAACCAGACATGACGTCTTCACCTTTAACCAATCAAAGAGAGGCCGGCGAGGGCCGTGACAAGGACCATGAAAGACGTCTGGAAGACCGAACCAAGTGGTTCCAGGAGGGTGTTTCGGACCGAGATGATAATGACCCCTGGGAGAGGGTTGAGCTGAAGAAAGGTGCAGTGACTCCAGCGGATCTGACCCAGCCACAGGTTTCAAAAACTCACACAAGGCCGGACATAGAGAAAAAGTGGGCGGATTTTGAGCAGCTAACATTTGAAGAATTAAAGACGCCGTCATCGGGGGGTTCACAGACTCTAGAAGGGACAAATGAGGTTCTTCAGCGAGAGGTGGGTACCAATCAGTTTACATTGCGAATTAGACAAGTCTTATTTGTATCTATGTGTGCTCATAATTCATTACTGATTCTTGAACATCACTTTCTGTTGTTGTTTCTAAGGTTCTATCTCTGCGGAAACAGATCCATGCTCTCGGCCAGGCCCGCAAGGCGGCTGGTGCCACGGGTCTCTGCGGTCCTGACTCGCCCTGTACTCTCAGACTGCAGCAGATGGAGAGAGAGCACAGAGAGAGACTGCAGGAGATACACGAGGAGCATGAGAGAGAACAAAGAGAGATGGAAAGAGACAAACAGAGACTCCTGCAAGAGGAAGCGCACAATACTGTTCAAGGTAAATATGCATCAAAATTTTGATTTCAGATTAAATGAAAATTTTTATTGCTCATTGTCATACTTCTCTTTTTTATCATCTCCTGCAGCTGTGGAGGCTTTGAGGAGAGCTCATCAAGAAGAGATCGAGAAACTGAAGCGACACGGTGGTGAAGAGCCAACAGACCCGTCGATAAGAAAACAGCTGTAAGTTTACATCTACAAAATAATTTACCATTTCACACACATAGGTTATACATTATTTTGATCAATTTTATATATAAAATCATTTTTTTCATAAAACATTTTAATTTAGAGGAAATGATGGAGAGGAGGAACAGCAGGGCACTGTCACCAACATGTGCACCATAGTTTCATTTGTCCGAGCATGTGTATTAGCCACAGCGTAAACACACCAATAAATATACAAATGAAGTGCAACATATTAAACATTAAAAGCTTGTGGGTGTAGAAATAAATGTGGGTAATCATTCACTCAACATATTAATCAATTATCAATCATTAGCAGTATTTTGCAGTTTATCAGTGTATTGGTTTGTGCATGTGTGTCAGGCATGAGTCGCTCTCCCTGCAGCGTCAGGTGGACGGTCTGTCCGAGCGTTACTCGCAGCAATATGTGGAGCTCAAACGCGGTGGTGAAAACGGAGACGGAGAGATCCGTCAGAAGGAAAGAGAGATGGAGCAGCTCAGAAAAGAGAATCAGGTACTGGCATGTAGCTGAGGAAGAGGAGAGAAAGTGTGATGATGATGATGATGCTGTTTTTAAACAGACTCCCTGTCTCTTTATGACATTGATGCAGACACTTTCTAGAGCTGAAATCTGAGCTTCTGGAGTCCAAACAGTTCAGATTTCATATATGAAATTCATAGCTATTAGGAAAATCAACCTATGAATTGCTTAATTAGTATTTAGTATTTTTTCTGCAGAAGCTGGTATAAGAGGAAGTATCTTTTCTTCCTTAAAAATGACACACTTCAGCTTTATTTGACAGGTCAAATAAAAGTGTCAGCAGACAGCATCCTGTTCCATTGTTCTTACCAAAGTAGCTGTCTGGGTTTTTTTTCACTGATCTGGGACCAGTGTGCATATAGAAGTCATAAATGTACCCATTAATCAAATCCTTTAAAACTGATTTGAGATAAGCATCCTTTCACCGTCAGCCTTTGTGTGTGGTTTTTGTTTGTTTGTGTCAAAATAACATTTCCTTTTTCTCCTGTATTCTTCACACAGGAACTACAGACACGTCTGACTGAGGAGATAAGTCTCATGCGATCCTTCATCACAGGTCAAAGGTCAGGAGTTGTTCCTCTTGGCAGCTACGAAAGGAGCACCTCAGAATTGGAGGTGAGACTCTGACCTTTGACCCACTGATAACCCATATAAAGATACCTGCTGCCACTTTGAGATCAAATGATTATAGAAATTATGAAGTATGCCAAAATTTGTTGTAAGATATCTTCTTAGAAATAAATGATTATTTTTGAATTTTGAATCCAATCTTGTGGAACTAAATATTGTCAATACCTTTTTGACTTGCAACATTTACAACAAGTATGCTACAATGTTGCATAAACAAACTTTAGGGCAGGGCATCAGATATTCTATATCAAGTTTTTCTATTGCTAAACACTGCCATCTTCTGGTAATGTGTACATCAGTCTATAGTGGCTTGGCTATTTAAAGGTTTTGTGTAATAAATCCATAATGATTCAATAGGATTACCTTTGTCCTACTAACTGTATTGTCTTTATCCGTTTATGAATTATTAGACAGTAGTTTAAGTGTGTTTGTGTAAAACAGTTCTAGATGGATTATAACATGTCTGACTGCTTGTCAACCTTTTATCTGCAGATGTTATTGAAAGTAAAGGAGAGTGAGGTGGAGCATCTCCACAACGAGATCAGCAGTCTCAGGAAAGAAGTCCAAGCACTAACTAGGGTACATGTTTTGTTTTTTAAAACTCATATCATTCAATGTGTATCTGTTTCACTATTCCTTACTAGAAAGAAACCTTTGGCAACCTGTTATAGACTAAAATGTGGCTGTCTATGACACATTGACTGTTTGATATATTAACAGTTTCTCTCTGTCTGTAGGAAAATAAAACCCTGAGTGAGCGATACCAGGAGGTGTACAGTGAGCTGAGTGAATTAAAGGGCCACAGTGAAAGAGAGATCAATGCTCTTAAAGAACATCTCAAACTCACCAACAGGACTCTGGAGGAGTGACGTCTCCTAGGCAACAGCACCAGCCAATGAGAACACAGCAGGGAGATGCAATTAAGATTTTGTGTAACATGACTGTATATTGGTTTCTGCCTTCACCTTGTTGTTCTTAGAAACCACAGCAGTTCTGGAAATTTAAATGTAATTTCTTAAGTTTAACCTTTTAAGAACTTATATTAAATATTTATGTTAAACATGGCCTTGTTGGACTACAAATGTATTTAATATATCAGTGAATTGATAAATATGTGAGAAAGTGTTTGAAATTGTGTGAAAGTCTGCATGTCACATGATTCCAGAACACATATAAAAATATACATAACAAAAACTAATCATATTCAGAGAATTTATTAAATAGACGAGAGGCTGGAAGTGTGATGGTAAGCCCCACATGATATGGCATCTGACAGTTTTTATAAGTTATAAAACAACATTCAACTTTGGCTTCTGAACAGGGTTAGTGTAATGCAGGAATGTAAACACAAGAACTTGTTGACAGTGTTCATGATTGCATAGGATGTTCTTGATATCTAATGCCGCATGTCCCAGAAGAAACTCAGGCAGCTGGAGTGAAACATGCACTGAAAGAAAACACAAACGTCAAGATACACACTATGATTCATATACAACATTATTCATCACAGAATTTTCTTGCTTCCAATGTAGCACACAAGATGCTCTTTAAAACATACTCAAAGAACCATAGATCATCAGCTTTTGTACAAACTTGTGCCCATGAACTTGTAAAAACTGGGAATTAACCAAAACCCCAAAGTGAATGTTCTTCATGTACCTTCTTTTAATCATCATCATCATCGTCATCCGGGACGAAGATGTCATGTTCCTCCAGCAGAGCAGCAAAATTTTTGCTGATCTCATTCCCGACATACAGGAACGGAACCACCAGCACTATCATGCGAATCAGACCGAATGGAACCTGCACACATATGATACAATTAAGTCATTAAAATACAATCAAATTCACCCCAAAAAAGCTTTCATAATATATTCACCCTCATGTCATTCCAAACCTGTATGATTTTCTTTCTAGTGCAGAACATAGAAAAGAAGATATTTCAAAGAAATGTCAGAAACCAAACAGCACTGGCCCCAAATGACCTCCATTGTAAAAACACAAAACAACACAGACATTTCTCAAAATATCTTCACAGAAAAAAAAAGAGTCATATTCAGGTTTTGAAGGACATGAGGTTAAATAAATGATGATCAAATTTATTATTGTTATTAAAAATCCCTTTTAATAATATTTGTGCACAATGGAATCTTAACAATTAATAACGTAAAATAAAAACCATGAAGAACATCGTTTAACTACTATGCAATGTATTGTTTGTTTCTTTTTATTCCCGATTAACATATACATCTCAAAGTATGACTTCTGTGACTTATTGGTTGTACATTATTTATACTTTACAACATTTGTTTCTTAAAAATTGACATTAGAAACAGCTGTACACGAAGTACTTCCGTGTTTATAACATATGCTGATGCTGCAATATAATTGGCTATCAATCTTGTCAGTCAAGCTATTCTTCATTCTTACTGGCTAGCAGGACACCCAGCGTCTTTGCGGAGAGGATCGGTAATGTTTAGACATTTAAACGCACCTTTTCTGGTTTGGGAAGGATCGCACCCGATGTGGACGTCACGGCGGTTCGGATGAGAGTCGGTACTCCCGCATTCGCTGATTTCGGGCCGGTGTTGCGGCTCAGTCTCGCCGCATTTCTAATGAAAATAGCCCGAGAAAGACGACCTACCAGTGACGCCATATTTCCCTTCTTTGCGCTGTCTTTACTATTAGGGGAGGAACAAACATATACGAGAAGGAGGAGTCTCACACACTCACGTCTCAGCTATTTTAACAGAGACACGCCCTTAAATATAAATTCCTACAGTCATAAACCCAAACATATGGACAATCAAGACAATTAAATGTATTTATTAGCAATATATTGAACCATATGTTTATATTTTACTAAAGCCCTGTTGACAGTCAGAATCAGAAAAATCAGTCTATGCACGAGTTACCTATTATAATATTATATAATAATATAAACTTTTTAAAAAAACAATTTCTAATGTATTCTGCTACCATGCAACAAAAATTGATTTAATTTCCACAAACATTTTTATTTTATTACATGTAAAAATAAATGTAAAAACCTTTTTACAAAATTACCCGTTTTTCACACACCCTCCGACCAATCACATGACTCCTTTGAGACCGTGGAGCCAATCGGTGAGCTGGGTGGGCTGGACTGATGTCAAATCGTAGGAGTTGGCAAAAATCAAAAATGGCGCCCAGCTCGAAATCTGAAAAAGATGAGAAACAAAAACAACAGAAAAAACACAAAGATCACATCGTCAAACTTCTTACTCGTGGACGGGTGAGGAAAGAGAGCATGAAGCATATGATCGCCTTCATCGCGTGAAATGTTTGATTATTAAAGGCGCAATTCAGATTATAATGTGTGTTATTAGCATGTTTAGCTGTAACAACATTAACCGCTTCGATGGTCTCCAGTCGGTTATTTGTTGTAGTATAAATGTATGGGTTTATGTTAAGTCATTTATAGATCATCAAGTGTTAGTATTCATGTCTTGTGCTCTTTTGGTCCAATACAGCAGAATGTATGTGTATAGTCAAAAGTTTAGACACAATTGACAAAAATGTTTCTCATGATCTTAAAAATGTTTTAATCAGAAGGTGTATATTGCAATGTTGAAAGTTTCTTTTGTGCCAACACATTAATATCTTTTATTCAAAAATATTTTTTAAAAAGCAATATTCCTGCATTGCTGGAATGATAAAATGTCAAGAGTTTGATTTTGCAAATTCTAGACTAAGGGTGACTACTTTTGAAGATGATCAAATATTACATAATATATTACAATATTGTATTATGACTCTCTCTCTCTCCATCTGTCAGCTGAATGGGCAGCTCTCTCAACGGCTCTTCCGGAAACTTCCTCCACGTGTCTGCGTTCCTCTGAAGACCATCGTCAGCGAGGAGTTCCTCAGGGCTGGGTGAGGAAAACATCGGACGCATTTGGATCGGTGTGACCAAAATAGCCATCTGGATCTCTGATCTGTTTCTCTGCTGTCACAGGCACATCTTCCTGGGCTTCACCAAGTGTGGCCGTTATGTGCTGTCCTACACCAGTGACTGTGGAGAAGACGATGACTTCTCCTTCTACACCTATCACCTGTACTGGTGGGAGTTTAACCTGCACAGCCGTCTCAAACAGGTATCGCCTGCAGCTCATATATATACAGTATGTTTGTTAACCAGCTAAATACTAAAAGACATCTGTCTGCCTCTGTCCGTGTTCGCAGGTGCATCACGTGCGTCTGTTCACGGGTGAAGATATCTACAGCGACCTCTATTTAACCGTGTGTGAGTGGCACAATGATCATTCCAAGCTGGTTGTCTTCGGCTTCAAGTAAGATTCTGTCCTCTTTCTCTACATCATTAATATTACATCACCAGATGTGTTAAAACACGCTCTTGCTATGTGTGTGTCAGCACGCGGAGCTCCAGTACAGCGCTGATGAACATGATGATGAGTGACGAGAACAACAGAGACATTTACATCACTATCACCTCTATGCCTCCAGAGAAACCGTGCAAACAGTGCTGCCCCACCTCCTCCGTATCCACCATACGCACAGGTGTGTACACATGTTTGTGTAATAATAAAAGCTGAAGATGAACGTTCTGTGGTTGTGTGATCACCCTCATCTTTCTTCACTGAAACTAAAATATTCACATTGATCTTATTCACACAGTGACAGTAGATAGTGTTCAGGTCACACATGTACAGACTCCTCTCTCTCCGGTCTTGTGTATGTAGGTGGAGAGTGTCTGCAGCACGGGTACGTTCTGAACGCCCGCTATCAGGTTGTTTACCCATTCCCCACGTTCCAGCCAGCTCTGCAGCTGAAGAAAGATCAGGTGATTCTGCTGAACACCAGCTACTCTCTGGTGGCCTGCGCCATCTCGCTCTGCACAGGTAAACACGGCGTGTGTTTATTTATGTAAATGTGTGTTGTAGTCTGTTGGTCATAATCCCTCACAAAGAAGAATGAAGTATTAATAAAAAATCTCCTTCTCTCTCTCTCTGTAGGAGATCAACAACAGGATGGTCAGAATAATCAGATACTGTACAGGAAAAGAGAACCTTCATCATCTCCACCCGCTGGACCGACATCACCTTCATCCTCATCAGCTTCATCTCAGGGATCACCTGACCCCAGACACCCAAAGCCCCATTTCACTCCTCTCTCTCCCGGCCAATCGCAGGCGGCCGTGCGGGCCAGAGAGTTCGCGGCTGACATCTTCCGCCGAGCTCAAGCAGGGACAAAAGCGACAGACCACGACAGGTGCAAAGACAAAGCAGACACAGACACCCACCGCTTCCCTGCAGAGGCAGACGGGACGAGAGAGAGGTCTGAACGAGAGACAGAGGTCCCAGGACCCTCATCTTCCTCATCAGGACATGGTCAGAGTTTAGCCCCGCCCACAGAGCCAGAGGACACGGTGTTGTGTAACACAGTCATGTCCCCCGCTTCCACCTCGTCTCTTTCCTCACTGTCTCCTCGGGCACCTGAACCTTCATCATCCTCCTCTTCAGAGCCGGCTTATGTTAACTACACCACCCTCAGATACAGACTGCAGCAGCCCAGCGCGCCCGAGCAGCCCAACGGTACCACAGACATCATCAAAGTTCACTGTGATGCTGGAGGTTTTCTGCTGGCTTCATCACCAATCACATATTTTTTCAATATCTCTTTCTTTTAGGAGAAGAGGATGATAAAGTTCAGCTTCCCTTCACTGTGACCGATCTGAAAGGGCGAAACTTGCAGCTGGTGACGGGGCAGTACAGCGGTCAGGTGTGTGTGTGATGCGTCGTATACATTATTTTGATTAACCACGGAAGGCCTGTTGTTCATGAGCTGTCGTCTTGTGTCTCAGTGTGTGTATCGAGCAGCTAACGCTGGATTTCGAGTATTTGATAAATGAGGTCATCAGGAATGATGCTGAGTGGGGCGGTCAGTTCTGCTCCTTCAGTGACTATGATGTCGTCATCCTCGAGGTGTGTGTTTATGTATTGTGTGTCATTTGTAATGTTTTGTGACTGCCAGCAGGATGTAGGGTTGTGAAGAGGAAATGTGATTTGGTTTCATTTGCATGTGTTTCTATGGCAACAGGTTTGTCCCGAGACAAATATAGTGGTGATAAACATCGGTTTGCTGTTGCTGGCCTTCTCTGACTGTGATGATGAGCACTGCAGGTACACACACATGCACACAAACAGATTCATGTGGATCTCTGTTATTTACCTAACATGATAACTATATTAATATTCACACCGAAGGATGATAACGGGATGTTTATTCTGAGCTTGTGCAATGCAATTTCACATTTTAAATGTGTAAGCCCAAATGGATTTTGATTGGCTGTCAATGTTTTATTATTCATTCGCTGGAAAAATCACACTGAAAGTGATCCCAGCAATATTGTTCCTTTGTATTTTTATAATTATAGTGTGTAAACTTCTTAAATTGAGAAATTTGTTTAAAAACATATCTGTATAGTTAGCGTTTTGAGGTGTAAACAAAATTTGTTACATCAAAATTGTTTTATTCAGTAACAAAAGGCAACAAAACATGTGACATACGCAGCACTAATTCATTTTGGCTTGATTTTATTGTGATGAAATTACACATTTTGTGTAACTAAGACCTTAGAAGTTGTTCCCAAATATTTTCAATTTTGGATACAATAGGCTTTGCTTTAAAAAGTGCTTTGGTTTAATTTTCTGAAACTTTTTGGAGCTCAGCAGTGTAAACTACATGGAAGACAGCAAATATTTCTTTAATCCTTAATAACTAGCCAAATTCTGTCTTTCTGTCTAGACCGAAGTCATTTCACTCCAGTCTGCAGGTGAGTTGGGATTTAAACACAGGAGCGTGTCGCACAGTCGGCGTGGGTGATCTGACGGAGGTCAAAGGTCAAACTAGGTAATGACGCTCCAATGAATGTATATAAATGTACTTTTCCTGCACCTGCTGTCATTCAGGTTGTGTTTGTGTCTCTCAGTGGCAGCGTTTGGAGCTCATACAGGAAGTCCTGTGTGAATACAGTCATGCGATGGCTCGTCCCAGAGAGCAGCTCACGCTACATCAACCGCATGACCAATGAGGCTCTGCACAAAGGTCTGTGTCATACTATACTATACTTATAAAAGTAGCTGTTATGTTGATTGTTTGAGACACTTTCAGAAATGTATAATCATGTTTATCTGTTCTCTGCAGGTTCTTCTCTTCAGGTGTTAGCTGATAATGACAGAGGAACGTGGATTGTTCTCTGAGAGATGCAACAACACACACTAACTGTTCCATCAGAGACACGGCGAGAAATTTCAGCAAACGGTCTCATTATTCAGGGACACAAACAAACTCACGGTGCTCAGTTCAATACCTGAATACTGGACACCTTTAGTGTTAAACTTTAGATTTCAATAATCACCAAATGCAAAAGACAGCTTTAATACACCCAAACATCCTTGTTCCCTTTAAAGTCTGCTTGTTAAATTTGAAAACTTGATTTTGATGTTAGCGTAATGAAATGAAATGAAAGTTTTTGTTTGTCTTTCTGTTTGAAACTACTTCAAAATGAAGTAAAAGGTAATAGTTTGTTTTTTTTAAATACTGGTCATGGCCTCACAGCTGGACTGGATGAGAAGGTTGTTTTTACTTGACATTATTTTATTTTTGATAAAATTAAATCTCTTGAATTCTGCACTGTTTTCATGTTTTACTTTCATTGCATAAAACATCCAGAGAAAGATTCATTACAAGCTCTACACATCCTTCACCTGTGCGTCTTTATTAAACAGTTTGGTTCACTTTATAATGTTTTCAGCCTCATTTAAAGCATCTTACTGTGTTTAAGTGCTTTTTTAGAAGTTAAAATAATCTATCTGACAGTGTTTGCAAACTACGACACATCTACACACCAGGATTCTGTCAATTAAAGGGACACTGAACTTGTGTTTTTCAGTATGAGGCACAATAACACAAATTTACACGTTAATTTCTGCTACAGTTATACTTCAAATAAGGCCATTATGGTTTCAACAGTACAAAATCATAAAACTATATCATACGTTAGCATAATCACATACACGCAGTATTTCTATCAAATACACACACACAAACTAAAGTGACATCATTTGCAGTAAACTCTTATAATACAATTCAGAAAAAACTATTTAAGCTGCGCTAGAATTTGAGCATTCAAGAGTCGCAAGCACTTTTTTGCAATCGACAGGTAAAACTTGCATGTCTGTGCCATTGAATAGCTATAAAGTCATTTTACTTTACCAACACCTATGCAGTAACACTATAGATATACTGTAATGCATAAAAATACAGTAAAATACTTACACACTTTAGTATTGTTTGTATCTTGAAAATATGTGGAATTCAATTTAAAGGTCATTGTATTACAGTAATCAGAATTGCAAGTGAGAATTATGGGAATAACAAAAGAACCTTAAAAGATAAATACAGCAAAGGTTTTTCCTCAGATTCACCCAGTTGCTTAAAATATTCAATCATTTAATCTATTGTATTTTGTACTAATGGTTGTGTGGATAATGTGTGTATAGGTTTAAAACTGCATAACTGTGCTCGACTACATTTATTTGTGTTTATCTGTTCCAAACACACACACACACACACAGGGAATGTAAAATGACTGATGTTCAAGCAATGAAATAAATCACAAGATGAACAAATAATGCTTTTAGTTCAGTGAATGATCAGCCAATATGATTAACAGACAACAAAAGCTTCTTCATGATTGTTTTTGACATTTATTTATATGTTTATGGATCTTTAAAATTATTAATCTTTAGAAGGCACACTTGATCCATTTTCATCACACAATCTGTCTTCTGAACAAAGCACAAAGCTTCAAAGTTACAGAGCAGGTTAAAGCACATTAGTTGTATATATCATTTTCATCATTACATAAAATGTTTTTTTTTTATATTAATGAGAAGCGGGTTTCTGTAAGGCATGATTGGCGTCGGCAATGGATGGTTTTTAAGGTGGCATGACATTGACTTTATGACCCTGTAGAGTTTTTACATCAGAATACACATAAGAAAATGAAAATACAAATGCAATCCAACACACTATTCTTAAAATGATTTTTAAAAAGGTCATCTCTTCATTTGATCAGGACAACAACAGCACTGCTATTTAAAGTCACTTCAGCAGTGTGGACCATCGCAGTCTCGGATCTGATAAAACCAGTCTCTCCAAATAAAACAAGAGGAGATCTAATAAAACAGGATCTTTAAGAGTCAAGACACATGAGAAACATGGCAGCGGTGAGTGAGAAGGGAAGGCAATGAAACATGTAAGGCATCTGATGTTACACTCATCAGTAAAGGCTTCATGAAAACTCAATTAACATCAGTTAACACAAATGTTTTCCTTCTTCATGAGATGATCATGAGATAATGATACTTTGAGGAACGATAAGCACAAATAAACCAAAAACACTGGAGTGTGTATGTATATGTGTTAGTTTTGTGTGTTGCTGTTAAACAGGTCTGTTCTGGCGAGCTTTGCAGGCGGCTCTAGAGGTTCTTCCATCTCATCAGAGTGAACTGGAACGGATAAATCCTGATCTTCATCGGTCTCGTCATCCTCTTCCTCATCTTCCTCATCTGCACACCAGCGAGAGAGCACAATGATAAATGATGCCACAATGGTACAAAATACAACGCGTGTCTGTAAGTGACTAAAGTACCTTTATCAGGATCTATTGACCTCTGACCTCTGTTCAGACAGGCAAACTGAAACAACAAACACATAATTTTGAGCATCTCAGTGGGGTGTTTCTGGTCTGTGGATGACATCGTGTGTGTTTGTACCTCTCCCATAACAGCGACGGGTGTCTCTCCTTTGGCCTGAGCGACTCTGTGCTCGATGAGGTAATACATGTACTCGTCATACAGCAGTCTGATCAGATGAAACGAGCCGAAACTGGCTGCGCTGCGCAGAGTCAGATCTCTGATCACCATTGAACTGCAGAGAGAAACACAAAGTGTGATCTCTGATCTGATAAACGCTGTATTTCTCTGTATTAGAGCTGCCATTAGACGCTCACCTGTAAAAGCTCCACTTGAGCAGAAAGAGTTTAGCAGCTTTAGGAAAAGCCGGGCTGTCGGTGTAGGGCTTCAGGACCTGCGTGACGACCCCGTCCAGCCAGGAGGCCCACTGCTCCAGAGAGTTCTGCTGCTGCAGGGTCATTTTAAAGTCCTGCTCCAACCGCTGGACCACACCATCATCACAGCCACACACCCATGACGCCTGCTCCTGAACACACACACCCAACACAGACTCAGTACTGGAAGCGTGAGGGCGATCTGAGGCTCACAGGAAGTGGCCGGAGAACGCTGAGCTACCTGGACGTTGGTGAAGTCGACGCGGTTGAGGTCGCTGAGCATCTGCGTGATCTGAGCGGTGTTCTGCAGGACGGCGCGTGCCGCCTGAGCCAGATGATTGAGAGACGTGTAGCGCCGCAGCGTCTGAGCGAATGCTCCCGCGCACACCACCTGAACACAAGAGAACACACGTTACCGTGACGACACGAGTAGTGCTCGCACATAAGATCTGTGTTTATCATACCTTGGTGCGGACCATCTCCTCCGGGATGTTGATCATGGCATTGGTGAGCCAGTTCTCCAGACTTTTAGCAAAGTTGCGGATGGCTTGAGTTAAGGCACCTTCAGGAGAGTAGAAAAAACGTAAATCTAAATGTAATGAATTTTTTTTGTATGTAGAAGCGTCGGTGTATATAACTCACTAGGGATGGGTCTTAACACGTCAGGGATGAGAATCTCCACTAGGTTTTGGTACAGTATGTTGTCACAATCACGTGTCCAGGACAGGACCGGCTCATATTTGCACAACAGAACCAAAACGGACTTTGGCAAACGCTTCTCTGATTCATCATGTCTGTATGGACAGAGAGATCAATGAGACCCAACACAGATGTTTGGAAATACATTCAGAAAGTGTGTTTGTGCCGCTCTCACAGGTCGAGTGAATCCGTGCTGTTGGTTTGTCCTTCGCTGAACCTCCAGAAACTTTTCCACAGTGCCTCAACGAGTGAGAAATGCAGGTTCACCATCACATCCTGAATGGCCTACGCAAACACACATCATACAGTGACACGCACAACCAAACACAGAATTAAGCTGCAGTCTGTCTCCTGAAACCCACCTCGCAGTGTTCTCGGTAGAGCTGCTGATAAGCGAGTATGTGTTGAGGAAGGAGTCCGTCCGGCAGACATTTGTCCTGATCTTTCAGTTCGCTGAACTCCTGCAGGCCACGAGACGCATCTGAGAGACACACGGTCAGAAAGCTGATCTCATATGCATGTCATATACAGTTTTAGAGCAACATGAGGGTGATGACAGATTATTTCTATCCCTTAAAGTGTCATTTGTGTCTGACTTACCCAAAAACTGCTGATACTGGTGAACCTGGGTGCTGATGTCAGATAAACCCGCCCCCTGCTGCTGTCCCACCCCCAGACACATTCCATTGGACAGTCCCTCCACCTTCTGTATGGGCTTAATCCTATCAGGAGACAGGTCTGTCAATCAAACTACTACCAGCAGCGGATCATTAACGTAAAGTCAACACACACACCTCTGTTTCTGTGAGTAGGGCTGTTGTCTCATGGCCAGATGTTGCTGATCCTCCATCAGTCTGAGCAGAGGGGAGCTGCTCTTGATGCGAAGCCCATAATAATGATACTTTGAGTTTCCTCTGAAACACACACATGGGTATTTTATTTTATTTGTGAAGCGACACAATGGTAGCCAATCAGATAACCTCCCTGTGGGTGAGGCTACTCAGAATAAAGCGAGAAACATTAAACCAAGAATAACTACGCCGTGTTAATGTACCTGGTGCCGAGGCGTCTGGTCCTGAGCCCCATGAACACAGAGCGAATGAGTTTGCCGAAGGAGGCGGCGTTTACAGGTTCTATCTTGGTCTGCTGGCAGTGCAGGAGGTAATGACAGTAAAGAGTACAGCGGGGAAGACTCACACCTTCAGCTGTCTCATAGTTATCCATCAACCACTGCACCTGTGAGAGACAGACAGTTAACATACACACAACATACACCGTAACATACAAAATACAAAGTACACTCACAGTCGCAGGCGACGCTCGCGTATTGTGCCCAAAATTCTGGTTCCCTCCTCCAAGCATGTACCCGCCCTGAATCACGTAACTCCCCACCCCTCCGATACCGGACGAGGACCCGCCGGCCGCCACAGTTATCCCTGAACTGCCTTCTGAGAACATGGGGACCACACCCGACGCGACAGACACAACCTGGGTAGTGGCGGGGGACGTGACCTGTGACCCGGATGTGGGTGAAGTCTCGTAGTATGTGACGGAGGGCGTGGTCTGAGGGTAGAGGGTGGAGTCTGTATACGGGAAACCGCTGGAACGACTGAAAGGGATCATGAGTAAGATTTGTACGATTCTTTACAATTTATAAAAAGTCAATGCGTGCTCTTACATTGGTGTACTGTTGTAGTTGGCATCTTCCTCCCCAAACTGGCTTGAGTACACATGCTGTACAGGAACCTAAAGCACAAACACATTTCACATAGTGTTTATTGTCTCGAGCTGTCCTTCTCTCAGTTTCAGGTCAGATGAACAGAGGAGCATTGGAGAGGTTTGTTCTTACCTCAGGTGTGATGTGTAGATTACTGACCCCCAGCTGTCCGCTCTGACTCTTGCTTGCGGCCTGCACCACTGACCTCTGCCGGATGCAATCGAGTTACATTGTCTTTACTGATCCAGATGATGAAATGGATAGGTTACGGTAATAAAAACGATCATTAGTGTGCTGTTACCTGTGCCGTCTGCACCTGTTGCACTACCTGTGTGGGTACACCTGTCTGCGCAGACGGAGGAGAATTCGAGTCTGACACCGAGTCACTGGAGTGCAGAGATCCCTCTACAAACACACACAAAATACATATCAACATTACACTACAGTACTATTAACTTAATCTCTGATCTGATCACTTCCTCTGTGTTCATTTTCATTTCAGGATGAAAGACGGGAACCTGCGTTTGTGCGTCTCACACTGCTGAATGACACTGGCACAATGTGTGTGATGCAGTAAAAGTTTTAAAACACACAACAAAAGTAAATTTTCAAGATCTTATGCATCAATAAACACAGATGAGGAATGTGACAACATAAAATAAACTAATGGTATTAATAATCGCAGCTGCATGTGCCACTGATCTGTGTGTGTCTGTGAGAGATAGAGATGAGAGGCACAAACAGAGACAATGAGAGGAAGACGCACTGAAGAAACAGATAAAGAGACAAAAAGGGAAACACGTGACAAACGACTCTTAGAAAAGAGGAAATAATGCAGGCGTGACAGGAAGGACAAGACCTCCAGCGATACATGTCAAAACCAGTGTTAAAAAAAATCCCTCATACTTACGATACACAACATCCAGACTATACAAACAGCTACTGAAGAACATGTTCAAAACACAAGCGTGCAAGATGTCGAGGTGCACGGGATGATTTGTCTTTATATTGTGCTGATAGAGGACGGCCTTGAACAACTAATCTCAACAGATGGGCCAAGAAATCTCTTGTTCAGGTAAACACAGGTATCAGATAGAGAGACAGATCATGCATAAGTCAATCACAAGAACAGTCACTTTTCTGTCATTTGATGTCTGCTTTTTAATTCGGTTCCTATTTTGCAGCATCATTCAAAACCATCAGTTTGCTTTTAGTTTGTGTACCTTTCCACCTGTACAACTTTCATTATAAGCTTGTCCGGATCATATTTGGATCGAGTTGTAATGTGTTAACCAATAGGGAAAGTTTGGGCCGTACATTTGTTTAAGCTGCCAATTACATCATTAGTGTTCATAAAACAACATGTATACTAATAAGTGTACATGTACATCTAAAATAAAAAGCCCAGGCGGAAAGTGTGTGTTGGGTGGGAGTGTACGCTTCTCACATGTTTATTTCGAGGTCTTTCTATTCAGGGAGAGATCTAGAACGTGTCAGGTGTCCGGCTGATCATATTACACACGCACTCATACACGCCAACTATAAACTGGTGGTGGCTTAACGCTTTAGCCTGCTTACACAAAGGTTGCAGGTTCAATCCCAAGTAGAAACTGAGTTAGAAACAGTTATTTAAGCGTCTGATCTCACCCGTTACGGTCACCACTATGTACTGCGGGGTGCTCTGGCCGTTTCCCGGAGGAGGCGTGGCCAAAACAGCCTTCTTCTGACTGGTGGGTGTGGTCTGCGCTCGTGCGATGGAGCCCGACTGTGACGCCGCGGATCCCGGCGAGTTCTGTACGTCGGCGGTGTACTGAGGCGTAGCGGTACATGGGACTTTTTGCTGCGCCGATGATGTCGTCACACTGCCTCCTTGCGTTTGTGAGGGCTGAAGCTCCTCGGCGACGTAGCCTGAGGTTGCCATGACAACAACAGCCTGAATCCCTCTGTGAACAAATGTGAAATAAACTATAAAGAAATCTTAAACATAGACCTCTTTACACACTTTTATATGGAGATCATAAGTGCTAATATTAGGGTTAAAATGACATATTTGATGCATACAGCATACTGATGACGAATATAGTCTGACACATTTAGGTTTCGATGGAGGAAACTGTGAGTGAGAAAGATGATGATAAGGAGTTTGTTGGTGAATGGTTGTCAGATCGTTGCAACAAGGTTGCAAAGGTGTTCAGAGGGTTTAGCATGCTGCCCTTCAGTGGTTAGTGTGTTTTGGATGATCGCTTACCAGCACATGTCAAAATGTCACATGTTATCTCTTGGTTCTTTAGGATTTACGTGTTGTGAGTCACTAAATCATAAGTCTGATCACTGTGCAACATAATAGTAGAGTACTTGCATTCAGTGTAGGTTGAGTGACGTTTGCCTTAGTAAAATCCTCCAGCAGTCTGTTAATATTTAGCATGCAAAGCCAATAAAACACATTCTCTCTCTCTCTCTCTCTCTTGCTTGATTTTGAAACTCAGGGCGGTTTTGAGCTCGTCAAACTTGTTTAACAGTATTCTCATTTTTCTTCATAATTAAAGAGAACGGGCAGCCCTTACATGCCCTGTCTTGTGATGACATTATCTGCTGGTTTACTGTTACTGTAAGTTACTGACACACGAGAAAAACATCAGTGTCAACATCTCTGTTACAGTAAAATGACTGAACACACAACACGCATGAAAAGTACAGTATAGTACCAAAATAGCATGTAAAATAAATGAACACTATGTTATATTTGATCGTCGAGAGTAGTGAAACTTTATAAACAGTATTGAAGACCTTTCTATCTATGCTTTAAATTATATTTTAGTTTTCTAATTAAAGAAATTCATATGTTGGCACAATTATATTCTTGTTTTTGAAAGTAATTTCAAACATTGAAATATACACCTTCAGATTAAAATATCTGCCAATTGTGTCTAAACTTTTGACTGGTACTGTATAAACATCAAAAGTGCTGCCAAAATAAAAATGAAAAACTTTATTAGTACCTTTCGTCAGAATACAGTGTGATTTTTCCTTTACATGGACATATGTCAATCACGCCCCTTTAAGTTCACCCGCCACGCCCCTTTTCAGAACACAGCCCCCTCCACTCCCTGCTCACACGAGCTGATCTGGCAAACATATGGCACTTCGACGTCTGGCTAGAGAAACTTTTTAACCCTCAAATATACAATTATACAGAGTTTAATTCATCGAACACACACATTTAGACCTCTCTTGTATTCAATAAGATCCATTTTGATAGTCCACTAAAAGGATAACTGTAATTTCGCTGTCAAAAGTCGCTATTTGACATGTGATCGCATACAACCCTTCCAATTTTGTCAGCAAGTCTGCTGAAGAGAGATCTGACGTCACGGTCACCATAAACAAACAATTAAAAGTCACCCAATCTCACGTTACAACGCCCGCCATTTTGCAGCACTCGCGCAGATTTGACATCGTCATAACAACCGCGAGCGCGTGCGAGCTTTAAAGCGCGATAACTGAGGAAATCGCGTCTAAACACACTTCAGCACTTGTTACAACACACAAGAGGTTGCGTAAAATAAAGTTGTTGTGTTCACCTTTCGCGTCTTGTTGAATGCTCTTAGTTTGGTGCGGAGTTTTATTTTCTTAATGCCTTAAATTGTTGTTGTTGATTCTCGTTGCTGGGTTCTTGTCGCCACGACTACCGTGACTATGGCGCCTCGTCCTCACCGGGGCAACTGTTGCTACCCACCCGTTTTAGCACCGCCCTCTTCTTTGGAGGTGATTGGTTGAAAGTCTCCGAGGGGAACCGCTTCGTCTGTTCATTATTGGATGTGGCGAGTGTCCGTGAAAAACGTAAGTTGTCATTTGCTCACAGTTGCTGTCAGTCGAGTTACAGCGTTACGCAAGTAGTACACGCCCCCTTTGCGCTTATTGATTGGACAACGCGTCTGTCAGTTAAAAGTCACATGCGGATCAAGAAACGCAGTGTATTTCAATAATCGAAATATTACTCTGTTTAAAATCAAATTATCGATGAAAGAAACAAAACTAAAATGTTAGAAAGCTTTCTGTGGCAAAAGAACACTTACGAGTAATGACAAAATAAATAAAAATGTAGAAGCGAAGTTTTAAGTCAATATTAAGACTCTTTTTTAAATAATATATTTTGTGTGTTTTAAATAAAAACTTTAGTAAATGTTATTTTTTGTAATGGATATTTGTGTGCAATAAAATGCTTTAATTAAAGGAACACAGTTTATTATCCCATGTGCTGTTATCGGCCTGAATGTCAAATGACTGAATGGTTTCGAGCAGATTCTCTTATCTGTATTATAACTGTATGATTAAAAAACAGGTTTTGTTGATATGAGTATAGGCTGGTTTCCCAGGTTTTTCTGATTACAATGTGAATCTAAATAGTCTCAAATACACAGTCACTCCATTTCTCACTTCCATATTCTAGTCTTATCTTTGTTGGAAATGTCACCTCAGGGCACTGTGCGTCAAAAGAGGTCATCTGACCTAGGATGCTGCACCTTATGGCTTGGGGGTGTCATATTGGACTGGATCTGGTTTTTGGATGTTCTGGTTCTGATTAAAACATTGACAACCATCTAATCTGGAAACATTTTATACATAAACTACAAGGCAGTAAATACAAGACAAGATTTAACAAAGGTGGAGAAATGTGACAATTTCATTCCCCGTATTGTGTGAATAGACTGTGTTCAGCAAAAGAAAGGTCAAAAGTGATGAGATTAGGTTGTTTCATTTGACATCACAGGTTAATTACAAAAGCATAGGGTCGGGTCTTTGTCCTCTTAAAGGTCTTTGCCACGCTATCATAGTCTATCTGAGTGACACGCAAACAGCGTAGGTCAGAGGGGGTCTTCAAGACCATATAAAGAGCCTAGAGGCCGGTGGAAGGAGCATAAGAATATCTTCCAACCCAAGAAGGTCCACGGGAAGTAGAGAAGATCTTCTGCTCATTTGTAGGATTCTGGGCACAGATTCACTTAGCTTGTCATTATTATCATGTATAAAGCTGCAGTTTTCACCCTTGCCCTGCTCGTGGCATTCACGGGCACCGCTCAGGCCACCGAGGGACACCCTATCTACGGAGTCAAGCTGTGTGGCAGAGAGTTCATTCGTGCGGTCATCTTCACCTGTGGAGGTTCTCGCTGGAGAAGATCTGTGGATATAGCAGGTGAGGCAGACCTACAGCAAAAAATATCCTAAGAATTATAAATATCCTAGTAAAAATATACAGTGAGATGAAAAGCAAGTGAAAAGCTTCTCCAGAGAAACATAACCATGTAATTTTTTTATGAATCTTGTCAGTAAAGAAATCTCAAAATTTTGCTTACAATTGCTAAGACACCAAAATGTTTCATTTAAAATTTTGTGACAGATTCCATGCTAGAAACATTATTATATAATTTTGGACTCATACTGTATGTTAACACTTTGCATTTTTATTTCTAGAATTTTAAGGTGTTTATTGTCGACTCATCAAAACTAAATTAAAATACTGGGGTGTGAGTGGTTGCCAGGGCTTTGCTTTACGGGTCTTAGTCTGATTTCTTAGAAAAGTCATGCCTCTCATGAACAATCTATACATTCAAATCATGAACTCTCATTATAATAGTGATATATTATACAATTATATAATAGTAATGCACATATATGATAGTATCCTCTTATGTTTTAATCTCTGATCAGGTGACCTATCCAGTGATCTCCTCTCTGTTCATGATGAAGAGGTACCTGACAGCTGGGCAGCCAATCCTATCACCGGACTCTCATACAGACCTCGCCCCGACTCAGAGACCCCTGGCTGGACAGGAGAGGACCAGGAGAGCTCAGTGTTTAGCCGCCCCGCCCGCTCGCTCATCTCAGAGGAAGTGCTGGAGGCCTTGCGCACATCAGACAGGAAGGGGCGGGACGTGGTGGTTGGCCTGTCTAACGCCTGCTGTAAATGGGGCTGTAGTAAAAGTGAAATCAGCTCGTTATGTTAAAGAACTGTTTGTTCTCTTCATTCCTCCACCCTTTCCAGACATGATGAATGAGGTGAAGATGTTGTAAGGGTGTGGATGGTGTTCCTAGTTTGAAATAGCGAAAAAAAAAAAAACACTTGTTAGAACCTGTTGCCTTGTGTCAAACTTGTAGAAATAGCAGATTTTAGCCAAAGTGAAGCATGTTAATGTCTGTCTCTTTGTTAAAAGATTCTCACCATGTACCTGTGATGCTCGTGGTCATTCATTTAGTAGGTAAAAACAGCAAGTAGAATAAAGTTTTGTTTGCGATATAGTTCAGTGCCTTGTGGTTTCCTGCTAAACCTGTATTCACCCTGTATGAGAACAAAAATGTAAATGTTGTTTTTATATTGTGGATTAAATACTATTGGAAAATAAGGTTGATCATAAAAAAATATACTTTTATATTATGATACTTAAAGCAAATGAGGTTATTTAACTTAATCATAAAAAATGTGTTGGGTTATGTTAATGGTATGTTATCTGGAAAATGGCAACCAGTAGAACACCGTTAAATCCTACTGGAATAAGAGCCAATACATTACGTAAAGGATTTTCCAGTAAACTGCTGATGGTTCATTAGAAATGCTTTGCTTTTTCAGCAGGATCTGTCTCCATCTACTGGTCACATCACGAAAACCAGTCTTCTAAAGTTTCATTTATATTTCCCACATCACTCATTCACGAAACATACATCAAAACAACATGCATCAATAACAATGTGTAGTTTTTGATATTAATTTTTATTATAACAGTGATCGTTGAATCTTAAAACCAACTATGTAAATATCAATTATGCTAACGACATATGACATCAGAGCCGCGGTACGGAAGCCGCACAGATTCACACCGTGCGATTAACGCGTCCGCCATGCATCAGGCACCACCGGCGACCGAAGAATAACAGCACCCACCGATCGAAACGAACAGAAATCACGCATAATTCCGGGACGAGCGACCCGAGCAGTGCGTTACCGCGTCCTGACGGCCAGCAGCGCTCGTGAAGCGGCAGAAAGAGAGAGAGCGCGAGAGCGGAGCGATCGACGGATTGAAGGTGAGAGCGTTTGGCGGGTTAGCATGACGGCTAACGGCTACATCACCCTCTTATGTGTACGCGCACGTTTATATAACACCAGTGTACGCGATACCACATATATGTGGGCTTTAATGCGTCACATCTCGTGTGTGGACGAGTTTTCATTTGTGGTGTTGAGGTAAACGGGGCCGTGTAAACACACACATACACACACACGGCCTACACACAACATACACACACTCACTCACATCTAGACACTAAGATCATACGCAGAGTACACACTCGCACAGATTAGTACACATGTACGCAACCTACGCGCATATACACACAAGTACATCCTCGCATATGTACACACGTAAATACATAACACGTGACACACAAAAACATGCAGTGTAAGTGTCACAAAAATGGATACACACAGATACATACACACATATAAGATGTGTCACACAAACACAGACACACACACACACACACACATTATAAGTGTCATACATCTAGTATAAATGACATACACACACATACAAACATACACTCACTTTTTTTCTTTCCCAGTTAAACCAGTTTAGATGGTAAAGCTCATGTATAAACCTCCTGATTGGCCTGAAATATTTAAAAGAGGAAGTGATCAGTTTGTGTTATGATTGATCTATTAATACATCTTATTTCACAGCGCTGTTGCTGTTTCCCATATCTGTGCCATTAAAAAACAACTGGTCATCTCATGTTTTTTTTTCTCCTTCCCTGTGGAGATAACAGTCTGTAATTCCAGTGAGTGTTGCCTCATACGCACATTAGTGTGTGTTTGTCTCTGTATGCCTGTTGCATCTTGTTGCTCATTTCTGGTTTTTCATTCACACTTCCTTTATTTCCCGTGTGTATGTCAGAGGATGGAGTGGCAGCCGGATGAACAGGGATTACAGCAGGTGCTACAGCTCCTGAAAGACTCGCAGTCTCCAGATACGGCCACGCAGCGAGCCGTTCAAGAGGTGAGATCGCACCATCACGCCAGTGTTCATGTGAAGATTTCCCTAGAAATGTCACGTGACATTCGGCTGTTGAGTGATAAAACACCTTCAATCATGATGTTTTTCTATTACTGTCAGATTTTGAGAGAGTATACTATACTGTATGTATGATTTTCTGTCTCAGCATAACATAATTATAATTATATTACATCTGAGGGCATTGTTTTTATGGAAAAACAGATCTGTGATCATCAGTTTTGTTTATAATGGGTGGAGGTTCACTAGATCATAACTGTTTTTGCGATCTGTTATGTTTCTGTTAGAAACTGGAGCAGCTGAATCAGTATCCTGACTTCAACAATTATCTCATCTTTGTCCTCACCAGCCTCAAATCAGAAGGTTTGTGTTTTGACATATACGTCACTTTTAAACCCACACGCTCTTCGGAGAGTCACGCATCTGATGGAAAACATCTCTGTCTGTCTGTCTACAGATGAGCCCACTCGATCTCTGAGCGGTCTGATCCTGAAGAATAACGTCAAGGCTCACTACCAGAACTTTCCTCCGGCTGTGGCCGACTTCATCAAGAGAGAGTGTCTCAACAATATCGGAGACCCGTCCCCTCTCATCCGCGCCACCATCGGTCAGTCTGAACGCGGGTTTGAGTGTTTGAACAACGTTTTCCGATGTTGAAATGTGTCCTGAAACCTAAAAATGCTGTTTGATTAATAGCCTTTGAATTATGATTTGCTCTTTACTGTTGCTAGTCAACAGTATTTTAGTATATATAAAGTTGACCTCAGCTTTTAAAACACAGACTATAATTTTGGATTTGATGGGCCCTGTATTGATCCATGATCCTGAGGGGCATCTCGGTACCTTAAACATAACAAACTTTTGAGTTTGAATATGAGTAAATCCATGTGAGCCATACAAGTTATTAAAATGTGTGTCTGTCTGCTTGCAGGTATTCTCATCACTACTATCGCATCTAAAGGCGAGCTGCAGACATGGCCAGAACTGCTGCCACAACTCTGCAACCTCCTGAACTCAGAGGATTACAACACCTGCGAGGTAACACGGACGCTCACTTTCCCAGATCTCATTCTTATAAAGTACAATGTTACTGTATGTATTACATATGTTATTTTTCAATGCTTGTCGTTGATGTGATCATGAACGCTTTTGATGCTTTTTGGTTTATTTCATGACGGTTTGGTATATTTACAAATGAAACTGCCTGAAAATGCACTCACTTTTCATGTTTGAAATGGCTAATTTTTTGAAAACAATATCACCTTGATGTCTTCATGTACACTGTGAAACTGTAATGCAAAGCACCTGCGTATTACATGTGTCTTTACAAAGTCACGTTGCCACCTACTCTCATGACATGCAATACACGTCATTTTTAGTCATTTTGTGAATCCGTGTGAACAGATATTCTTGACAGTGTTGACTCCTGTGTTCAGTACATTGTTGTGTAAATGTACATTCAAGCATACTTCTAATGTGTCATGTCAAAGCAACATAATTGACTGTGACTTGCACTACTTGCCACATGGCTTTCTGATTAGTCACATTTTACCCACAATGCATTGGGGCTCTTACATCATGCTATATTTACATCTGCTGATTTTCTCAAACTCTTACTTTACAGGGCTCTTTCGGTGCGCTTCAGAAGATCTGTGAAGACTCGTCTGAGCTGTTGGACAGCGATGCTTTGAATCGACCTCTCAACATTATGATCCCCAAATTCCTGCAGTTTTTCAAACACTGCAGTCCCAAAATCAGGTACACACAGACGCTTCTCTCACGCTGAATGTTGTGTCTCTGTTGTACAACATGATAAACATTCACACATTCTCTCTGTAGGTCTCATGCTATAGCGTGTGTGAATCAGTTCATCATCGGCAGGGCTCAGGCTCTGATGGACAACATTGACACATTCATAGAGGTGAGTTCACCGTAACACATCAATACTCATGAGTGTGTGAGGTCATGAACTCGGTGTGATGAGGTCATTAATAATTCAGTGTTTGTCTGAACAGGACAGGACTGGAAAATGTGTGTGGATTTTGAAGGCTGTGTGTGTTTGTGTTGTTCTGTCAGTCTCTGTTTGCGCTGGCGGGTGATGAAGACTGCGAGGTGAGGAAGAACGTCTGTCGAGCGCTGGTGATGCTGCTGGAGGTCCGAATCGACCGTCTGATACCCCACATGCACAGCATCATACAGGTGAGATATATATAAACACACACACATAAGTGTTACTCTCTCACTGAAGGTGTTTATCATGTCTCTCTCTCTCTCTCTGTTCAGTACATGCTCCAGCGCACACAGGATGCAGATGAGAACGTGGCGCTGGAGGCATGTGAGTTCTGGCTCACGCTGGCGGAACAGCCCATCTGTAAGGAGGCTCTGTCAGGTCACCTGGTCCAGTAAGTACAGACACACACGATCCTGTGCCGCGATCTGAACTCCGGGGATGTGAAATCACATTTGTGTCTCCTTACAGACTCATCCCCATCCTGGTGAACGGAATGAAGTACTCTGAGATTGACATCATCTTGTTGAAGGTGTGTGTGATTGTGCGACCTGTCGGGTTGTATTAGTGTGTAGTGAGCTGCTACAGTGTGTGACGGATGTGTTTGTTCAGGGTGACGTGGAGGAGGACGACACCATTCCCGACAGCGAGCAGGACATCAAGCCGCGCTTCCACAAGTCTCGCACCGTCACCCTGCAGCACGAGGGAGGAGAGGGTGAGGAGGGAGAAGATATCGACGAAGATGAGGATGATGACGACGATACCCTGTCCGACTGGAACCTGCGTGAGTGTTGTGGGAGTCAAATGAGTATCCGGCCAATCAGAGCTTTCAGTTCACGTGTGATGTTTGTGCACATAGGTAAGTGTTCCGCCGCTGCGCTGGACGTGCTGGCTAACGTGTTTCGTGACGAGCTGTTACCGCACCTGCTGCCGCTTCTGAAGGGTCTGCTGTTCCATCCGGACTGGGTCATTAAAGAATCAGGAATACTGGTGTTGGGAGCCATCGCTGAAGGTGCGTCTCCCTCTCTCACACACAAACGCATACTCTCTCGCTCTTAAATTCACTCGTTTCGTTCCTCCGTCAGGCTGCATGCAGGGCATGGTGCCGTACCTGCCCGAGCTCATCCCTCACCTGATCCAGTGTCTGTGCGATAAGAAGGCTCTGGTGCGCTCCATCGCCTGCTGGACGCTCAGTCGCTATGCACACTGGGTTGTGAGCCAGCCGCCGGACGCCCACCTTAAACCGCTCATGACGGAACTGCTCAAACGCATCCTGGACGGGAACAAACGGGTGCAGGAGGCGGCCTGCAGGTGCGTATCAAAATGCTTCGTTTGTAGTTTAATAACTGCAATAAATTACAACATCAACAGGGAATCAGGTTTTAGAATAATCAGATTTATAAACGTGTCTGTGGCTTAATGTCAGTGCGTTTGCGACTCTGGAGGAAGAGGCTTGCACGGAGCTGGTGCCGTACCTCAGCTTTATTCTGGACACACTGGTGTTTGCGTTCGGAAAATATCAGCACAAGAACCTTCTCATCCTCTACGACGCCATCGGCACTCTGGCAGACTCCGTCGGACATCACCTGAACCAACCGGTAACGTCTCGAATCTTATTTCTGCCATTTTACTTTTTGTGATTTCTCACTAACCTGTAAAGAATTTGTTGCATCCAATCACAGTCCGTGCAGAAAATGTTTGTTCATGTAAATGGTTACAATAGTAATAATTTCACGCAACCTTACAGTTTAACTTTTTACAAATTAAATTTGATGTGATTTACTCATTGTGTTGTTTTAATAATATTAATATCAGTAGATAGATATTTGTAGACAGATTAATCAGGCAATATTAAAATTTTTTGTTTTTCTTGATGTTTGGTAAATCAAGTAAATATTGTTTGTGGTATTCTTACAATGTACTCCGTGTTTTAATATTTGTGTTGGGTGGTTGTATGTACAGGAATACATCCAGAAACTGATGCCGCCTCTCATTCAGAAATGGAATGAACTGAAAGATGAAGACAAAGATCTGTTTCCTCTGCTGGAGGTGAGATGCTCAAACTAAAGAGAAAATCTACAATCTTGAGTATTTACTTGTATAGTTGTGTTTTACTGTAAACACATATTTGATACACACACCGCTGTAAACAACAGAAACCAAACATGCATACATTAAACAATATGAAGTAATTGGATAAGTCTAATATTCATAGCTGACCTTTCTTCATTCTGTGTGTGTGTCTAGTGTTTGTCATCTGTAGCTACAGCATTACAGAGCGGTTTCCTGCCATACTGTGAGCCCGTCTATCAGCGCTGCGTTACCCTCGTGCAAAAAACACTCGCACAAGCCATGGTGAGATCACACACAATCACGTTTATTTCCATCAGTGAAATATCCACACATTTACCCATCCGTCTGTGTGCGTGTTAGATGTACAGTCAGCAGCCGGATCAGTACGAAGCTCCAGATAAAGACTTCATGATCGTGGCTCTGGATCTGCTCAGCGGGCTGGCCGAGGGTCTCGGTGGTCACGTGGACCAGCTGGTTGCCCGAAGCAACATCATGACACTTCTGTTCCAGTGTATGCAGGTACTGTTTTGTTTTCATTCAATAAAATGTCTGATCTGTGCTAACGGTAATAGAGAACAATAAACCTACTAAAAACAACACGGTTTGTTTTATGTGTGATAAGAAACGTCTGTCTTGTGTTTAGGACACAATGCCGGAGGTGAGGCAGAGCTCATTTGCTCTGCTGGGTGACCTGACCAAGGCCTGTTTTCCACATGTCAAGCCCTGCATCGGTAAGATGCCGTGTGTATGATCTACTCCAATCTGTTTTAGAGTCGATTGTTAAACCGCGTGTGTGTTTGTGTGTAGCTGAGTTCATGCCCATCCTGGGGACCAATCTGAACCCGGAGTTCATCTCTGTGTGTAATAACGCCACCTGGGCCATCGGAGAGATCTGCATGCAGATGGGTGAGAATGTTACACATGATTGTGGTTGTCCTAAAATAGGTTGTGATGTCAACGACTGTAAATTTTAAAATGGAGTGTAATGATGTAATCACTGGGGTGAATGTGATTTCTAGATCATATTGATGATTATGCGATCTGTGTGTTGTTGTAGGTGTGGAGATGCAGCCGTACGTGGCTCTGGTTCTTCATCACCTGGTAGAGATCATAAACAGACCCAACACTCCCAAAACACTGCTGGAGAACACGGGTACGCCTGATGCTCAGAAGTCTCATAATTCTTGTCTCTTCCTCATAGTTTATTTTTCAGGGTGTTTTTGTTTGTTATTATAAACACTATTTATTTCTGTTGTTTTCAGTTTTGTCATTAACCTATTTTGTTTACAGCAATCACGATTGGTCGCCTGGGTTACGTCTGTCCACAGGAAGTGGCTCCTATGTTGCAACAGTTCATCAGGCCCTGGTGAGTCACCAAATCTCAACACCAGAACATCACATAGATTTAGGGATGGGTTTGTTTTGACATGAGCCAGTTTGTTTATGCTGTTATTCTTCTGCAGGTGCACATCATTACGTAACATCAGAGATAACGAAGAAAAGGACTCGGCCTTCAGAGGCATCTGTGTGATGATTGGTGTGAATCCTGGAGGTGTGGTCCAGGTGAGTCTGATTACCTGATACCATACTGATCCTATTCTTTCATTCGTCGCTGGTGTCCTCACATCGATCTCTCTCTCTCTCTCACTGCAGGACTTCATCTTCTTCTGTGACGCGGTGGCCTCGTGGGTTAACCCTAAAGATGACCTGAGGGACATGTTCTACAAGGTGAGACCGCTGCATGTTCACTTCTTTTAAAGTTTCTCAGACTGCATGTTCGGTGTTAAACCGGATTTTTGTCTCGTTTCTGTAGATCTTGCATGGTTTTAAGGACCAGGTCGGCGAGGAGAACTGGCAGCAGTTCTCGGAGCAGTTCCCTCCCATCCTGAAGGAACGCCTCTCTGCATGCTATGGCGTGTAGCCCCACCCCTCTGCTTAACACACAGCACACGCTGTCAGGTGATTGGCTTAGCTTTTAATTGTAAAGCTGTTTATTTGAAATTATCTTGTGCTCACAAAATGTCTACTTTCTCTCCATTCAGTTGAACCTTTAGGAGGGGGGAACTCATCCATCTGTGTATTGCACTGCCCTGATCGTGGGGGAGAGGGACGCGATTGGCCGCTCCGCCTGACGGACAGATCCCACGCCCTTTGTGTGTCCATGAGGGTGGGTGGGTGGGTGGGAGGGGGGAGGGGACTCCTCTAGTTAACTGCAGAATGCACCCAATCACGGGGAATATACCTAAAATGTAGGGAAGATGAGCGATAGAGTAACAGAGGGAGAGAGAGGGAGGTCGTAGGTTAAGCGGGAGGGAGGTATAGACAGATATATAAATATGTATATCTGGGAGTAATCGTTTAAAGATTAAGATTAGGGAGGGATGCTAGGCAGCAACTATTATACGACTTTTTTAAAATCTCAAGTTAATCCCAGGCATACGAATCGAACGCATTCACTCGCAGACTGACCATAGAGACACATGCACATGAAGTTGCAATAACTACGAACGGCCCGCGCCGTCGTAGCAATAGCGTAATCAGACTTTAACACTGAGACTATCTAGGAAAGACTAGCGTCGTTTTTTCTTTTTTTTAATTATTGCTATTGAGGTAAAGAAAACATTCTTGGCTTCAAAAAAATGATGGTTAATGCTGTATCGTGACTTTGTTTTTTGGTTGTTAGTAAGGGAGCATCTATGAATTCACAGTTTTCATCATCATCATCGGCTTCGTCGTTCTGTCCAACTGTCGTCATGATTCCTCTCTGCTCGTGTCTCTTTCGACGTGTCGTTTATTTTCAGCGTTTCTTCTCGCACACGTAATTTGCTTGTAGTTTTTCCTGGTCTCGGTCGGTGTTTGCCGTTAATACTCATCGTAGCTTACGCGTTTGAATCGCGCCGTAGTGCAGTCGTTTAATCTTGTGGTGATTTGGGAGCGATACGGTGTCGTCGAGAAGAGGCTGGAACGGAAACTCTGCAGTGTATCGATCATGACCTGCGTTATGTGTGTGAGATTTGTGTAACTGTAACTGTGTTGAGGAGCTTTTAAGTGTGTTAGTGTCATTGCCACGTGTTTTTTTTTTCTCGTGTATCGCGTTTTGTACGTGTTTTCTGCGTTTAATAGGTTGTTAATTGTTTTAAGGTACCTTACACTTGACTCCTGGACCCCTATTGACCTGTAAACTGTGACCAACGATGTGTGCGTGCTTGTAAGCGTGTGTGTGTATGTGCGAATGTATTTGTAATAATATTGATGCCATATTGATATTTGGTATTTAGTGATTTAATCGGCTCATCCAACAAACTACAACTATATCAAATATAGTTTTACAACAGTAAGGTTAGTTTGTTTTGTTTTGTTGTTGTTTTTTTTTTTTTTAAGTTTTGCTGCTACTGCAATTTTTGTTTCATGGTAAATAGAAAATAATTCACATTAAATTCTATTTGAGCAAAATGCATCATTTCAATTGGATTTATGCTTGTTATGCACTTTTTTTTGTTGCTATTTTTATGATTTTTTTGTAAGGACTCTGCTGGTAAATTTACGGATAAAACTGTTGGATTCATTATGCGTAATGTTTTTTCTTGTGACAATATCTGTTGGATGGAAGATTAGAATAAGAACGAGCTGAAGAAAGGAAAGACGGGAAGTTGGAGGGATGGAGAAACAACGATCGCTGTGTATGGAAATCTGCACTGAGACTCTGAAAGACAAAACAATCACATCTTTCTCTCTTTACCTTGCCAGGAAAAATAAAACAATTTTTTACCAAGCTGATGATGAGTTTCCTCTTGTGTTTCCTTGTTGTCTTTTATTTTTATTTTAACTACATTCATTCAGACAAATGGTGCCGTTTGTTCGTTTTAATAAACATTTATTTGTTTTACGTTTAAACATGAAGCTTCTAGGATATTTGGTCTTGGGTTGATCATTTACAAACAACGTACACCAATTAAAGTTTTGGTATTGGTTTTGTTTGGATTGCATTTAACAAACCTTTGGTCTTGTACATTAAAAATAGTGTGTCAGCATGAGGTTTCTGTTTCTCTCTTCATCTGTCTGTAACTATCACTAGTTTTTAACAAGGTCTAAACTAAACTCGATTTGCTTTCAGAACACAATAATGAAGTTCACAAAAAGGTAAAGACTCACCAACTATAAACTATATTCAGAATTCAATCCATTTCTGTATCATACTGTACAGGCGTTAATCATCTTGATCATACACGTCTGCTGTTTGTGGGCTTTCAGACGACTCTTGATTATTGTGTGTGTGTGTAACTGCTACGACCTGCTCATGCTCGCCTCACACAATTGCTACCCGCATGACAGGAAACAAAATGAGACAGACAGGAAATGAGGTTAACTTCATGATAATTGTGTGATTTATCATCACATGGTTACCGAGTATTCATGCAGTGATAGGACTGCAGACGTTCATATAGGATTGGCAACTTATAAGGCAAAAACATGCATCCCAAAGACAACATGTGCCTGGATCTTCTCACCTTCTCATGGGGTCTTGTACATCCTCCTCCATCTGGACAGTTTCTTTGGTTTGGTTGGTTTGCAATGTTGGAGTGTATGTGTGTGAAAATAAATGATGTGAAAATGTGACGTGGCATTTTTAAGAAGTGATGCCCACAGAGAGATAAAACCAAGACCAGAGTGAAAAGAGGAAGAATGTAGTGTTTAATCAGTAGCTCTGTGTGTGAGTATGTGGTTTATAAGAACACGAAATGTGTGTAATTACTCCATGTGTCCTTGTAAACAAACATACAAAACTGTTTTTTAAATTACCTTTTTGAAAAGAACTAAAGAAACAATCACAGAAATTCTCATGAATTTAATGCTTATAATAGGATTTCTATTGGTTTTAATGGGAACTGTAGAGGCCACTGTGGATCTCCACTGGTTATATTGGTATGATGTTATCTGGTGGATAGGAACCAGTAGAATACTAATAAATCTTACTGGAATAAAACCCAAATAATTTTGTAATGGTTTTAATGGTAAGCAGCTGAAGGTTCTTAAAGGTGTTTGTAATGAAAACCATTATATCTAGATTATTCTTACAAAAACTGTGATATTGTGATGGTACAAAGTGGTAATATCAGGATACTTTAATAGGCATGTATTGGGCTGCTTATTTAGCATGTGAAACTGACCTCTTATATTGAAACTCCTTTTATCTTTATATATATCTTTTCTACACTTCTTTCTTGTAGACATTATTGATAATCATAACCTAAACATTGTAATACAAGTTATACCACAAATAACTTACATGTTTCTTGTCATTGCTGCTCTGTTTGAGCGCCTCCAGCGGCCGACAGGAGGAACTGCGCCTGCGCCGTTATCAGAGAGACCGTGACGTTGCACCGTCAGTTCTGCTCGTTTCATCTAAATAATCTTGTTTTCTTTTAGGATGTGCCAATAAAAATGTCTTTTATAATACAGAACAAATCTTTTTGATCTGTGGTGAAATAAGACCTGAATATTTCCTACTGAAATTTAAAGCAATGACATTTACAAAATGCAACAAGACTTTATTTTTATTCATTAAATGTTCTTTATTAGACCCTTTTTAAACTTCTGAGACACTTAAAAATCTCAAATATTTTGCTTGAAAGTGTGAGGAATGTTAAACAGACATTATATTAACACTGAAACAGGACAAATGACTTCATCTGCAATTACCATTACATTTCTGTATTAATCTTATTATTAGCTTTCTGTAATATATATAAGTCATTATCATCAGGTAGCTAGTTTTCTGTAACTATCCGACTGTTAGTTAGTTTCAGTCTCACTTGACACTGAGAATATATAGGTATGTCATACACAGGAAAGCTCATAATCCAAAATAAAACAACTGTAATGTCTATAGAGGAATTGTAATGATGTGAAGCCAACATTTATGAGAAAATTACAAATGAACAAATAAATACATATATATTTTTGGTGAGAAAGTGCATAATGTGGCTGCAGTGACCGGACTAAAATTAACTTAATGACATATCACAGGACTGTTATTCTTAACTATGACTAAAATGTTACATGTACTAGCATAGAGTAATGTTTCAATAATTATTGAAAATATTAAAATCTCCATCAAAATCTTTTTCTGCCATCTTCAGCTTCTTATTTCACTCGGTAATCATCTCTACCGTTTTTTCCTCCTATTTGATAATCAAGCAGATATTTTCTCATCCAACACAACTTACATGACATGTTTACTATAGTGAATACCTTCCTAAAGCATCCTGAGGTTAAGCATCTCATAAATCAACCAGGAACCTTTAGTTATTCAGTCTGTGTAGTTCTTTCTCTTGAACACCTTTCACAACACAGCACAACAACATTGTGATCACTTTCTGTCTCAAACTTTCAAGCCGTCCTGCTCTTTTTTTGTTCAATCAATCTGAATCCAAACTCAAATCATCCAGAAGACATGTCCACATCACATTTGAGAATGTTCTTCAGCTTTTTGACTGATTTTGCCCATTTTTAGGGATTAATAGCAGTGAAGCAAACAGATATTAGTTCTTCTTAGCGTTTCTGAAGGTCTGGAGAAGATGTGAGAGATCCTGCCTGCTAAGGTCATGCGTTTAGTTCTCAAGAAACATATACTGATAAAAGATAAAACATAAAAGTAAATGTTTTTGATGGTCTATTTCAGAAGGCTGGTCAATCATCATCATCTTCTTTGGTCCAGTCTGTGCATAGGAGGCATATGAAGCGAAATGAGATGACTTTTTTTATGTGTGCACTTTCAGAAGTTGCTGAAGATTTCCTGTTTCTTGCTCCAGTCCATAGGGGGCGCTCTTTTATTGGCCCGTTTGGCCTGGGCTTTTTGCCTGGCCTCGGCTGCGGTCAGGCTCAGATTCAGACCGCTGTCCCAGAACGGGCCTAGTGGATGCTCCGATTTCCCATCTCGATTGGTTTTACGGACCTCATCGCTCGAGTGATGGTCAAATTCTGTGATCTACAGAAGTAAAGCAAACGGCATATCTTACTGCATGACACACATCGAAACAACTATGCAGTAATATTTAATTCACCTGCTTATTCTTAAACCTGTGCTTGTATATATAAACACACACAGACCTTGTTGCTGGTGTCAAAACTGGTCAGTTCAGCACTAATTTCTGATAAGGTGGAGCGGGAGGAGGAGCTTCCGTAACTCTTGTGCTGCGGAGAGCCGTTTGTGATCGGTGGATCGGTCAGTGTGATGTTTATGATCGGCGGAGAGACCTTAGAGACGTCTGTGAATGATGAAGCCGATACAGCGTGCACTGTGATTGGATGCTTTATCACTGAATTTTCCACGATCGGTCCATCCACACAGTCTTCTGTTTGGAAACAAAAGATTTTTGGACAAAACTTGAGCTTTAATACTTAAATAATTCATCTGGTTACTTCATCTAATCCATATCATTTGCTTTCTTTTAAAATAATACGTTAGAAATATGCGTCACATTCCACAAGTCTGTGTTTGTGCAGAACTCTATCAATGTTTGCATAGAGTATCAGTCATGTTTTGCATAGAGCTGATGATATTTAACATCGTCATGTGAGGTTAAATAAATACACACCACTTAGATAACTGTGTTTGTAGAAATCCCCATGTGATGTTTTGTGATGCACATATTGCCAAAGAAAAATGTTTCGCAGTAGGAAGTTAAGATGTACCTTTCAGATGAGTAGATGTTGGGGTGATACCCAGATTTTTAAAGAGCTCATCTGTCTCCGGGTCGACCACCAACAGACGGGTCTCTCTTCCACCCGCTTTGATCAACGCCACCACCTCAGCATGACGCAGATTCTCGACACTTCTGCCATTCACCTGAATATGAAACAAAAAATGACACTGTAATAAATCGTATATTATAGTATCAAACACATTGTGACAGCCCTCTTTTGACTTTAACGCAATATGATTGTTGACCAGCAGGTGGCGCACAACACCATTACTTCCACTTTCTGTTAAACTTCCTCTTCCTCTTCCTTTCTTTAAAGAAAGGTTACATAACCCCCAAACTTTCATCTGACAACTTTCCCTTGTTCTCCAGCTGTTTTTCTGTGTGATAATAGCGATTTGGGTGTGTGGGTTCCTGAATCTGATATACACACAAATGTCTGGGATATTTCCTGATCTGCTCTGTATTTCTGAGGAAGGGAGGAGAGACTGTTTGGTGTGAGAAAGCTTTATCCATGACGTTCTTAAATGGAACGTGACGTGCTTCACGACCATCTAAAACACAAACTTACATCTTGAGAAATCTTGAAAATTGCCATTTTGTAAAATGATGTGAGATTCACTGTAATTGTATTTTTACAGGTTAAATGATAACACTTTACAATAAAGCTGTATTCTTTTAGTAGTTTACTAGTTTTTTAGTTAAACTTTGAGAGGTTAGTGATTTCTAAAACCTAACACTGGCACGTAACTTGTCCTGCACCATCTGTGCTACAGACATGAATCATTCTTCATTCAGATTGTTGATGAAAGATGTGCTGAAATTTTTGTAAACGATCAGATGATCATATTTTTGGAGAGATTTCTGGAGATGGGCTCTTTCATCTTGTGCCAATAAACACGTCTGATTTATTTTAATTGCTACTTTTAAAGTTGAACTTTTAAAGTTTAATTTCATGCTAATCTATGCGATAAATAATAATAATTTTCTTAAAATATGAATATGGAATTACAAACACTTTAAATGGTAATTATAATCTCAGTTTATCAGTCATAATTACTGATCTAGTTTGTTATAATTATAGAAAACGCCTCCAAATTTAATCCTGTCGTGAATCTCTCGGCGTGGTTTGACATCTCACACCCACACAGAAACAGAACCCAACAGCCTGCTCCAAAACAGAAACCACTCCAGAGAAAGCCAACAGAGCATTCACATCAACAGAAACTACCAAGTGTTTCTCTTCCTTTCGCTTTTAATAATCTGTCTGTCTCCAATCACGGTTCAATCTAATTCAGTGCTGTTAATCTGGCCTAATAAAGCTTCGTGTAATCCCGCCCGATTACCTCAATAAGACGATCTTTCGGCCTCAGTCCCACGCGCTCCGCCGCTGAGTTGGGTTCTACGGAGCGGATGTACTGACCCACGCGGGATTTTTTGCAGTGCAGGTTGAAGCCGTAGCCCTGCTCGTCCATGATCATGTGATACAAGCGTGGACGCAGGTCCTTGGTTATCATGTCCCCATCTGACGGTGTCTCCTCCTGGACAGACATTAAAAGACTAAACAATGTAAAACCTCTCACACAAATGATATTTTGTAAATAGTTTTTTAAAAAATATTTTAACATTGGAAAGTTTATTATAAATGTACTTAAAATACATGTTAATACAATTTTACATTACAAGCAATATTAACATGCATTAAGCTCAACACAGTATGTGTTGCATGTATACAACAGGACTGCTCGTTTGTGATACGTTGGCCAAGCAATATGGGTGTAATAGTGGTCTTCTTCTGAGGTCAATCGATTTCATGATTTATTATCTTCTGAAATTTGTCACTACACAATTTTTTAACATGGCCATATGGGATGCACTAACATAAACGGTCTTCTTCTGCGTTCTGTTTCTCTTTGATTCTATTTATTGATTCATTACATTACACCCGTCCGCAGACGGTCACATCCTCCGTCATTTCCAAGGATGTGTGTGCGTGACTCTCGGCTCATTTCCTTCAAGAACCGAAACACGCCCAACAGGAATAAGGGACATTCAGTGAGAGCGCATGTCACTTCCTGCGCTAAGACAATACAAGGGTGGTGTCTGTTTGTGTCCCGTGGGATTGAGTGACTTCAGAACCTCGCCTTACATACACAGATGAAAATAACCTCCTGGGGGTGACAGAGCGGTTAATCCAATCTTACTGGGCTTTTAGCGAGGACACACATATACGCACACAACGCTCTCACTGAATTCTGGGAAAATACCCAGAAATCAGACACCGGCTGACTCGCTGACAGAGAGCGTGAACAAAAAGCAGGTAAATGAGAATTAAGGTCACGCAGAATGAGTGAGAAAATGAGAAATGGAGAGAAAAACATGGTCCTATTGGAGTAGGAAGAACTACTTGAAAGCCTTTTCCACACACATTAGATTATACCTGTGTGCTGGTGTTTGATAGACTGCGGTCAGCGCTGAGGTCAGCGATGAGTTCTGTAACATCGTGTTCTGTGTCCGGTTCAGTCTGGGAATCAATGCTGGCTTCAAAGGATTCAGTATTGGGTTGATTTATTATTTCAGTCTTGGGTTCGGAGGGTGATGGAGGGCACAGGAACACAGGAGATGTCAGACGAGCATGAGCTCTGTACAGCGGAGATCCATTCAACACTCCTCCAGCGATACTGGGACTCTGATGAAACCAGAAAAACATAGTTAAACATCCAGATTCAGTGAACAATGAGTTCCTCAAACTTCACGGGTGATTCTGTACATAGCAAAACAAACTATAGAAACAGATTGAATGGGTCCAGTTTTATTTCTCGGCTGGTTGGCAGTATTGGGGAAGCTACTTTGAAACTGTATTTTTTGCAAAGCTTCACATGATATAATGTATTTTCTCCTGGTTAACTTCTCTAAAAAAGGGTGATAATAGGTGATGAATATATAGAGTGAAACTAGTTACATAACTGAACCAATTTGCTCAAATGATATTTCCTCATGTTAGTTGATAGAGAAAGAGAGAGGTTTGTATTGTTTAAATATTGGTTTGTATCCCACAGCAGTTAGTAGACCAGCACTATTATAGATTACAGGGTGCTGATTGCTGATCCTGTTGCCATCTGCTACCTGGACTGGTGTCAAGACAAAGATGTACCTTTCCTGATCTGGACAGGTTAGAGAGGGAGAGGAGAGAGGGAGGAGAGAGAGAGAGAGAGAGAGAGAGAGAGAGAGAGAGAGAGAGAGAGAGAGAGAGAGAGAGAGAGAGAGAGAGAGAGAGAGAGAGAGAGAGAGAGAGAGAGAGAGAGAGAGAGAGAGAGAGAGAGATTCTTTTCATGGATTATCGTTACCTGGATTACTGTCAGAAGTGTAAAAACTCTTTTTTTGTGTAACACATTATATTGCAGAGTAGATCGAAACTGCAGCTGTATTCTAGACAATGCCTCACACACACACTACACAACTACACAAACAATGATAAGCTGTTAAATAGTTTATACACAAAAAAGTTTAACACAATCTACTCTCAAATAACTTGAGAACTTGTGGCTTCTGTGACACCAAGAGACAAAAAACGATGTATTTAATAATAAACATTTATTTACAAAATGAGTTATTAGAGGACAGACGTCATGTCGGTCACCCATTAATATTTTGTGTCGGCCTTGTGAATTCAAAGTGACTGATCCTTTTAACGAAACAATTAAACACATTCAGCTTTGTAGAGTTACTAATAGCTTTGATCTCTCTTTGAGTTAAGAGATTTAAGAGGAAAGAACTGAGAAATGTGTGTGTGTTTGTTGGTAAGAGACGAGGTCCAAACTCTTAAAAATATCTGACTGCATTACAACAAAATGTCAAAGCATACGGTATTGATTTTAAAGAAAGATAAGTGCACTTTTCAGGCTAAACATTTCACTAAATTAGTTTGTTCAACATTAAGATCCCATGAAATGATTAGGACTGAATATTAGTAAACTGAGTTAAACTATATTATATCGTCATATCTTTTACCCTTTAATCTTCATGATTTAGTGTGATTTGTCTTTTGCCTTTTTGTATTTCTCTCTCTCTCTCTCTCTCTCTCTCTCTGTAAAAGCCACAATACAATCCCCATCCAGTATGATCTAAATAAAGTCCACTGCCTTTCTCTGGGTGGATTTCCTCTTAACCTTCCTCAACAAGGGAAACTGCCTATATCACAGCCATAGATTTGGATATGGAAATAGGAAACGTCCCTTCCAAAGCACCAGACACAATCTGTTATAGCCTACTTTTAAACTTTGTCTGGAGAACATTCAGTGTCAGTTTACCTTGTTTATTGACATACTCTCAGAGTTCTGTCTGCTGTATGGAGGTGTGGCACAGTCTCGTGGGGATGCGCGGGGAGAGGATGCAGACGAGCGTGACGAGAGAGACCCCATCTCTATCGCCCTGTCCTCCGTACACGGGAGACCATGATACTTAAGAAACTCATCTGTGACTCGGTCCACCACCAGCAACCTGGTGCGATGGTCCACCTCCAAGATCCGCTGGACGACCTGGGACACGCAGAGAGACACGCATGTTCTTACACATATTTTTAGGGGGTCCTATTTTAATTCCAGTTGAATGTTTTTTGTGGTGGTAACACTGAAGTTACTATGGTAAATGTTTGTATTAGAGGAGGGGAAGTCAGGTTTACCTGTTTAACAGTCAAGCCTAATGTGTTTTCCCAACATTAACATACAGTGAAACAGTTTTAAACAAACATACAGTAACACTGTGACGTCAGTGTGGAATAAGACACTACAGGTGTATCCTAACACCTACTGTGCTGACTACCTAGTAGGAACTTCAAGCTAAAAGATTTTTAGGAAAATGCTATAACAAATAACAAAACTGAATGATTTTAAAACAGCTCTTCCTGCAGAAAATCCTTTAACATTTTAAGGTTATCTGCACTGGAAAATGGTTATTTAGACAATAAGGTAAAAATGGTTCTTCATGGCATCACTGTTGAAGAAGTGTGTAAGTTTTGAGACAGAAGTGGCCCAACAGGTTCTTGTCAGTCATTCATTACCTGCTGATGAGTTTCTCCCTCCACGTTCTCTCCGTTCACCTCCACCACCCGATCTCCGGACTTGAGACCGGACAGATCCGCGGGGGAGCCCGGCTCGATCTTGCGGATGTATTGCGCTCCACGGCTGCGCTCCCCGTGAATATGAAAACCGTATCCGCGATCTCCTTTAGTTAAATAACACAAGCGTGGACGGAGCTCGCGCTCCAGAATCTCCCTCTCCAGAGTATTCGCCATGTCCATTCACAATTCACATCAATAGCCTAATTCTGCATTTCGGATCAATTTATTCCACATGTTGCGTCTGCACGTTTTTTCCTTAAGGATTTGTTAAATTGTTAATTAAAATAAAATATAGGCTACATACAACAAACTTAATAAAAGGAACTAAATAACAAACGAATCACGTTAACCCTGTTAAGTTTGCATTAAACACTTTCCACAAAAAAAATAAATAAACTATTAAAATTAAAATTACAATCAAACAAAACAAGAATAACCGAAAAACGTAAAAACTAGTCACTTAAGTCAAACTGTAAAGTTTGCATTAAACACTTTCCACAAATCTTAATAATTTTCTCCGTTTTCAACATACAAAAAAGCACTAAATAAACTAATGAAATGACAAGTAACCATCAAACAAAACAAGAATAACTGAAAATCGTAAAAACTTAAGTCAAACTGTAAAGTTTGCATTAAACACTTTCCGTTCCACAATCTTCTACAGTATACAAAACAACTAATACGAAAACAAATAACAAACAAATAAAAAAGTAAAACCCTTTAATCCAGCTGTAAAGTTTCCGTTTAATCGTGTCCTGCGTTCAATAAATATTTTCCCAATATTTTCGTTAAAAACATCATCACTCCTTTATGTCCCCAACAAGACGTCCAACTCCACCATCATAAATCGAGGGCAGCATCTGATCGTGATCGCGCATTAACAGGAGATCCGAACAGGTGGAAGAGAGAAGCGCGTGTGCGCGCGCGCGTGTAAAAGACAGAGGGCTCATACAGATCAGATGTTTAGATAACTCACTGATATTCATGAGGAAATTTTCCTCTTCAGGTCTCTAAAGTGTGCAGCACATCTTAATTCAGCTCGTGTAACACACAGATTACCTATAAAAGTTGCCTAATAGTAGCACTGAATACATTACATCTATGCTGGACTCTTAATGGCTGTTTTTTGTTCATTATTTGCATTTCAAATATATTTTTAAAACAAAATGTTATTTTTCTAATTAAGAAAAAAAAAATCTATAATAATATATTTTATAAGTATATTTTTGTCCAAAAAGCCATTTTAAAACATTGAAACATACACCTTCAAATTAAACGATTTTTAAGAAAAAAAAATTAAATTGTGTCTAAATTTTTGTATATACTGGTACTAATATTGTTTATTATGTGTTAGGATACACATGTTTTGAGCTCTACTGCCCTCTAGTGTCGACATAACAAGTTTAGTTAGTACTTCAGTACACTTTTTATTCTAAAATTGTATAAACATATATATTGATATTGATAGCAAACTTGATAAACTAATCAGTGTGCTGTCATATTTAATTAGCATTTACACTAAATCTAAGATTTTAATGTCCGATGTAAAGCTTTTGTTCGCCTCTTTCCCCTTTTTCTCTCAGTGGGGAGAGTTGGCTTTCCGTCTCCATCCTCTCCTGGAATCTCAGTTTTCACTTCAGTTCTTTGTTCTCTGGTACAAATGGAGGATAGTCCTGATTTAGTTTGCAGCTCTTTTTCTGAAACATCCTGTTGAGATGTCTTGCTCTGAGAGCAGGAAGGACGTGAATCTGACGGCTCTTTTTTAACCTGTGAAGATGCTGGATTATTCTTAGGACTGTTATGAAGGTCACCGGGAGATTTTGGGGGTCCTGATTTGATCTTCTTAGGGGAGGAACGATGGGCAGATGGACAGGTGTACTGATTCAGACACATCGAGCACAGCGGTCCTATAGGTAAACACACCTGCTGTCCAAAACCAACCAGCAACCAGTTGATCTCGCTCCACAGATCTCTACAGGACAGCGAGAGAAAACTGTTTTTGTCACCATGTGATGTTTCGGAGAAATGAACGTTAGCAACAAGACAGTAAATAGAGGTTACCGTGGTAACCACTCCTCCAGCGCTCTCCGGGTCTCTTCTGGCATCTTAGTCTCCTTCTTGGTCCATCCGAGCCTGTTTGAGATTCGGTGGACGTGGGTGTCTACGCCTACATGTGCACACAAAATTATTTCTTAACGTCAATGATATAAATACAGTTTGTCAAGACATAATTTTGCATTAATCTTAACGTCTTTCCTACCAATCCCTGAAACATGATTCCAGGCGATGTCCATGGCCAGGTGAGCCATCTTGGGTCCGACGCCCGGCAGACGCATCAGACCATTTACAGTGTTGGGAATGTCACCACCAAACTCCTGCTGGATCAGAGCCGTGGCCTGTTTGATGTACTTCACCTTCGTCTGAGAGACACGCTCATGTGAGTTAGTATCTTTACACATTTTGAATACATCTGTTTGTGTGTTTGTATGGGTGTGTGTTGTCATACCCTCCAGAAGCCCACTGGATATATGAGTTTGCCCAGAGTCTCATCATCCATGTGAAGGATGGTGTTCACACTGAGGTCACGCTCACGTAATCTCTGCATAGCTGCAGATGTCACGTGATCTTTCGTCTGACTGGACAGCATTAGAGAGATCAACACCTGGTACCGACGAACCTGAGAAAGAAAGAAAGAAGTAAGTAAAGACGTATTGGTAAACTCACCCTGAGTGATCTCTGATTGGTTCTTGCTCACCTCAGGTGGCGCTTCTGTATCGTAGCATTTCTCCGCTCCCATCTGATCTATGGGAGCGTCCCGTTTGCTTCTCATCTCCCTGATAAATGACAGCTGTGTTCTCCAATCACATGGCTCCCAACGCTCTCTCTTTGGCCCCGCCCCTTCTTCCTCATATTCCACTTTCACATGACCCCGTCTCGACTTCCTGGGTGATTTCAGTGGGGCTTGATCATCCTTTACCTCATCCTCCCATTTGGTGGTAGTTTTACTGCAATTTGATTGAAGTTCTGTAAGAAAAAGCAACTCAGTCACCATTTAAAAAGGTTTTGTTAATAATAACTAGGTGTGTAATGATATTTTTGGCTTATGATTTGAACTTTATACACTATACAAGTGTACATAATAGTATCACAAAATTTTAAAATATAATAGATGAAACTTTTTATTTCCAAAACATTAAGAGTTTTCAATAACATTTGTAATTTTATTTAAGAATTGACAATAAAAAAAATGAAACTATTACTACTACTAACTGAATTTAAACATAAAATACTCACTTACTTTACACAATTACCATAACTCAACAATACCTATCTTACTTTTTTTTAATCATTATCTATTGTGTCATTTGTTATTTAAAAGTTATATTAATTGTTGCAAATTTCTTTAATAAAGCTTTCACACAATTGTGAAGGAAATAAAATAATGCAGGGTTTATAATGTTAATACAGACATTTGTGAAATGAAACCATTGTTTAAATTGAAGAATTTGATTGTTGACATACTGTATACTGACTCTGTTATTGTGTAATGTGTACTATTATTATTTATCCTGGTATATCCATGACTGTGTACTCTTCTATTGTCCTTATGAGTTATTGTTTCTTATGACTTTACCCCATCCTTTCAGGAAGGAATTGACAACATACAGAATTTACAGATGACAATAAAGATCTTGAATGTCTTATGCATATATTATTAAATACAAACAATAAGCAAAATGTGCATTAAACTCATTATAAAATGCTGTTTACATTTTAAGTAAAGATTTGACAGTATTACGTTTTTACGCTTACCTGCAGGAGTCTGCGCATGTGTCTGCGCATGTGTCTGCAGCAGATCATGTGAAATATTGCACTCCTGCATCTCTGCTTTCACTTTGACTGCAGCATCTTCTGGTTTTAACACTCTCGATCTCAATCTGCGAATGCCTCCTGCATTTATATCAGCTGCAGAAGTTTCTGATGCAGCTGATGGATCGGTGAAATACGGCGAGATCATTTTCACAACCAAACGGCGAAACGCATAAACTTTTGACCTCCGGAAATGCGCCAATAAATTAATGAACATTCCCTGTTTTCATGTCATAAAAACATTAATTTTGCTAAAACACAGATCCCAAACCAAGCTACTCAAATCACGTAACACGCTTCACTTTCACACATCACGCATTTGTAGTTTCCCAACACACGCTGCGAACGTAAAGTCAATGCACGCCCACCGCCTCAGAACTACAATTCCCATGCACGTCACGCCACTGTCAATCACGTGACTTGTTTTTGTAGGAAATACATGACAGTGTGTTAAGCATGACTTCCGGGGGGCAGTGAAGGGGTCTGGGGCAGTTCTGCTGGTTGGAACCGTCTGTCAAATATAAATGTATACAATTCAGTCATACATTTCAGTTATATTTTGTTGATATCAGCCCGCGTTCATCACCAGCAGACGGTAAATAACTGTGTGTGCTGTTTGCATTGGACTGTTTATGGATTGGTGAAGACTTATTTATTTATTTGAGGTTGTTTGTTTGTCCACGTCCAAGTCGATATTTTATTGCACTTTTGCATGTTGTTATGTGACTCTTTCTTAATTGTGACATTTATTATTATTTTTCTGTGACAGTCTGTTTGTGTCTTTTAAATGTATGTGACTATTTTTGTGCATGAAATGTCACGAGGTGTCAGACGTCTTTGCATTGTTTTCTGCTCTGTTTTATCTTTAAAACGGGGTAAATCGATGCCAAAGTGTTTGTTTGTATTGCAAATTATTGTTTTGATTGTCTCTTTGAATTTGTGCTCGGGTTCAAGGCTCAGTTTATGAGTTTTGGCTCGTTGGGTTGATCACCTTCATGTGCACGCGTGTTTGGGAGACTTGAGCGCGTGCATGAGTTATAATTCCAGGGGTTTAATACTAAAGCAAGAAGAGATGCATGTAGTTTCTGGGCACAGATATAAATGCTTGTCTAATTTCTTATTGATAACATTAAGATTGACTTAAAGAGTGTGTTCACTATTCAGCATGCTATTAAGAGTTAAGTTATGTTTTTAGATCACCTACAGAACAAAAAATACTAAAGGACAATTTACCAAATGTACCTCTTTTCTTGTTCTGTCATTCAGGGGCTTCCACGGGTCTGAAGATGAATAAACAGCCCAGTAAAGAGTCTCTGAAGGACAAAGTGAAAGGGATCTTGGGGCTCGGAACGACCCGTCCCCACAGCAAACAGGCCGAGAGCAAACCCTCCGAGTTTATCATCACTCTGGACATCCTGAAGGTCTGAAATGATCTGAATCATCTATAAAAGATCCAAATGCAGTGTGTATGTGTCTTATTTCCCCCATTTATTCTCTCTCTCTCTATTGGTGTCTGTCAGGAGCTGAACCCAGAATGTGGTCTACATCACAGGATCAGAGTCATCAACCATGTGTGCGATCTCGCCAAGTCTAAGAAGTTTGAGGAGGTGAGGTCACACAGGAGAATCTGTTCACCGCTGGAGGTGTATGAGAAGGACATTATAAACTGTGTTGTGTTTCAGCATGCGGTGGAGGCGCTGTGGAAGGCCGTGGAGGATATGATGCACCTTGATCAGCCGCCGGAGGCCCGTCATGCCGTCCTGGTCCTGTTGAGGGCTATTATACAGGGACAGGTACAAACACACACCGGCTGAATCTTGTTTTTGTCTCATAACAGTATATTTTATAAGAAAAATGTACTTGCTGTTTGTAGGGTGAAAGGTTAGGTCCTCTCAGGGCCTACTTCTTCAAAATCATTTTGGACTATCAGCCCTGTAATGAGGACCTTCTAGAGAGGCTGGAGGTTTTCAAAGCCCTCAGTGAAAACGGGAAGGACATCACCTACCTTGAGGAGGAGTTAGGTAGATCTAAAACTCATACAGACGTTTTTTAAGCGTCTGTAGACTGTCGATTGTGATGAGTGTTGAGTTGTGCGTTTTCTCTCCTCAGCTCGGTTTGTCCTCCTGTGGATGGACATCGGTTTGTCCTCGGATTTCCTCCACGTGCTTGTCAACCTGGTCAAATTCAACTCCTGCTATCTGGATGAGAACGTCTCCTTAATGGTTCAGTAAGTTTACACAAACATAGACGCATGCACAAATGCACTCAAGGGTTTGGAGCTACTTGATCTGATCTAAAATTAAATGTGAACTTCTTCAATGCAGTTTTGTTGCAATTTTTGGATCACTTTTTGATCACAATTTCCATTTGCAATTTTGTTTTCTAAAAGTTCTTGTTACTGTACTGTTATTATAAAAATGTGGAAAATATTCAGGATAAAGAAAGAGTAGTGTCTGAATTTTATTACTTAGTACCTTTGTTACTTATTGAATGTTTGTTTTTCATAGGAAAGTCTGCCTTCTGTGCAACCGGACGACTTCTTCCACAGATATTGAGGTATCTGAACATATTGTGATTTACATTGAGGGTTTTAACTGGAGATGCACCAATATATTGGCCGATAAATATCATCAGATGTTGATGTGGTGCATCTTCAATTAAAATCCTTGTATGTATTTAATATGTGTGCCATAGCAGTATGGGTATCAGACCAAAAATCTCTTAAAGGTCTTACTGACATGCATTCCTCCATCTGTTTGTAAAGGTTGCGTTGCAGGTGCTGGATGCTGTAGTGTGTTATAACTGTCTGCCCTCTGATTCGCTGACGGTTTTCATCATCACTCTGTGTCGAACCGTCAACGTGAAGGAGTTTTGCGAGTCCTGCTGGAAGGTACTGCATCTGACCTGAGATCAACACTTGAACATATTTAAAGCACAGTGCAAAACATGACATGCTTCTTGTATTTTTTTCGGTATCTTTAGTTGATGCGTAAAGTGTTGGGAACTCATCTGGGTCACAGTGCCATTTACACCATGTGCCGTATCATGGAGGAAAGGTATTGTGTAACATTTCTCTTTATTTGGCACAAGTATTAAGTAATAAACAACATTATCTACCTACACATTTGGTACCCAAACATCTTATTATATTACGAAATGTAATGATTTCTATATGTGTTACTTAACACACGTGTTTTATCATGCAGGGTGTACTCTGAAGACGCGGCTCTTTTGAGGGGCGCTGTGTTTTTTGTTGGTATGGCGCTGTGGGGGGCTCACAGACTTCCTGCTCTCAAAAACTCCCCAACGCTCGTCCTGCCGTCATTTCATAAGGTGAGCCGAGCATTCTGATGTCACACCGTATATTATCTTATTAGTCCTTCATCATTTTGTTTTCTCTTTTTAACCTTTTACCTTTGCACTCCAGGCCATGAACTGTGCCAACGAGGTGGTCTCGTATGAGATTGTGCTTTCCATCACTCGACTTATCAAGAAGTACGGCCGGGACCTGCAGGTGGTGACCTGGGACATACTGCTGTCCATTATAGAGAGACTTCTGCAACAGATACAGGTACACACGCGCGTCTGTTTGGGGTTTCAGATATCTATAGGATATAGATCTGAGGGTTAAATACTTTGTGTATGCAGACGATGGGCAGTCCTGATCTGAAGGTGATCGTTTATGAGTTATTGAGTACGGTTGAAGAGCTCTACGAGCAGAACGACTTTCATGGATCCTCGCAGAGATTCTTCAGTTTGGTGGAGAAATGTGCCGATAAAAGACCAGTGAGTCTCTTTTCTCTCTCTTCGATCCTGTCTGATAGTCGAACCGTGTCCGACTGTTGAATCTGTTCGACAGGACGCATCGGTGTTGACGCTCATCTCCTACAGAGCTCAGTCCATTCAGCCGGCGAAAGACGGATGGCTACAAAACCTTCTGAAACTCATGGAGAAATTCTTCAGGTCTGAACGCTGCCTGCACATCCACATCACCGTTTATAAATGCACTTCTGAATAAATCTCTCTCTGTCCATCAGGAATGAGAGCCGCACCATGATCAGGATCAAGGTTCTGCACATCTTGTCCTTTGTACTCAGCACAAATCGGCAACTATATGAAGTCAGTCCCGTACACAAACACACGCACACACACCTCTTAGCGTTATTATTAAAGCCGGATCAAAAACAAACATTGTCGCTCTCAGGAGGAGCTGATCGAGGTGGTGGTGATTCCTCAGCTGGGTCAGATCGCTGAAGATCGAGATCTGTCCGTCAGGCGTCAGGCCACGCAGCTGCTGGTGGATCTGGCTGAGGGTTGTAACACTCATCACTTTGGGCAGTCTGCTGGACATCATTGAGAGGGTGATGATGTCACTGACATTTTGAGTTTATCTGCCACTTGATGTTAATTTATTATTCTTCTCACTTCCCAAAAGATTGTATGTGATTTATTATTTATTTTTCTGCAGGTTGCAAGTCGTCCATTAACATGCTCTGTGGATGGAGAGAGAGACCTCTCTGTGGAGTCCCCATGGAGGATGTTAGAACCGCCATACTGGGTCTGCTAGAGATATTGCAGGTACTAAAACACAAATATCTTGTAGTCTTTCCGTCACTAGGAGCGACTCTAGTGGATCTGGGATTAAGCTATAAGTGTCTCTATGGTTTTCTGTGTTATAGTAAGTGTAAACTATGGTTCTCAGATTAAACTCTGAGACGAGTTTGTTTACGGTTTTTGGAGTGATGGTGAGTGTTTGTCTACATTTCTCAGACTGAGCCCTAAAGAGTGTCTTTGCTTCTCTTTGTTCTAGTGATTGTAGACTATGCTTCTCAGATTAAAACTTTGTCTTGTCTTTGTGTTTTAGTGATGATATTTTATTGTCTGTGTTTTTATGTTTGTTTTTCTACACCAGTCAGGTGCTCTTAATTTCGTTGTATTTAAAATACAATGACAATAAAGTGTTCAATTCTATTCAAATTCAATTCAAATATGTTTACGGTTTGAACCCTAATGAATGTATGTTTATGTATTTATGATTTCGTGTGTCTTTTGTCATGTAGAGTAAACTGTACAGCCTGCCCGCCGGTCACGCCAGTCGAGTATACGAGCTGCTGATTTCTCACCTGCAGCTGCACTACAAGAACAAATACTGCAGTGCCATCGCCAGCTCTGTACGCCTAAAGGTCAGAGGTCATGCGCTTTCAAGGAATTCATTCAAATATTTTGCAGTGTATTGCGGACGATGGTTTTATGATGACATTTTCTCTCTCTCAGGTCTTTGATTTCTTGTTGATGATGAGGGCTGACTCTCTTCATCGTCTTGGAGTGCCCAATAAAGATGGAGTTATGAGATTCAGCCCGTATTGCCACTGTGACGTGGGGTAAGAACAAACACACGCGGCCGGTGAAGGAAACTCGGATTGTCTTGAATCACTTCACATTTGTCTGGTTTTTAGGGAGTCTGAGAAAAGGTTGACGGATAAGAAGCCAACAGGAACGGTGTCACCGCCGGCAGGAAGTCCCACACCTGCGGCCCCGCCCTCCTCCATTCGCACTGCCTGTCTGCCCTACAACCTGGCCTTTAATGTGTTACTACAATGTCTGAAGATGGTACGTACACACATAGACACTAGTTACAGTATCACATGAGAATACCATCATGCCGTCTAGTGTTTTTTTCAGCGCTGATGTTGTGTGTTGGATTTGCAGGAGGCGGATTGGAAGGTTCTGAAGTTGGTTCTGGATAAGATGTCTTCTACCATACAGTACAAAGTTCTGATACTGACATCACCGTGCAACATCGACCAACTCTGCTCGACTCTCTGCTCAATGGTGAATAATAAATAAATAAATTCCAGCGTTATGGATGTGACATTTTCAGTCAAATCTTAAAATGTAAATTCCTATATTCCGTATATTAAACCATCTGTTTATGTTTTACTAAATCCCTGTTGATAGAGTCCAGACATCAGAAAAATATCAGTCTATACACGAGTTATCTATTTAAAAAATCTAAATATACATGTGTTATGAATGTGACAAAAATGTAATGAATGTGTTTTTGAGAGGCAACACTTTCTGTGAAATAAAATACACAAACCAGAAGCAATAATACCCAACAAATAAAGAAGAGATGACTCTTTAAAGAACATCAAACAGTTATTTTATTTAATTTTCATGTGTTCATTTATGAGGAATATGTTTTGTGTGTGTGTAGGTAACAGATCGTCTCATATCAGAGCGTTTGAGGAAGACTCCTGATGGGTTCTCTCTCACTGACGTTCAGCTCGCTGTGGTTCCGGTTCTAACTGCTCTCACCTCCTACCACAGTTATCTAGAACAATCCCGACAGGTATCTTAAACACACACACGTCATCTAAACCAACCACCACTATATTTGACTAGACGAGCTCTGAACAAACACTTATTTATTTCAGCGGGAGCTGGTTCAGTGTTTGGAGAAAGGGTTGATTTATCGCTGTGCTAAGCAGTGTGTGGTCGCTCTGACCATGTGCACCGTCGAGATGCCTGACATCATGATCAAACTCCTCCCCGCACTCATCGTCAAGCTCACACACATCTCGGCAACCGTTGCCATGGCGTCACCCATGCTGGAGTTCCTGTCCAGTAAGACTTGCTCTGACCAATCAGAACGGCCTCTTTCATCAGAACAACAATTGTGTCTCTTACATCTCTCTCTCTGCTTTCTCTAGCGTTGGTACGGCTTCCACACCTGTACGCTAATTTCGTAGCTGAGCAGTATGTTAGCGTGTTTGCTATATCGCTGCCGTACACCAACCCCTCAAAGTGAGTTGCTAACACACTGTTTACAGGCATATAATGAGGGATGTTTTACATTTGCATATGTATAAATCTGCACAAAAGTTTTTATTTTCTTTACTTGATGAGAAATTTCAAGTACTTCAGAATGTACTTTGTAGCTTGTTAATTATTTTTGCTTAATTTGAGTTACATAATTTAGTGTTTTAATTAATGTTTTGTCAAGATCATCTATTTTATTTTATTTTATTTTATTTTTAATATAAATGTATTTCATGGCTTTCAACATTTCTAGTTTCTAAGATATATAACTAATACCATAACTAATACTATTGCACATGTTTAGTCAGAATGTAATGCTTGGGGAGAATAAATTGGAAAAAAAATTTCCCCATATTCCATACTTTAAAAAAACCCTTAACGCACATTTCTTTCTTTCATTCTGTCTTTAGGTTTAATCAGTACATAGTGTCTCTGGCTCATCATGTGATCGCCATGTGGTTCATCCGCTGCCGGCTGCCGTTCAGAAAAGACTTTGTTCAGTACATCACCAAGGTCAGCTATTTACATCTGTGGATTTATTCCAAATGTGATCGTATTTTTCACTTAGATCTCATGACAATCTTATAATCTCATTTATAATAATAAGCATTTTTATTCGTGTATACATTTCAAAACAACAAATTATATGAACTACATTAAAACAGCTTTGCCAATCAATCAGATTTGATCAGAAGTGGACACACTGGGTTACAGTATAACGGTAAAACTTTGTCTATTATGTTTTAGGGTCTTCGCTCAAACGCTCTCCTGCCGTTTGATGACACACACGAGCAGAGCAGTTTCAGAGCCCGCAGCACCAGTCTGAACGAGAGACCCAAGAGGTACATACACACACTTTTACACGGACGCCAGGGCTTTTCACATGTCATGCAAGGAACTCAAAGCATGACCATCATTTTTTTTGCTGATAGTTTTGTGATTTCTGGATTTATATGTCAGAACATTCGCTGCCAGTCTGACTGTGGGATGTTTCACTCGCTACTGTTTGTTTTTGTGTTTTCTCCTCTTGATCTTCTCTTTTATGTTTTATTTCTTTCTTTCGGTTTTCTTTATCGAGTCTCAGTGGTGACGGCATCTCACAGGCAGACTGTCGCTTACATGTCATCAGCATTTCAACGTTTCTTCAGCTATGGACAGTTTTATATATTCAGCGGTTTCTTTTTATTAAAACGCTGTTAAACCTCTATTTATTAAAACTTTCTCCATTTATAAAAATTTACTCTTTTCTTATTGATATAAAAAGGATATCTTCAGCATTTATTTGAGATTTTTTTACTTTTACTATATAAGATTAGAACGTATGGTAATCTAAACGAAAAAGTTAACTATATCTTTAATGAATACAAATCTGACATTCTCTTGCATTATTTTAAGCAAACGCTATACATTGAATGCATAAAAACTTTTTTTAGTTATTAAATGTCATTTTTATCACAGAACAGAATTTCAAACTCTGGGAAATGACATTGTGGTAAAGATGTTTATGATGTTTCATTGATAAACATCCATGACTAAATAAAATAAAATAAAGTAATCTGAAGGGCTAATAATTAAAGAAACACCAAAAAATAAAAAGTACATGCCCACAGCTCTTTAACCCCACTGTTGTCCCGCCCTAATCTTAGCAGTAGCCAATCAGATGATAAAGATGAAGAAGGATTTGAGCGGGTTAGATGATAGCCCCGCCCACTGACATGCGGATTTAAAACCGCCCAATCAGAAGTGAGCCTGTTCCTCTCTGTTTCCTGTCCTGTTTTTCTTTGCTTCATCTTTCTCCTCTTTTATTGTTTCGGGTGTAGAAACAGCCGCTATCTCACGGTAACGACTCTAAACCATAACAACACATCTTCTGTCAATATATGGAAATTATTGCAACATAGTTTTTCCAGGCTGGTCATAACTAGTCAAATTTCATCATCACTCATATTGCCATATCAACAACACCACGTAATCATGTTGTTTTTGACTCTGTTTTGTATTTTCATTGTCTTGATGTGTTTTTTTGCTGTCATCGGGGCTGGACTTTGAATGAGATGCTTTAAAAGCCAATTGCAGCTTTAGTTATTTTTCTTTGGCTGCATGAATTACCAGTTTACTTTTTTAGTAAAACATTTTTAATTTAAGTCACCATAAAATCTAAACTGAAAAAATCTTATTTTTTAATAAAATATAGGCATGTTTATTATAAATGATTTATCCGTCTTTTTTTAAAGTTCATGTGCTCTCATAATCTTTCATTAAAAACATATGTCATGGGACTATATTGACAGTTTAATGGCCAGACTTCCAACTTCGAACGATCCAATAAATTCTTAAAAAATAAAATCAAGGCCCGTCTTTTGTTTTTTCTAGTAAACTGGAAACGTGGACATGCGTCAAAATATCAAAGTAAACACTATAAGAACTGTTTCTTGACGTTAAAGAAAGGTTTTTATACTATCCCACCTTAAAATTCAGGGATGTAATAAATTTTGTCTGATTTTCTGTCAGAAATAAGATTGTTTGGTTTTCTTTATATCATTTAAAGTTACTTATTAAGTTATCATGAAAAATATTGACCTATTCTTTGTTCCAGCCCCTAATTTCATCCATCCAGTAATTCATTTGTGTTTTATTGACAATATTAACACGTATACACATGATCATACCACTGTTTTAAAATACTGTATAAAGATCATAGCGTGTCTGAATGCTTTTCTTCTTCTGTACAAGTATGTTTGTTTCATTTCTCCCTTTTGTAGAATGCTAAAAGTATATTGCTTACTTTTTGCCTTGTTATGTGTCTATCTTATTTATGCTGTTTCTCCTCCCAGTTTTCTGTTATTGTCGTCCCTGTTTTCCGGTTCTTAGTGTGCACTGCTGACCGAGTTACTTTGTTTTCCTTTCACTGCCTTTTTTGACTCCTCCCCCCTCCTCTGATTGGGCCTCACGTGGTGGGTGTGGTTTGGGGGGCGCTGACTCCTTGGATCCGTCACCTGCGATTCATGACACTCCAAAACCCCAAATCCATCCTCCCGACCCCTCCCCTCCCTGTGGTGCCGTGCTGCTGGAACGACCCGGGCCATACTGTGGTTGCTCCACCTCAAAATGTCCTAAATTTTCCCCGTCCCTGGTCACCTGACGCACCTGACCCGTTTGCCCTCGGGGCAGTTTGCGGACGACCAAAGTGGTGAAGCAAGGCCCCAGCGCAAACTCGCCCGTTAAAGACCTGAAAGATCTGTCGGCCATGGACGCCTTCCGCTCACGAAGCATCAGCGTGTCCGAGCATGCGGTGCGCAGGTAGATCATTTTTGGTAACCTCAGCCAATTCTCTTACTATATCGACTGAATCCCTGCTTTTCTTTTTCTGTATGCAGGGATGGCGGGTGGGGCTTGGGCATTGAGGGTGGGCGGGCGTTGTCTTGGCGACGCGGGGTGGGCGTGGCCATCCGGTTTTGGGGTCATTCTGATTGAGGGGGAAAGGGTGCATGCTGGAGGAGGGTTTTGTCTTTTACTTACATTTATTGCATGCGCTGAGGCTATGTTACTGACAGCTTGACTGTGCATTATTTTATTTAAATTAACCCCCGTTTTGCATTTGGGTTTTGTGGTGTTTGCAATGTTGTTCATTTGTTGAGAAGCATGCACAACGAAAGGGGGCCGGTGTTCTCGACTGTTCCACAATCCAGCAACAATCTTCTTTGCTGTTTGTTGAATGGGATGGGCAGTGGGAATTCAATCTCTGAACACACTTTCAGCCTGTTGCTTGTCTTCACGTATTCAGTATGCATTCAGTGCCATACTTACACATTCTTTACTCATAACACAGGTAAAGTATCTCGTCATTGTTTTGTCAAGTTTACTTTTGAATCTTGAATCTCAAATGTGTTTTCACAAGGGTAAAAAAAATCACTGCAAGTGCCAAGAAAATGTTTCGCTGTATTCACACATGACGTATCAATCCTACGTTTTTTCTTTAAGACACAACAGGGACAATTTTTTGGAATGTTCCTTGCCACCATATAATGCAAGTGAATAGGGACTGGAGTGGTCGAGAACCAAACGGCAAAAACACAACAAAAAAGTGATAAACATAATTTGTGTGCTAAATTACAAGTCAAGAAGCAGGTTTTTATTGACATGAGGATGAATAATTGATATTTATTTGTGAGTGAACTGTCCCTTTAAGTTTAACTTGCCAATCTTAAGCAGAAGAGGGCAGCGTATCCTCAGATGAGATTTACTCCAGAGAAAGAGTCTGTTTTATTAACCTGGTGCATCTAATTACCATAAAATCTATTCATCAGTCCAACAGCTCCAGACTATAATGAATCTGCGGCAGGAATATTTGCCTTATTGTCTAATAAAGGACCAAATCTCAGCTGATCTCTTTCTCATTGGTTTTTCAATAGCCTGAAGGAGGTTTGCACAAAGTTGCTTTGTTTGGCCAAGTCAAGGTTGCTTGTAATGAAGTAATGACATTTTTAGACTGAAACTGGTGAATGAAAGAAAATGTTGGACTGTTTCTGCTCTTATCGTCGAGAATGTTACCATTAGAATGCTGTAGTTTCTGTTTTTTCCCCCTTAATATTAAAGAGATAATTCACCCTCATGTCATTTAAAACACAAAAGAAGATATTTTGAGTCTCTGTGGTTTTGTGAATAAAGGACAATGTTGTTTAGTTACCAACATTCCTCAATATATCTTCAAGCTTCAGTCATGTTTGATTAAACACAGTCTCTCTGTCTCCGTTTCACATTTATATTGTCATCTCTTAATGCATCAGCATTAAGGAAAATTATACCCACAAATCTCATAGTCTACTCCACACGCATTATACGGCTGGAGATCATCCGTCTTCAGCTATTAGAGATGATGGAGAGGATTTATGAGCGGCTGGTGAAGGATGAAACATTTTCTGAGCACTGCTGCAATGATTTGGTTTGAGAAAATTTGAGAAAGGTTTGAAGAGTGAAAAGTTTATAAAGGCAGATATGAATATTTTCATCAGCTGTACTGGACGCTTTGAAGTCAGATGTTTTATTATCTGTCTAGACAAAGTTGCCCATTGGATTGAAACCAACATTCACAGTTGTGAAGTTCTTGATTTAAAGGTTTATAAACTAAACTCTGATGTGTCGTCCTCTTCAGCTGAAGTACACAAACTGGGACTTGATGTGTCTTATTATCCATGTTTCTGTATGATGGATAGTCTCGCTGTCAAACGTTTGTTGTTTAGAAATGAAGTCTGGTCCATTTTGCAGTTTGTTTAGACAGAGACTATCTAGCTGACATTTTGTTTGTTTATCTGAAATTGTTTCTGCCACAGTAATACACTGAAAAGAAAAAACTGTGTCATTCTAAAACTGATTTCTCTGGCCTTGATCGCATTCAAAACAACAATACATTGATGGTCTTGGAGCACTTCTTTGTTATTTTGTGGATTTTTTAATCACATGGTTATTTTGGTTTGTGTGGTGTTACAAAAATATGTAAATCCACTTTTTCGTGACATTTGTTTTATTGACATTATTCTGCAACATTGACGTCAGATGACTGGTGTCACATTGAGACTTTAAATTAGTTGTACTTCCATTGTACGTTTGACGCCCACATGTACCCAAAACTAGAGACCTTTATTTATTATTGCATTGTTTTTCATTCGATTTCATCTGTTGTGAGGATAAAATGTTTTTTGTGATAATTAGCTCTGGATTTTTGCTTTTGTTATTGTCAGAGAGAGAGAGATGCACACTGGAAGTGAAACGAGTGTGATTTTATCACTAGAGTTTTATGGATCTGCAGAATTGTCTGCCAAGAGACCAGTGTGTTTCTGTAGATGTTTCAAGGCCTGTAGCGTTTCTGCTTTCAGTCTCTCATGCTGCCGGTCATCTGTAACTGATTCTCAGGGTCAGCGAGATGTGAAAGCTTGATGAACACCCTTTATCATCCGCAGCGATGTGTAGTGTTAGTTTATGGAGATAATGCAAGTCTTCTTGATTTCCCCCTGGATGCGGTTGCCATGGTTACAGGAGTGCAGAACACTGATGGGTGTCTTAGATTAATGCAATCACCTGGATCATCACATGCACTTTACATATGTGTGTAACAGTGTTTTAACCGCCAGCTGAACTTCTGTGTGTTTAGAGCAGCAGAAGTGTTTAATGAACCTTAATTCTTCCGTTTTACACACTAAATCTTCACCAGGTCCCAGTCGCATGTCACTGTTAGACAGAAAACATTTTTAGCGGTTCCAATTCAAAATGACCACAGAAAAGGATTTTAGACTCGTCCCGAAAACATGACGAAAGTCTTAGTTACAGTAAAGGCAATAAACAATAAAATGCATTGTTTACACAGCACCCACCTCACAAAGAACACGTTGGTTTTACTTAAGAATTTATGTAAACTGCAAAAAGTTTTTTGGGATGAGTTTAAATGATCATTTCTGTGGTATTCAGCATTGTCACAAATGCTGTTTCATTAAACTTAAACTTGAGAAGAGCCTCCAACATGATCTGTCTTTGGATTTCATGTATTAAAGAGTGTTTTTAACTGCATGTTTGTGTGATTTTGGTGAGGAATTGAATATGATACCACACACACTTTTGTCAGTGGCCTGAAGCTGTGTCCTCAACATCCGTGACAAATCACATCTCTTCCATATATCCGACAGGCAATGAGACTTTATCATCTGCCATTTAGTTTTGGATTTTGTTGCACCAACCGTGAAATCCTGACAGTTTCACACAGCTGTGTATGAAACATGAAATGCATTCTGATTTTTATCAACGACAGACAGATGAATGTACTGAGAACTATTTTACGAGCTGGTTAATTCGTACAATCTTTTCGTACAATCTGCCTTCATGCCAGTGATGTTTGGGTGGGGCGTCGTTCATGATTTCCTTAAAGTTTTTGTAAGATTCACTTTGTACAGATTCATACGTTATTGCCGCCTTGTAAAGTAGTTCTGGATTGAGATCAGACTGGTGACGTCACGATTGATAAGGACACAGTGTCAGAGTCAACATACACAATAAAAACAAATCTGCGTTTGAATCGGACTTCAATGTTTGGGTGTAGGTCAAGTGGTGTCCTTTTGACCTTTAACTCTAATGTCTATGTGTGACCCCTGACCCCTCTGCTCTCTCACAGGATGCAGACGTCCAGCACCACCTGTAGCCTGGGCTCAGCTGATGAGAATGCAGTGATGCAAGCGGACGACGCGTTAAAGACCGTTCATCTGGAGCTGACGGAGACCTGTCTGGACATGATGGCGCGATACGTCTTCTCAAACTTCTCTGCTTTGCCAAAGAGGTCTGTGTGTTAACTGTCGGTCACGGTGACTGACTTTAATTTTTTTTAATGATGATGTAATTAGCTAACTTTGTGCTGTTTTGAGAAGGTGTTTTTTGTTGCTGTCACCACGGCTGTTAACTTCTAACCAATGCTAAGTTAATTAGTTCATGTGAATTTAGATTTGTTCATGCTTTTAAAATTTTAGTTTATGGTGTAATGCATGAACTAATATTTGTTAAAGATGCAATCTGTTACATCGACCTCCATCACCATCTCTGTTTGAAACTTAAAGATAAATACATTAAATAACCTGCAATTTTACATTGTCTAAATGCCATTTTCTGCAAAATCATACCCAATAACTCAAATTATAAATCATTATTTTTTTATTATTAAAAGCTTACTGTTGTGAATGGGGGTACAAAAATTTTCTTTATTTTTAACCAAAACTTTTATGTCATTATGTCATTTTAAATGTGTGTAGTGTAAATGAGTGTTTCCGCTAATGTCCTTGTTATTCAGTTAAACTGGTTGTTTTGGAAAGAACTGGATGTTTCTCATGAGAGAAACATCATGAGAAACGTTATCAGAGATAAATGCTCTTTTCCCACAACAGTGTCTCTCTCCAGTGGTTGTGTTTAACAGGAAATAAGAAATCAAATTCCTCTCTCAGGTCTCCCATCGCAGAGTTTTTGTTATCCGGTGGACCCAGCATGACGTGGCTGGTTGGGAATAAACTGGTCACCATAACGACCAGCGGCGGGTCTCGAACCCAAGCGCTGCTGGGTTTAGACATGACGGAGCGACACGGAGGAGGAGAAATGACCAGGTTATAAACACCGCAGTACTGTTTTCTAACTAACATCATATTCAGGTTTCTTTGTAATTCAAGTGTTAATGTCTCTCTGCAGGTCGGACCCGTCACTGCACTGCACCCGTCAGACGAAAGAAGCTCCCGCTAAACTCGAGTCTCAGTCCGGACAGCAGATCAACACAACCGCTCGAACCCGAGTTCGCTCCATATCAGGTGCGTATTGTGACTGCCGTATTCTACACTTCACTTTGGATTGAGTTTAATCTTTATTTATATCGTGTAGGAGGTCACGCCTTGCGTGCCGGCCCAGCTCAGAGTCTCAGCCCCCTTGTGGCGTCTCCTGAAGTGGAATACAGCGGTCCTTTGCCTCCGCCCGGCCCCCCGCTGGATGTCCTGGGGTCCCAGAGGAGCGGAGAGGACCACCCGCTGCCCTACACGTCTCATTCATCTCCACCCATCAAAGACAAGTCCAGCCTGGCCGAGTTTGTGCCCATGTTGACGCAGGGTTGGGCGGAGATCTTCATCCGCAGACCTTCAGGTATGTCATCATTTATTCACCCTCATGTCATTCAAACCCTGTATATGATTCTTTCTTTTGTTGAACACAAAAGAAGAAATTTTTCAAAACGCTGGTTACCGGCATCTATTGACTTCCATTGTACCTTGTGTCCATACTACGAAAGTAAATGTGTACCGGTAACCAGCGTTTTGAAAAATGTCTTCTTTTGTGTTTTGCTGAAGCAAGAAATTCATACGGGTTTGACATGAAATGAGTGAGTAAATAATAAAATAATTTTTAGTTCCTACATCGCAGCCTTCATTGTTTCTGTGACCTCGACTCTGGATGTAATTAGCCTCGGCACATGCTCCATTATAACACATCAGAAATCATTTTAGCGTTATTTCAAGGGTGTTTTAGAGGCACACGTGCACAAACACACACAGCCCGCGGGCTCCACGCTGCCATTTTAGAGGTTTTATAATAGTTTGACTCGCACCTGTCGTGCCCAAAGGCCTCATTTTCCTCCAGTTCTCTTTTAATCCTGTTCTCCTTTAACAGCGCTCGGGAGCATTTCACTGCATCACTCTGTGAATTGCGACGTGTCCTTGAACGTTTTCTTCTCGCAGATGATACGTTTTAAAAATTATATTCCAGGCAATATCTATTTTCATTTTCCTCTCTGGTTTCCTCTGTATGTTTTTGGTTCTTTGTCATTTCACCAAGATGATGCATTTCTCGATCATATCATATGATTGAATCTCTCTGTCTCTCTCTCTCTCTTTGTCTCTCTCTCTCTCTTTGTCTCTCTCTCTCTCTTTGTCTCTCTTTCTCTCTTTGTCTCTCTCTCTCTCTCTCTCTTTGTCTCTCTCTCTCTCTCTCTCTCTCTTGTACTTGTTGATGTACTTGTCATCAATTCAGTCATCTTTCTACATAATCTCATTATAATATTACAATAATTTTACAGTTAGTACTACTAATATATACATCACATGCAAATTTGATACACATAGTGCTTACTAGCATTGTCACAGATTCAGACAATTTTCTTTAATGTACATTGTGTTGAAAAATAAAAATGTTATATAAATAAATTTGAATAGTATTGAATTAAATTGAATTTGTAATTCAAGTATATATCAATGAAACATCGGTACATGAAATGAGAAATTCTGCAAAAAATAAAAAGACCTACATAAAATTTAAACAATGTAAACTTTATTCTTTATTTCTCAGTGTTAATAATGGCTGATATAGATGTTGGTTAAATGGGTTTATGTTTATATCAGTTAAATGTGCTGTAGGTGTGAACAGACAGCTGCAGATCTTCATCTGACGGGTGTTTGTGTCTGTTTATAAAATCATCTCCATGTTAAAGCCAGATGGGGCCAAACTTGCCCTGCTGGGTTTGTGAAAATGTCCATTTTGGATCTCTCTATATATATATCTACTTCTATGTCACATTAAAAATACATACGGTGTAAGAGTCAATTAAAACTTAAATACAATAAAAAAATTGGCCACAAGAATTTTTGTTAAATACTTTTGTTGCCATAATGACAAAAGAGATTTGGACTGGTTTTGTATATTGTTAGTAACAAACATTAACGTAGAAATCATGCAGCTTGTCTTTAATTACTTTGTCTTTAGGTAACACCAGCTGGCTGATGTGTCTGGAGAATCCTCCGAGCCCGTTCTCTTCTGAACTGGGTAATGTGCCGCTGCAGGAGCTGTCCAGTGTGCTCATGGCCATGGATGGAGTAAAAGAAGCACAGAGAGATACCCCTGTTATCCCCGCTGAAGTGACCCTGTCCCGGAGTAAACCCTGTCTCATCCAGCGCTCCAACACAGGTGAGACCGCATCACCTGTCTGTTCTACATCTGGATCTGTGAGAGAGACAGGATCATCCAAGTTATTTTACAAAGATGGTGTAAAAATGGTGTGACTTTTTTTGTTAACCGTTTCATTTTGTTTCGCACCATTACTTTTAGTAAAACCATAGGCATCATGTCGTGTGAAGTATGCAGTGAGCAGTAGACTAGTATTGCATTCTATACACAGCCGGAGTTTCCTGTTTGGGGAGGAAGTGACATCACACATTGGGACCCTTCTGAAACCAAAACATATTCAACTTATTTTCTCTATATGTTAAAGCTAAACATTAAAGCAACAAATAATTTAAATAATAAATAGATTAAATGAAACAGGATGTCAAAAGTTTTTTCGATTTTATTTGGCCCTTCATATCATTTCCCCATGCGTTTTCTCCTCGCTCCATGCTGATTGGTTGGTTTTTGTTTGTTTTCGTGTGCCGGGTGTTTTACCGCAGTGGGCGCTCTTTGCTCGTTCTGCCCCTCCGATACGCCTGGCAGGTTTCACAGGAGTATTTCCTGGGCAGGTAGATATCTCACCCGTGTGTGTGTGACGCCTCCAGCGCATACACACACGCTTTGTGCCGTTGTAGAGTGATTCTTTAGCTTCCTGTATTAACACTTCGCAGAACAAACCAACTAATCCAGGATTTGGCCGAGCAATCATCCTACAGAATCAATGCGATTGATTTCTGATTCGTGATGCTTTTATCTTACGTTGCTTTGCTTGTTGTTGAGTTTGACGTGAAAGGCATCCATTAAGCTAAGATATGTTTTTAAAGAAGAAAGTATATTTTGTACTAACACACAGAACGTCTTAAACTAAAAGCCTCAATTTGGATTTGATCATGATTTAAAGCCTTTCAGTGTCAAATGAACACATGATCAGCTCGTGTATGTGTGTGTTTTGATCAAATCATCCTGTAGTTTTGATCTTCAGATGACTGTGCATGTACTAGAACATGTTTTAGACCTCTGTTCATGATGTCATCTTGTGTAACGCATGCATGTCACGTTCAACAGACTCTGAGGTTTTGGAAGAAGGTGGACGGAGTAAAGCGGCCGTCTCGGCGTCCAACTCTCAAGAGATGGAAGAGTTTGAGGCGATGCCGTCAGACCCGATCTTTATCAGTACTGAAAAGACGTCGTCCAGCAGACTCAGCCGGGTGAGTGACCGATCATGTGACCAACCAATACAACTTGATGGGTGTATTTCTGCACCAGTAGTGACATCACTGGCTCAATGGATGGACAAAAATAATGTTTTTTAGACGATTACACAAACTTGCCATTGGCTGAACAAACACAACTCTCCCCCAAATACACATTATTGGTTGAGACTATGGGTGTTACAATATATCAGTATTGACAGTAATCGTCATTTCAAAATAATTCAGCACATTCAATGGTTACAAACACTTCACGACACCCAAATGTTGAGTGTGATTCATTGGCCAAAAAGGAGAAAACACAAAATAAACCACATTATAGCATTATTTAAAAATTTATTTTTGATTATTTTTGCTACTATAATCATATAGTTACATTTGCTACTGTGGCGGCACTGGTTATGATGGTGCCAACTTTGACATCTTTTAGAAACATCAGTCTATGACTGGCATATTTATAGTTGTCTTGGCATTAAAAAAATTACCTAAAAATGAAAAAGTTTTTTTGGCAGTTTTATTTTTTATTTTTGACATTGGCCAATAGCAGTGTCCAGTTGGTCAAATGACTTATGTTACATATTTCATTTAAACATTTGGCAGATGCTTTTATCCAAAGCGACTTACAGTGCATTATATTATACTTTTTTATATTAGTTTGTGCAATCCCTAAGATCAAACCCATGACCTTGCCGTTGCTAGCGGCATTCTCTAACCACCTGAACTACAAGAAACTGTAAACGAAACTTAAACTGAAAACTTTGGAGATTGTGTCTGTATAATCTAATGTCTCTTCTCTCATCAGTCCTCCTCAACATCCAGTCAGGACGATGATAAGTCGACCCTAGAGGAAGTAAGCGAGGGAGGCATCCCCATCGACCAGCCGCCCTTGAGTCTCTCCACCCCTGGAGCACCCGACTCTGACCTCACCTTCTCTCATTCCACAACCCTGAATAAATCCAGCTCATCTCCAGAGCTCCAGACACTTCCTGAAGCCTTCACCAAAGCCACATCCCAAAGCTCTGCGGTCGGAGACGCGCTCTGCTCCAAGGTGCCGCCCGGCCAGACGTCTGAAAGAGACGGAGCGGGAGAAGCCGCTTGGCAGGGCGAGAGCGTGGGATCGGGCGGCCCGTCCAGCATTAGCACGTCTGTCTCTTCTTCATCTACCTCCAGGATGAGGCTGGAGTTTCCCACGTCACAGCCTGGACCGCTGTCTCCCACCGGACACAGACCTCGAGGACACACCATTTCTGTTTCAGCACCGTCATCCCGCAGGGAGAGGAAGACGGACAGAGACTCGTACCACAATCGCGGAGGTCCGAACAACGCGGAGAAGGGCTCGGGACTGAGTCCGAGGTAAGACAATCGTGATGATTACACCTTATAAACCGTAACGCATCTGTCATTTCTGTGAACAGACTCTGTATTTATCTATTACTGTCATCATGTGTCCGCCGAAGATGCTAAATCATCCCGCCGTCTTTCCACTTATTTGCAGCTTTAGATGGTTATCTTAAATGAGAATTACTGATAAATGACTTCCATCCATCTGTGTGAGATTTCCTCGAATGCACTACAGTTCCTGAGGCTTGTGTGTTATTTTTAGACGAAAGCTCTGGAAGCTGATTAAATTAAGCAGCATGAGGAGGAATTGCCCTGCTATCTGCCTTGTTACGTCTGATTCAGTAACGGCTGTCATCTTTTTTTCAGAGCAGATTGTAGACCCAATACATTGTAAAATGTTTAAATATAGCCGTGCCTGTTTCAGCGTCCTGCTGATCCTTAAAAAATACACTTACTGGATAGTAGAAGAACAGAAGGAGACATGGAGAAAGTTTCTGCTGTGAAATACAGTGAATGTATGTTTAGGATTCTCTGTGCAATACAAGCGAATTCAAACGGGGACTCTTGAGGTCAAAATAGACCATATACTGTAAAAATACACTTAAAAAAAGCAAAAATATTATAGACCATTTCAAAGATGTAAACAACACTGTTCCAGAAGCACTTCCTGTTTCATTTTGTTAGTATTTCACATGTAATTAAATCTTAAAGATGTTCGTTAAACATTTTGAGTCCATTGTAAATGTTCTGTTGGTGGTACAAAATTTCTCATTTTTGTGTAATGTTAAAAAAACGAGACAGGAAGTGCTTCTGGACCAGTGCTGTTAACATCTTGTGAAATGGTCTATAATATTGTAGTATATTAAAATATTTTTACTTCAACATGGATGAATTTTATTTTCAATGTAAAAATAAAATGTTATTTTTGTTATCTTATACAGGGTTTAACCTGATAATTGTCACTGCACATATCGAGTATACACATGAAAATGCACTACAATTTTTTAAACGTTTTATATTATATATAAATCTTTTCTTATTTTTTGGTGGCAGGATTATTTTATAAATAACTTTAACATTACAACTAACATTTTATCTTTTTTAATAATTTTAATAATTTTTTTAGTTTATATATATTATTATGAAAATTTGTTGAATATTTATCTCTTAGAAGAGCATATTTCTTCTTTTTCTCTTAGCAAGTTAGTATAAAAACTGTCTTCATCATACATGTATTGTCTCATGTTTTCGGGTTACTGTTTTCTGTTTTCACACTGTCCAGATTTGTGATTTATTATACAGTTCTAGATTTAATGTATTCTCCAGAGGACAGCTGGACATTGTGACATCAGCACTTTAATAAACTCCTTTAACTTTCATATTTCTGCTGTAAAGTTATGTGTAGGAGGATGAAAGCGATGTGGGTGCTACAGCCAATCTGCAAAGGTGTTTAATTTAGTGCAGATATATTGTAGATGAGTGACCTAACCTCTCCTCCTCCACTTCCTGTCCACAGCTTTGTCTTCCTGCAGCTCTATCACTCTCCCTTCTTTGGCAATGAGGCCAACAAGCCCCTCCTACTGCCCAAATCTCAGGTGAGGTCACCACACGGTCCATGCTGTGTTTATCATTGGGTGAATTGTTTTGCTTAAGAAAATTAAGTACATTTTAATGTAATATCTGTATTTGAGTAATAAACACTTTTGCTTTTTAATAGTGAAAATAATAGTGGATAATGTGTTAAATGGCATTTATATGATGTAAAAATAGCATTTTATAAATGTTTGTTTATTAGTGGTGTAATAATTTGATTCAATTAAAGAAATAATGCTTGTGTCATGATTAGCATGGCAATATTTTAAAGAAAATTTAACAATAAAACTTTAATATAATCCAAATCACAGATTTATTTCCAAAACATTAAACTTTAACAATTAAAATAATATTTGTTTTTTAATAATATTTGTAATTTGAGTGTATTTTATTGTTTATTTAATATTTATATTTAACATACAACTTTTTTCAAGAAATTTTTTCAAGAAACCTAAAACTTTCAAGTTTTAGTTAAAGTCACAGAAAATGCAACTAAATTAAAATTATAAAAGGAAGTAATAAAGTTAAAACCAGAAAAACATTAAAAATGACATTATTATTTTTTGTATCATGATATCGATATCTTGTTGTTCATTTAGTCTCATCTTTTGCGTTCACAGCCGATAGATCGTGCTGTTAAAGTCTTGGACCAGATGCCGCCGTATGACACGCATAAGATCGGTGTGGTGTTTGTAGGAGCTGGTCAGGTAGAGTCTGATAACTCTCTCCATCATCCTGTCTGAAATACACCTTTATGTAGAAACTCTCATTTAACTCTCGTTATTTATAATCAGGCGAGTAATGAAGTGTCCATCCTGTCCAACGAGTATGGTTCAAACCGGTACGCCCAGTTCCTCACGGGTCTGGGCAAACTCATACACCTGAAGGACTGTGATCCAGACCAGATCTTCCTGGGAGGACTGGATCAGTACGGAGACGATGGCGAGTTCACCTACTGCTGGCATGATGACATCATGCAAGGTGAAAAGTAGACACAAGTGTTTCGGTTTAGATCCGTGTTCAGCTTTGATGTTTTATTGTGTTTGAAAGGTTTAGCGTGATTTGCGGATGCTCGAGGTGAATGACTAATGCTTGTGTTTTGATTGTTCGGCAGCGATTTTCCACATCGCCACCCTCATGCCGAACAGAGAGAGCGACAAGGGCTGCTGTAATAAGAAACGGCACATTGGCAACGACTTCGTAGTCGTGGTTTACAATGACTCCGGGGAGGAATATAAATTGGGTACTATTAAGGTGAGAGAGAGAACGTTTTCTTTTCATTTCGGATGATTTCTCACTGTAGTGCATCCTTTAAAGCCACAGTTCGCACAAAAAAGTAAATTGTCATGCTTTACCGGCCCTTGTGGTTTTCAAATCTGTTGCCTTCAGTCCTCCATGGGAGATGATAAGATGAATGTTAATGATTTGGCCTCAGTCCCCATTCACTTGCATTGCATACAAATTGCAAAATGTACAAATACATTTTCTTCTTGTTTTTCACAGAAAACAACACAATGACATTAATTTGTTGTTTATTCACATTTATTAATTTAAAATTTTTTTATTTCATATTAATTTTTGTGTGTACTGTGTGATATTGTGTAACTGTTGTTGTTTTTTGTGTGTTTAGGGTCAGTTCAACTTTGTGGAAGTTGTGATAAAGCCTCTAGACTATGAGAGTAACCTGGTCACGCTTCAGTGCCGCAAAGGTGATCATAAACTCATAAATCCTTAAAATGACCCCGTGTTTTTCAGTGGTTTTCTAACTTCTTTGTTCTCTGGTTTTAGACCTGGAGGGTTTGGTCGACACCAGCGTGGCAAAGATCGTGTCTGACCGAAACCTTCCTCTGCTCGTCAGACAGATGGCTCTGCATGCAAACGTGAGTTCCAGGAAATTGAGATGTCAATATTTGCTGGATTTATTTATATCTTTCAAAGTTTTTAAAGCATTTGAAATCATGATTTTTCATAGTCGGATAAAGTGCTGTTTTCAGAATTGTCACATTTATAACAGTCCATATTCCTCATAGATGAACACATGAAAATTAAAAGAAAATAACTATTTGATGTTCTTTGAAGAATCATCTCTCTTCATTTGTTGGGTATTATTACTTCTGGTTTGTGCATTTTAATTCAAAGAAATCCTACAAAATATGTTACCTCTTAAAAATATATATAAATATATATATATATATATATTATAAATTATAATATATATATATATAAAAAATATTTTGATGTCTGAACTCTATATCAACAGGGCTTTAAAAATTGTAAACTTACATTTTTTTTTTTTAATTTTGACAAAAAATTGCCCACGTCTCTTTCAATTTTTATGTTTTAAATAATTAAAAAAAAAATTATTTTAAAAATAATTTTATTTATCCAAGTCTAATGATTGATTTTAATTGTTCATTATCAGAAAAATCTACAAACAGTTGAGCTACAGTTGAAACAGTGATGCTTGACTTGACAATCATTTGTCAATGTGAGGAAAGCTGTGTACAACACTTATTCCATCTTCACACAGTCTGTTTAGCATATAAATGCTTTTCTCTTAAAGAAAGAAGCTCGTAACTCTTGCCACCCGCTGGGAGAAGTAGAGACTGAACAATGAGGTTTCTGATGACTCAAACACCGTTTCATCCACAAATCATCACGACATCACAGACTGCTCACCCAATTAACACCACACCAAAATGACCATCAGAAATGTCTTTCAGTCAGGTCGACAATATTTAGGGATGGATTATGAACCTGGTGTTGCCATGGTTACATGGTGCCACTTTAGACAAAAGGGTTTTTTAAAGTTGTGGCGTAATCAATCAAAAGCATTTTCAGGTTTTACTTTAACAGTAAATTTTGTGAAGCATCAACATTTTCTCTTACCAGGATTTATTAAATCATTTAGTATTATTTAATTTGCTGAGAATGCAAATGACTTTAATTATGTGTGGATTCTTGTTTTGGAAAGATGGCGTCGCTGGTGCATCAATGCAGGGCAAACCCATCTGATGCCTACGCTTCAAAATGGCTGGCGAGACTGAGACACATCAAAAGGATCCGAACCCGGGTAATCAAGATTATTCTGCTTTACTTCCTCGTTTTTCAGAGCTCAGAAATCATCTCTTTTTTTCTTTCCATCCACAGGCTCAAGAGGAAATTCAGTCCCGCCCCACTCATGGAATCTCCCTCACACAAAGCCACGCCCCCATGCAGAATAAACCCGCCCACCAGCAATCAGGCCCGCCTACAAACCCAGACGTCGGCCAGAGGAAGAGACTGGTGTCCACAGTTGATGACTTCACAGACTTTGTTTAGACGGAAAGCTTTAAGGTTTTAACAGAGCTGAGTTGGTGTTAATAAAATAAATAAAACGTTGTTCTTGAATGATGAGATTTTACCACTGAGAGATTCGTTCATTCATTCAGCCTCACTGATGTTGTTTTGGATTTCACAAAATGCTTTCTTTCTGCTGTAAAGAGAGATTTTCATTTTCTCAAAAGAGGATTTAGTCATATTTTCATTCTGGAGGGCAACATTTCACTTGTTTTTCTCAGTATATAAAAGTAAAAGATTTTAAACCGTCCACAAAACAGTGCCAACATAAACTATGAAACAGACACCAACCCAAACTACACAGTGAGCTTTACTACATCTATAACAGTTGTATTATCTACTAAAAGAAAAGGTTCATGAATCAAGGTTTTCTTTGTCAAAAAAAATTAAAAAAAAATGTTACTGTGACTGACATGAAGGTTCATATTTTGTGAGCTGTTTGCTGTTTTTTGTGTGCATGAATGATGATGCTGATGCTAATGTAAAGAACATTAAAATGTCTGACAGATGTGTGTGTGCATGTGTGAGCTTCACTACCAAATAAAACACTGAAACACAAGACAAAAACATTTGTTTGGAATTGACTTTTGCTATTAAGTCACACAAGTTTTTTTGTTATGATATATGTAAAATTTGGATTTTGTATGTTTTTTTCTATTATTTTATTGACCTTTGATGTTGAATACAGTGAATTAATTTATTTTCCAAATGGTGATTCTTATAATACATTCCCTTTTTTTGCATTACAAGGTAAAATGTTATTCAACCTAAAGGGATAGTTCACCCAAAATGTACAAATTATTTTATCATTTATTCACCTTCCTGTAGGTTCCAAGCCTGTATTTAATTCTTTTCTTTTATGTGAAAATTAAGATTTTTTAAAGAAATTTTTGAGAAATGCTTTTGAAAATTTTTTTTATAGAGAAATGTTATTAAATATTTTGTTGTTTTGGGTTCATACAATGGAAGTTAAGGGGGTCAAAACCAACATTCTTCAAAATATCTTCATTTGTTTTACAGGTTTCAAGTGACATGATGGAAAGGTCCGAGATGCAAAAAAAATTGACAAATTTTTATAAAAATAAAAAAATTGGTAAAATTTTTTTATGTTATTCAAAAAATACCTAATCTAAAAAACGTTAAAAGATAAAGAAAATCTAAATTAAAAAATGTAGTTTGGATTTTCATGCTTAATATTTAACATATTGAAACATCAAATACCATGATGTACAAATACAGTAACTTTTGTTCTCACTACAATGAGAATTATTGTTCAGGCTTATTTATGCAAAGCGTAATGATGGACATGTTCCTGACAGGTTTGTGTGACGAGTTCACAATTAGACTTTTAGCTGTCAGACTCTTTATTTGACTTTGTCAAGTGCAAAAGCAGGTAAAGCGAAGTGCTACAACATTACAAATACAACAGCACAAACATTTGCAATCATAAACATTTCATACAAAAATATGAAGACTTTACATTTTGCATGCAAGTTGGTTTTGGCACTTGAGAGGATATAATTTCATCCAACTTTTCAGCTATATTTCTGCTATTGTACAAGCTTGCATAGATCTACCAAAAGCTATTACATTGTAAAACGATTGCTTGTGCTGTGTGTAGAAAAATGAGCATAACCTTCAAACATTTTTCTTTGGCCAGTGGTGAGAAAAACATGCAGCAAAGCATTTTTGTCAAATAAGCGAACATACGGCGGTGACATTTCCGGTCAGTGCGGTAACGGCAAACGAGATAAAAACGCAATAATACAATATTTACATCAGGGCACACCAATATGTACAGATACACATGACCTTTAAAAACTTCATCTGGACGGCCTGAATAAAGACGTATTGTAATGAACGTGACCTTCGGCGGTATCAAGCTCTGCTTTTAAGTGCATAAAAGACACTTTACCATCCAATCACAATACATGTACTGAATTACACAAAAAACATTTCATACCAAAGAACAAGTTCTTTTTTTAAAGGGTCCCTGAGCGTTATCATAGTAAACAACACGTTTCCGAATACATTTTAGTACTTGACAAGTAACATAACGACACGTGAAAACGAATGCGAAATAATATCCTGGTGTATAATACTCGAAGAAAATAATTCTGAAAAGCTGAAAATCATTACATACTAGTTAAATAAAGTGCAAAGTACGAAAGAAACACATTAGGTGAATCTCCTGAAACTCGAATAGCAAGCTTTGGCCAATGTACAAGGAGAATAATGCTGTCGTAGCCGTCTCTTATCTTCATACAAAGCTTATTTCTGAACTTTTCTGAACATTTTCAGTAACACATTCAAACTAAATTCTGATCTGATGCAAACACAATTGTTTATAGACATTATTAATACAAAGTGCTTTTTTAAATTAGATTTAAAACAAGAAAGCCAAACAAAACACACCTCAGCATTTCATAATCTATTTTGCATTAACCAGCTACTACTAGTAATAATAAAATTAATAATAATAATAATAATAATAATGTTGTAAGGAAGCTTTTTCTCTTCTCTGGGAAGCAAAACTGGGTACTTCATCTCAAGTTTCCTACCTTTTTCTTTCTCGAGTCTCAAACTTTCATGTTCTTCTAAATATAAAATGCCTTAAAAATCCACTTTCTTCTCTCAGAATTTTCCTTCTACTTTCTTTCACTTTTCTGGTACTAAAGGAATAATTGAAATCCTGAGGCTTTCTAGTTTTTTTTAGCACCCTGATGGCCTCTTCAGACGTGTGTTATTGTACATGTATGTAACTTCATATATTGTCTGATATGTTTATTTTCAGTAACACGCCATTATATTAAGTAGCATGAAATTCGTAGTACCTACAAGCGCAGTGTTATATTAATAATGGTGGCATGTAACCGCATCAAAAATATGTACCTGTAAGTTTACATGCGTTTTAATGCGTGTAGTGTGTCAATCACTGGACAACACATGTACCCATGACCTTATGATAGCTTCCTTCATCAAAATAAAAACCACACAAAAATTATTACTCATCAAACACAATTTGAAACATCGTACAACTAATACCATCGAGTCATCCTGTGCCTGTTGATGCTCCTTCAAGAGTCTCTGTTGCCATGACAATAGTTCCTGTCGATTAATCTGGTGTCAGGGTCTCAGGGTTGGATTCGAGTCTCTTTGAAGGGCGACTTGCATCGTAGCTTGGGGATCGCAAGGATTGTGGTGACCTGCACCTTGTTTCCATGACAGGGACGTCACAATTTTTTAAAATGTGGACCTGGTCTGTCACCAGGTGTTGTGAAGCTTGCATCTCTTGTCCCGCAATCTTCAAAAATAGTTCCCAAATCTGGTGTCATCTCATCGGTCGACTCTTTAAACCTCGGGTCTCACGGTTTGTGGTGTCCTGAGAAAGGTCTGTCTGTGTTGGGGTGCACCTTGTTTTTAAGAGGGGGAGGTTTGTGCTTTCGTTTGCGAGTGGGATTTGTAGTAGTGTGCGCAGGGTGCCGGAATATACTGGAGGGAAGGTTCTCGCTGTTGCTGGGCGGCACCCACTCGTGAGATCGAGGGATCGGTACCGGGGTAGTTATAGCAGAAAGAGACGCAGTCGAGGACGCAGACGTCGGTGTGGGAACGGGGGTCGGGGCAGGTTTGTCGGCACAGCCAACAATCTCTGAGTCCTTTCGAAAGTTCGGATCGACCTTGGAAGTTGGGGTTACCTTACGAGAATCTTTTTCAGCCTTGGGTGGATCAGTCCGCTCTTCTCGTGGACTTGCTTTGAGAAGATCAGAATCCACCTTGCAAGGTGCAGACACATCACCGGGAAGACCAATACCAGTCCGGTGTGGACTTGGATCTACATCACGTGTTATTTGTGAGAACTTCTTTTCTGATTTTCTTGACTTTCTCTCTTTCTTCTTAAGTTTCTGTCTCTCTTCTGACTTGGAAGGTTCTCGTTGAGTTCTTGGTGGACTTTTGCTTCTCTCTACACCCTTGTGCCTCCTTCCATGTCTCATCTGTCCGGCAGAGTCCAGACTTCTGTGTCGACGTCCCCCTTTGGCCCGTCTCCTGCTCTTCCTCAGCATCCTCTCCAGACGACACTCGGTGTGACACAGCTCCTCTGTGGCGTGAGTGACCCGGTCCAGTTGAAGAAGCAAGGCATCAAACGCCGGGAGGATCCTGCGTAGCGTCGCCTCCGTCTCCGCTCTTTCTTTCCAGCCTTGACCTCCAACTATCACCCCAGGGCTTAAGGTGAGGCCTAGACCCAGACCCGGAGCTTCTGCCAGACTGCACGGGCTGCTGGACGTGGGAAACCAGGATGCTTCAGATTCTCCATCAACACTATCAGGAGTCGGTGGAGCTTCTGGCGTATCCAGCGGAGGAAGACACAGCGACTTGCAATCGCTAGTTGAGGAGGAGCGTGAGGGAGGGAGCTCCATGCCTTCAAACCGCACCTTGTGCCGAAACTGTAGAGGAAGAAATGGATAAAGAATAAAGATCAGACCAGTCAAACCAAAACTTCTAAGATGGTGTAAACTGTCTAAACGCTTCACACAAACACACCTCTTTGGCCCGGCTGAGCCCCATCCACATTTTGAGGCGTCTCAGAAACAGCTCCACCATCTCATAGTCCTGCAGGTCGACGGCCGGCCGGTACAGTTCCGCCCTCGCCCGACGATAGTTTCTCAGCAACGCCGACATCGAAAGCCACAGTAAAACGAGACGAAGCAGAGTGAAACTGATGTGGAAGATGAAGCAGGACGCAGAGCAGGGGGAGGAGCCTGTTGCCGGCCGCCATGACAACAGTCCACGCCCACCAGAGCCTAGTAACTTCAAGCATGTGGAGCTGACCGTTCCGTAGCCCTCCATGACCGAGTGGAAAAGCTAGAAGGAAAAGGTTTGATTGATATTTTTAGTGTACATAGAGAAATGCTTGAAACCTGAGATTAGACATAAAAATGAGAAAAAGGAGAAAGTTATTACATATTAGAGTACTGATAACGGATGCAAAACATCAATATCATTAATAATTTACACACGAAGTACTCTGGATAAGCACAGGAGATGGTTCTGGCTGGTTTTTACCACATTTCTACCCTATTTATATTACAAAAACAAGGCAACCTTTTAAGCAAATGATGAAATACCCAGTCAAAGTTTGACATTCTTTCAATCACACAAGTTTGTTTGTAATGTGTGATTCAAGCAGCATCAAGGTCTTGAATGCACATGTTAAGAAGGACACAGACATTCAGTACAGATAAATCACACGATGACACATCGTGCTTTTACAAACTAATGTTCTTCATGCACGTAACAAGTTGTTCTGGATTTATATTCTACTCAGCAGTGAGAAATTTCCATCAGCATAATAATAAAGCAAAAGAAGGGTTGTGTGTGTGTGTATTTGTGTACCAAGTGTCCGGTGTGCGAGTATGCCAACAGGAACACGAGAAGAGTGACAGCGACCGTCAGCAGCTCCCAGAAAGATCTCCTCAAGGTTCTTCCAAAAACGCCCCACTCTCTCATGAAGCGCAGCTGGTGTGATGCCTACAGAGAATGACATCAGACCACATCGTATACATATAAAAATGACATTTACAGAAATCATGTATGACTGTGTTCACCTTGAGCACCAGCAGGAAGAGAAGTGTTGCACTGATCTGGGTCAGAACCCGACTCTGCTGAGCCAGAGGAAAGAAGTCGGTGAAAGCGTCCTGTTGCCGTAGAAACGACGCCCACTGGTGGGCGGAGATCACAGAGCGGCTGAGGTGTAGCGACGCCACGCACATCGCCAACACCAGACTGGCCACGGCCGCCATGTTCCACAGACGCAGGAAATAGCCACGCCCATGTTTCAAAGCGGCCACGCCCTCACGCACGGTGAAATAGATGACAAACGCCAGCAGGAGGAGCTGAGAAACACACAGGATGCTTCATGAAATGCTGTGATTGGTTTGTTTGGCGGTTACTGGGAATAGAAAAGGTGTTTGGTGGTTTGTGATTGGCTGGCGGTTACCGTGAGGAAGAGAGGCAGGTCCATGCCGTTACTCAGCGTGTGAAGACGGCATGTTTTTACATCCAGACTCAGCACGGCTCGATCAGATACTGGAAACTCCAGCAGGAAAGAGAAGACTGACAGCAGATCTGTGTTGATGTTGTAAAGCGAGAACTCCACGAACAGAGCTCTCGTCCTGAATACAATCATGAAACTTTACTATAATATACAATATATATATAATAATACAATTTTATAATATAATATAATATAATATAATATAATATAATATAATAATATAATATAATATAATTAGTGGTAAAGAGTTATTAAACATTTTAAAAAACTATAAACAGAATAATATATACTATATATATATATACACACACCATATAATATAACTTTAACATAATATTTAATTTATTTGTAAAGGTTTACAATACAGATACTAATGTATATAGTACTACTACATTTATTATATATTATAATACAACTTCAAAACCCCTTTTTAAAAATATAATAAAACATATTTGTATTAATATAATATATAACAACGATATTACTACACGTGTTATCAGAATTTATAATTAAATATTTAAATACTATAATTTAACAATTAATCTCAATGTGATTATACAACAATTAATAATAGCATAATTATTAATACTAGCAAATTAAATGTTATATATATATATATCATTAATAATATAAAGAAATATAATAATAAATATATATCTACATATTTAGATGATTCTAACAATTTATAATTAATTTCCTAAATAGTTTTCTGAACGACACAACAGATGGAAAATAAATGATGAATGAAATGACATGTAGATGTTATGAATGTGTATTGTGTATGTGTGTGTACTCACAGTGGGTCGAGCCAGTGGTGTGTGTTGAGTTGTTTGATCAGCGTTACTGAGTCCTTCATGTTTCTGCTGAGATCCTGCACGAATCCAGCGCTGCTGTACACAGACACCTGCCCCCAGTGCCACACACTACACACACACACACACACACACAGATGAGAATCTCACTGACCTCAGGTCAGGCTCCCTCCCAGCTGACCAAAGACAGCTGCAAGAGCTGATCCAACATCAGCCGGGATCATGATATCAATGAGATTTATTAACTGAGACGTCTGGAGAGTCTTCAGTCTGTTGACCCCTGTGGTTATGTACTCCAAGTACACGGATGGTTACAGGTGAAGTAATCCAAAGTAATATTAACCACATGAAAATTCAACCTTTTTAAACGATTGGTGTACCTCAAGCAAAACCGGCCAATAAGATGTGACTAAAATCTATATGATGCCCTTCACATAATCTCTCTATGCCACATACACTAGACAGGCAGCTTACTGGGTTCAACAGAGCTGTGGACTACATAGACGCAGACATGTCTTATTTAACGGACATGTTATTGTATCGTATCTTACCCGCTACTTTGGGCCGTACTGATACTCCAGTTCTGCACCAATCCTGAAGCTGACTCCGCCCACCCGGCTGGGACACACCCGAACCACAACGACGGAGGGAAATATCTGCTGATGGGGCATTCTGGAAGATAATGAGAGAGAAGGTCAAAGGTCACAATGGTTTTTTTTTTCTACAGAAGCATGTAAATATCAAAACCAAAGATTTTCTTATCCATAAATGTGTTACATCATCAGTCTGGACCTCATATGCTCGTCTCACCTGCTGAACTTCTCAGCTGTCTAAGACGCGGCTGTCCTAGCAACACACTGCCTGTTCTCTCCATCAGGATGGACCCGTCCAGTAACCGTGGTAACAGGGAGTCTGAGAGCCATGCCCACACATCCTCACGTCTGAAGATAGAGAGACCAAAAAGGTTAGACGGATGTGTGTGTGTGTGTTATCATGCTAAAACATTCTCACTGTTAAAATCACTTTGACAACATCACACTTTCAGCTCACCGATACACAAATACAATGCATTCTGTGTTGAATATATCAATACATACAAATTCACACATCAAAATCTGTCTGCAATGCTCTTGATCTGATGGAGGGAGAGAGGCAAAGGAAGGGCATGAAGGAAGTTAGAAAGAAAGGAAAACAAGAAATCGCATCTTAAAAATGTTCGTAAAACTGTGTAAAAGTGTGTCATTGTTTTCGTCCTTTCTAAACAATTTAAAAAAATTGTAATAAAACTAATAAAACTAAGAAAGATGCAAAGAAAGGAGAAGAATTAAAAAATAGAAAAAATAAAGCAAAGAAAAAGGAAATAAACAAGTTAAGTATTCAGATATACATTATGTAATTATTCAAATGGCGGATCTGATTTATTTTCTTAAAGCTACAGTGTGTCATTATTTCCATCATCTTTCTAAAAAATAATAATGTATAAACTTTTGCTGCTGCTTGAATTGCAATAGTATTTGTGTGAGTATTTTTAGGTGTATATGGTCAAGACTGTGGTAAGGGTTATCAGTCGAGATCTTTAAACCCTGGTCTCTGGTCCTGTACTGAATGATGACAGAAGTGTGTGTCGTGAGAACCTGCTGATGTTGTTATAGCGCTGCGTGTTGAAGTGGTTCTGCAGCTGAGCGTGGAGTCGTAGATGAGCGTCTCTGCTCGAGTCCGAGTAGTTCAACAGTAAAACCACCAGCAGGAACAGCATGTAGATCAGGAACGCCTATCAATCAAACCAAAACACGCTGTCAATCACCTGTCTGACAGCCAATCAGAGCTGCCGCTACAGTTGTTATGAGCCTGTACCTTCAGCATGGTGTGCAGCAGACGAACTTTGCGAGCTTCCTCTCGAGCCTGAGAGAGGGCGAATCCCTGCGGAGGTCTCACTCTCGGGATACGCTGGATGACCCTCTCCACGCGCGGACAATCCACCAACACGTCCTGCTCTTCAGCTCTCAGACGTCCCACGATCAGAGAGAAATACACACTCTCCAACAACACCTACACACACGTAAGTGAACCGCTTAACACAAACAACAAATCTGTGTGTGAAGGGTCTAAGGGTGTGCGCGTACCTTTATGGGTTCTAGAATGAAGAACGACGACAGGAAACTGACGATGCACGAGATGAGCCACATCAGAGCCACGCCCTCGCTAAAGCTCCGCCCCAACCACATTGACAGGCTGCTGGACAGGATAAGCCCCGCCCAGCTGCCCCACAGAGCAGCCAATCCACACAGAGGAGGAAACGGTCTCGGCCTACACACATCCGTCACTACTGACAGAGAGAAAGAGACATTAATGAAGGAGGTCTAGTGTGTTTGTGTGTTTGTGTTGTGTAAGTGTGTTTACCCGTGCGAGATGTAAACGCAGTTCTGGGAGGATCTCGTCTCATGGCGGCAGGAAGAACCGGTTCATTCATCTTCTGCAGTAGAATCACTTCAGTCTTATCACCAAATATACTGGAGCTAAACACATCCACAAAAAAACCCCGTTTGTTTAAAACAGTCAGGAGAAAAATAGCAAACTTGCAGCGACAGGACTTACAGATCACCCATATCACTGTCCGTCTGTGACAGCAGCTGTCCATCAGCTAGAATACGCTTGATGAGGTCTTCATCTGTCAATCAAAACAACCAATTTGAAATTAGATTTTAAAGGAACAGTGCACCCTAAAAATATAATCCTGTCATAATTTCTTCAACCACTTGTGTGAGTTTAAAAGACTTAAAACACAATGCACGAGGCATTCGATGTTTTTATGACGCGTTTTGGAGCTTTATGGCTCCAGTCCCCATTCACTTTAATAGCATTGAGCGCGTGTTACCTGAAGAAGAGAAATATTTGTTCCTGTGGCTGTTTTCACACACTGTATCCTCCTCATCTGGATTGAAGGGAATGTCCACGCCCAGATGTCTGCTGCCCTGACCTCTTTTCAGCCGTGGAGGGAACACCGGCCCCATCTCTACAGACGGATCGGTCAACACATCCGGCCAATCGCAGTCTGGAACGCTCCATCTTTGCAGACTAAAGTGAAAAAAACAATGAAAGCAAAATCTAAAGACAACCATTTTTAAGTAATTTACACATTTACTCATTAAGTTATGGTGTTTTTAATTCAGTCATCCAACTGACTCATTGACTCACTGAGATACTCACACATTCACTGAATCATTTATTGAGTCGTTTATTTATTCACCTGATCATTTGTTCATTCATTCATTCGGCCATACAGTTATTCATTTATTTATTATTCACTGATTCATTGTTAGTTTATTCTGTTTTTTCTTATATAATCTGATGTTTTACCTCTTGCAGGATGGAGTCGGCAGGTCAATGTTGGTCTCCTCTGAATATGTCTGCAGTGAGAAAGGGCAGATGTTGCGTTTTAAAACACACCTCTTCCACCAACACCTGACATCATAATACAAAAAACCCTCTCTTCTTTCCTCTAACACTGCAAAACATTGTAAACTTAGTAAAGCACTTCTCAGTACTATTGTTTCTGCTTTTGATGTATCGCTTCATTGTCTCTTAATATTTGTAAGTCGCTTTGGATAAAAGCGTCAGCTAAATGCCTAAATGTAAAATGTAATGTTTTTATAGCTGATATGTTTTTGCTGGAACACAATGTACTCAGTTTATTACAGATTGTGTTACTGTATATCAGCTCATGTTCACGTCGGGCATCCACGGCACTTCTGTACACTTTTATTTTGTTTATGATCTTGCACTGCTAATGGAAATGTGACATTGGTGACGTTTGCTGGTATTTTGTCCGTGTGTCACAACACATTTAACTATTGACTAGAATGATAAAAGCACCTTTCAAGATGCAAACATTAGATTTCTCCTACCGCACGGCTGAGAATTGAAAATAAACTTCGACCCTTGAAGAACATGATGTGTAGTATTTTTTCAATCTACATCTTTAGATAAATAAAACACATCTGCATTAAAGTTTATCTCAAAGAGAGTATTCAGTTTAAGTCTCTATTGCATTAAACCATAATGCAACAGGTTACAGTCATATCTCACCAACAATCAAAATGACAAATATACAGTTCATTTCAAAGAAAGCCTATTTTGGGACAATTAAAATACTTTTATTTTTTATATTTGTATTCTGATCTACTCTAGAGTGATCTATACTCAATCATTCTACAGTTGAGTGTTCTGTATTGTGATCTACATTATAGTGATCTATTTTTCATTAATTGATACTGTAGTTCTGTGTTCTACTCTACAGTGATCTATACTCCAGTGTTCTACATGTGATCTACTCTATAGTGATCTATACTACATCATTATACACTGTGGTGTTCTATCTTGTGTTCTACTCTACAGTGATCTATACTTCAGTGTTCTACATGTGATCTACTCTACAGTGATCTATACTCCAGTGTTCTACATGTGATCTACTCTATAGTGATCTATACTACATCATTATACACTGTGGTGTTCTATCTTGTGTTCTACTCTACAGTGATCTATACTTCAGTGTTCTACATGTGATCTACTCTACAGTGATCTATACTTCAGTGTTCTACATGTGATCTACTCTATAGTGATCTATAATCTATCATTCAACAGTTCAGTGTTCTGTATTGTGATCTACTCTACAGTGATCTATACTCCAGTGTTCTACATGTGATCTACTCTATAGTGATCTATACTCCAGCGTTCTACATGTGATCTACTCTATAGTGATCTATTCTCTATCCTTCTGCAGTTTAATGTTCTGTATTGTGATCTACTCCATAGTGATCTATACTCCTATATAATTTTTTTTCATTCTAAATTTGATTGTTTTATGTAGTGTTTTCTATTATTCTATATATTTTCTATATTCTTCTATCATTATTTAACCCCCTGGTGTTTTAGACATACAGTGATATATATTCCACTATTCTAAAGCCCACTGTTCTATAAACCAGATATTCTTTAGAACAAATCTCAGCATACCTCTCCAGCAATGCCATTTAACATCAGAAATGAGCTTCCTGTCATTGAGTTATCCAAGAAGTCATCAATTTCTAAAGACTCCTGGTCCACCTGAGGTGGCAGCTGCTCCACAGAAACCTGACGGAAACAAAAACAGACACTCGAAGGTTTTCAATGAGCCATAGCCGTGGGGTGTTGTCTTCAGAAGACAGCGTGTGTGTGTGTGTGTTGTACCTTGCTGCGACTGAGTCTGAACAGGAAAAATACGAGCAGGTAGAGCGGATACACCAGCAGACAGCTCACAAGCCCCGCCCACACGGTCTCTGCGTTCAAAGAGACTTGTGTCGACACCGGCGTGGAGCTATAACATATGCAAACATACAATTATGAAATATATGAAGCATGTACAGTATATAAACCTAAAAACAGCTTTACCTGTTGCGGTAAGCGACCGTACCGAACCACACGGCGTTGGCGAGCATACAGAGGTACATGAGCACGCAGCAGCAGGTCACCCGCTGTAACCGTGTGAAGGGACTCCGCTGAGGTCGTTCCCATAGCGACAGCCACACGTGACTCTCACACACGGCCCTCTGCAGCTCCCAGGACAGGAGGCGGGGCCGGTGACGCAGGTCTGACTCCTCTACACGTGCACACAGGAAGGTTAGACGAAAGAAAGGAAACGGAACGAAGACGTAAACAAAAATACGAGGAGACGGGAGTTCACCTGAGGCCTCCACCTCTATCTCCACCCTGCCGTCCGTTTTCTCGTTGTCGACTGAGAGCCATTCCTCAACCAGAAAGAAATAACTGCTGCCCGTCTGTAAATCCTTCACAAGTATATACTGCAGCAACCAAGCAGGAGACAGGCCTGAGAGACAACAGATAGATAGTAAAACAGATTTTTTTTTAGAGGTTAAGTGTTAAAAGTGTCCACGGTCGGGTACCTTTGTTGTCATGCCACGTGCGGATCTTGAGCACGCTGCCCAGACTCGTATCCGTGGCGATGTGGAAGATGTCCAGGCTGTTTCGAGCGAACGCTCCCACGCTGTCTAGATGTCGGTGTCCACTTCGGCCCTCGCTGCCGTGGAGACTGATGCCAACGTGAGCTGTCGTACCTGGACGGGGAATGTTGAAAGGGTTGAGATAACTGATCGAAACACACGTTTATAACCAAACCTCGCTCGTAATCGCACCTGCTCCGTATCCCCAGCCGGTCTTAACTTGGATCTCATACTTGTACAGCCCGTCCCTCCCACACAGCGGCACCACCGAAGCTCGTCTCAGGTCCATATCGTCCAGCTTGCGCATGATAGCACCGGCCACGGCGTAACACAGCAGTCCGATCACGCACACCAGAACCACCACCAGACTGCGATTGACCGAACGCTCCTGTAGTCGGCGAGATAAACACAGCATAACGTTAACAAACAAGTCTGGAAAACTCTGAAGAACTTTATTATTTAATACTCACAGGAATGATGAAGGAGACGGAGTCGAGCGGAACGAACAGGCTGGCGGCGAAGGCCGTGAGATGACGCGTGAGACACACGGCTCGGCTGGCGTTGGTCTCTGGGAGCGGGATCATGCCGTCCGTACGCCACTGTTTGGCGCTTTCGCTGAAATACTGGCACAGGGATGTGAACACAGCCACTTCCAGACGGATCAGATCGGGGTCGCCCGGACCGCACCCTGTGGACACGTTGATGAAGTGGTCACGCGTGGTGTCGTATGAACTGATGGAGATCAGAAGAAAGACATATTACTGTAACAGTTTGGTGAACTTTTCCTCAAAGATTCATTGCTAATATTTTTGTTGATGTTCATTTAAAGAACTAAAGAGCGGGCACTCGAAACAGAGTTTTGTATCTGTAAAAAGCAAAGCGAAAGTATAAGTGGTTATTAAAAGCCATCTTTTCGTACTTCGGAGACAGAAAGAACGTGTAACGCCGTTGGTCCGGGTCCCGGCCCCGTGTCATATTGAGCGTGATGCGTTTCCTGTCGGTGCTGTTGAATTCGTTGGGCCACTCCGAGGTGTGCAGGTAAGCTGTGATCGATGGATCCAATTCCCACCTCTCTGGAGAATCTGATCAAATGTTTCCAATATTAGTACAACATTTTGAGAAACAAATTCGCAAAACGTGACAGTGAATCCGTCTTACCGTCTGACACGGTGAAGTTGAGTTGGATGTAGATTCCAGCCTGTCTGTTGGTATTTCTGGTGCTCACCCTCACGATAACAGAACTGCAGTGACTGATGTTCTCCGCCCCCGCCGGCGGCAGGGCGCCCTCCATTACGCTTCCGTCAAACCCAGCCGCGCTGCCGTTATTAACCGCCACAGTAATCGCCTGACTCTCGTCCAAATCTGAGATGAGAATCTGCGTGCCGTTCACCGTGCGAAACTCCATGGATGCCACCTCCGTCGACACCGTGTAATTTGCCACGTAGTTGAACGGAAACGGATTCGGTTCCACTTGGAACAGCAGCTGCACGATTCCATCCTCGCCGCCGGCCCCCTGTGCCAGCGCGCTCCCCGCCGCCCGTCCCAAACTGGCGTTAAACGCCCGAGGGATGGAGAAGCGGCGGCACTCGGGCGCGTCGCTCTCGCCGTAGCAGAGCAAGCTCTGCGGGTCGGCGCGTTTGCCGGCGGCGGCGATCTCGGCCCCGCGGAGGATCAGGGGCTCTTCGTTGAGGACGCGAGCGAGCATGAGGATTCTCATGAGCTCTGAGGAGAGGGTGTACGCTTTAGCGGCCACACGCAGCGGGTGATGATGCTCTTCTGAGAGAAACTGAGACTGCTGTGAGCCGCCGCGGTCTTCAGCATCTGAAGGAGGAGACGAGGCCGACTGACTCACCTGATGGATCAGGTCACCTGAGGAACATTTGAGATATTATTGACTGTCAGTAATGATAAAAGGGGAAAAAAAACATTTAAACCATATTAAAAAAGCGCAAAAGAATTTATGATCAATTCAATGCATACATTTAGTTTTGATGATTTAGTGAAGAAAATAGAAATGGTGTTATTTTTAGTCTGTGTACTTTGTCGTCGTTTGTGTGTTTCAGCGTAACGAAACAACTGATTCTGATATCTCAGGAACTATAAAATGAAGTTTGTGTGCGTGACTCACCCATGATATTGAGTATGTTGTCTGCTATCTCAGTAGGGGTCACTGTACCCTGTTTAGTGTCTGTCTGGAGTATCTCCAACATGGACTCCAGCTTATCCAGCGTGCTGTTTTGACACTCTTCACAAACAAACTCACGACTCACAGCCTACACACACATTTACAGGGTCATTTATTTCACTGCCAGCTGACAATAAATCATCTCATCATTACTATGATAGTAACATCTCTTTGGTCTAATGTAATGGCACATCAGAACATCTCTCTGGCTTCTACAATGTGACGGTAACATCTCGATTTTGTCTAATGTGATGATTGCATCTCTCTCTTCTCATTGCTGTGATAAAAACATCTCTCTTCTAGACCAGTCTTGTCTGTAATCTTTCTTTCTTATCTAATGTGATGATAACATCTCTCTCTCTGTCTCTCTCTCTCTCTCTCTCTCTCTCTCTCTCTGTCTCTCTCTCTCTCTCTCTCTCTCTCTCTCTCTCTCTCTCTCTCTCTCTCTCTCTGTCTCTCTCTCTGTCTCTCTCTCTCTCTCTCTCTCTCTCTCTCTCTCTGTCTCTCTCTGTGTCTCTCTCTCTCTGTCTCTCTCTGTCTCTCTGTGTCTCTCTCTGTGTCTCTCTCTCTGTGTCTCTCTGTGTGTCTCCTGTGTGTCTCTCTCTCTCTCTCTCTGTGTCTCTCTCTCTGTGTGTCTCTCTCTCTCTCTCTGTGTCTCTCTCTCTCTCTCTGTGTCTCTCTCTCTCTCTCTGTGTCTCTCTCTCTCTGTGTCTCTGTCTCTCTCTGTCTCTCTCTGTCTCTCTCTCTCTCTCTCTCTCTCTGTCTCTCTGTCTCTGTCTCTGTCTCTGTCTCTGTCTCTGTCTCTCTCTCTGTCTCTGTCTCTGTCTCTGTCTCTGTCTCTGTCTCTGTCTCTCTCACCGTGCACTGTGCAAGGGCAGCTGATGTCTGCTGGATGTCATTGACGGTGATCAGGTCCAGTGATGTCAGCGCTCTGGTGATGTTTCCTCTGATGCTCACTCTGTACTGACGCTCTGCCTTCGACACACGTTCACGCCTTCGGGACACACCCTGCTCAAACTACACACACAATGATAAAGACATGATGAGTAGGTAAAAAGACAATGGATCAACGCATGGACGTAGGGTCTTTACCTCATTCAGAACAGTGATGAGAGCCAGCGAGAGCTCTCGTACTCTCTGCGAGTCTCCCTGACGGAGCAGATCCCTCAGCGTGGAGTCTGTCAGATTACTCAACCACTGAGGAAGACTACTGTAACCTTCAGGAACCTGTGGCAGGATCACCGCCATCGACCTGACACGCACAACCCATGACGTTATACACTCCACGAGTCACTTCTGATAATATTAGGATACTAAACAACAGTCTCTTACTTGTTGCGGGCCATGACAGACGCCCCCTGATGGTCTTCCACCATGACGACGGCATTCACCCTGTACTGGACCGAGCTGAAGCCGGGGGGCAGAAACGCAGAATGTTCTGGACTTGTGCCTTTATACACACAGAACTCCTCACAGTACTGATGTGTACAGCGTATCACCAGCAGACTATACAGCAGCGGAGACTCCGTCTCGTCCGAATCAGCATAACCTGAAAAACAAAATCGTCTTTTTAGTACATCTTTTTCTTTAGGTTACGTATTGTGTGAATAAGCAAAGAAGGCTCGGTAACAAATCACCTGAACAATTAAAGTGAACTCTTTCCACCAGTGTGCGCACCTGTGGCCCCTCCCCCTCCGCCCACAGAGAACACGCCCCACCAGTTGGAGGCAGATTAGGGTGGAGTTCGATATTAGCCACGCCCTCCCGGTCCATACTGTCATCTTTCACGTGGAGGCTGAATATGTAGGAGTCGCCATCACGGAGGATGCCCTGCCTCAGCACCAGATGCATGCTGTCTCTGCCCGTGGTCGTCGTGTTCAGATCCAGGACCAGCGGTTCATTATGTCCGGTCATCGCCGTCCAGCGCTAACAGTGTTAATAGAGAAGATCTTAATGGTGTTCACTTTTTAAAAATGTGTAATAATTATATTCACTTTTTTATTATTTAACACTTTGCATTAGTTAACGTTATTTAACAGTAACAATGAAGAAAACTTCTAAAGCATTTACTGTATTAATCCAAGTTGATGTAAATTTACTTTAACATTTATTTATTCAACATTATTAGAAAATAAATTAGAAATTGTATCTGTTAATTTTAGCTAATGCACAGAATGAACATGAACAAACTTTGAACACTAGTATCGACATTACCAAACAAAAATTAATAAATGCTGTAAAAATACATTGTTCTTCTTTAGTTGTTAGTTTTTGTTACCGAATGAGACTCACTGTAAAGTTTTTCCAAAAATATTAATAGAAAACAAGAGTAAATAAATAATATTATTATACAAAAATATTCTGCAACTTTTAGTAGCTACAAAAAAGTGAAAGATTGTAAATGCTGTAAAAAATATATTGTTTTTCTTTAGTTGTTAGTTTTTGTTACCGAATGAGACTCACTATAAAGGTTTTCCAAAAATATTAATAAAAATAATAATTTATTTAACAAGAATGAATAAATAATATTATTACACAAAAAGATTATGCAACTTTATTGTTCTTTGTTAATTGTTAGATTTTGTTAATGAATAAGACTGTAAAATGTTTCCAAAAAATATGAAATGAAAAATAATAAAAAAATGATTATGTAACTTTTGTAGCTACAAAAAAGTGAACCATTTTACAAGTAACATTTAGAGGAGCATAAATATTCCCATTCGGCTTGGACACAGTTTTCAGTGTCCCTTCACTGACCTCATCTCACTGATCTCAGACCTGCGTGTTTAATGAGCTATATAATCATCTCAGATTCACCATAATATTTACCATCTCTGGTACACGAGTCCCGAGGGATACGAGCAATGAGCCTTCAACAGCTCAGTCAATTAAATGTGTGTTTTTAACAAGGCTTGGCACGTCATTAACGACTAATGCGGTGGAACACATCACGATCATGACATCACCCCGCACAGCCGCTCTGGTTTCATAACCATAACATCACTTCAATCTCATTCTAAACATTATGAGAAAGCAGGCGGGAAAAAATGCCTCGAAGGGCCCTCGCTCGCTCATTACAATGACATCATACTCCAAATCTCTCTCACTATGTAATGAATCATGATCGCATGTTTCCTTTCATAAATAACTTACGGGTGACTCACAGAACCCAAATATGTCATTTCTAAAACAACTGGATTGTCTAAGACCAATGTTATTTTAGGAACACCTGTAATGGGTTCATAAGCAGTCACAACGGTTACTATCGGCACAACTATTGCTGGATTATCAGACTGATCTGAGATCTGACAGATGGTTAAACTGTGAATTATTGTGCGTGTCTTACCCCTCGATGTGAGCTCTGACAATTACTGCAGGTGCCGGCCAGGTAAACGTAAGAACTCTGACTGATCTCATAGCGAGATTGAGCTTTACACGACACGCATTCCAGCGAAACCATCGGGATCCGACCGCTCTGTACCCACACCTGCGACAACCAAAACACAGAAAGTCATTTTTGTGACAGTGAAAATGAAGTTTTTTGAGAGAAACTGACTTCTTGCCCTTTTGACGGATTAAATATTTTCTTGTTTCATCGGTTTCATCATTGGTCCCGAAGCGATTAAATCAATCTGAATTTCACTTAATGAAATATGCCCTATAGTATCTGTGATAATTGAGCAAAAGCTTTTTAATTCAGTGATGAATTAGTTTTACACATTTTATGGAAAAGCTTATATCATAGAATCGTGAAGGTCGAAAGACGGTTTATATCAAGCTAATTATCTTTTCAATTACACAGCGTTGGTGTTAACTTTACAGCTTTGGATGAACATGGCGAGTATGGAGAAATGACGGTGTGCTTCCTAATGTTGGAGATGATGAAACGTGACAAGAACGAACGCAAGAAATCATTTTTCTGGCTCTTTATTGACACTCACCGTCTGGTTTGTAGATTCGGGGCTCATGCCCTCTTTACTGACTGTCAGACGGAAGATATACGCAACATCCACCTCCAGCTCAGATCCAGAGATGCCCAGAACCGGGTCGCTCGGACCCAAGCCGAAATGAAGGGTGGAGCAGTGAGCCGGGCCCTGTGAGGTGTTGTGAAGATTACAGTCAGTTTTGTTTTATTAAATACTGCTGACAGACAGACAACAACAACATATCCATCAAACAATCCTGGGATTGTTTTGTTATCTGATGTCCATGACTGCACATTGAGGAGTTTTCCAGAAAATAACACAAATTTATTTGGTAAATAAAATCATACATACAAGCATTTTGTTTTTGCTTTATGTAATAAATAAATAAATAAATAAAAAGTAAAATTAGGGTAGTTAAAAAAGATCTTTAGATCTTTTGCTTTAAAATTACCAATTGTGAAATTGAGGATAAAGTCCCAAAAATTAATTATGAGATGACAAGCATCAAAGTAGTCATAGCTATAAAAATGATGAATAAAGATAATGTGTGTTTACTGTAAATTATAGATTACATGATTTTAAGACGCAGTACTCAAATTTTTATCTTTAATGCTGAAATTATATTTACAAAAATTAATTGTTTAAATACTAAAATTAATTTGAATGCAGATATGATGAACATTAAACATTGTTTTTAATCTTCACCTTACTCAGTTAATATTAAAGATATCAAGGTTACATTTTTATAGAATGATTTTTACATGATCAGAAATGATAGAAAACTGTTCGTTTTAGCCGGGTTTTCACAGACAGGGATTTTGGGGCCATTGTAGCCTAAAATACACACAGCAGACATAAACATTTTTCTATCTCTGTCAGTTAAAAGTTTCCAATAAAAGCAGAAATCTTTGCAGTGTCCTGCAGTGAAGCTGATATGCTGAAATCTGAGAAACGCTCGCTTGATCTGTTTCTTCTTATGTAACCCTGATCTCAAATACACACACAGCAAGGATTAAAATCCCTCAATCTGACACCTGAGGTGACATTGACTGCGGACAGAACCGTATAAGACGATATTTTCAGTTTTATAATCTTAAGCTCCTCAGCATGGGTGTGATGTTAGTTTTGAAGGTTAAAAAGCATTCAGAATAATTATTGATGTTTTAACACCAAGGTGCAAAATGGACATGAATGATAATTAACATTAACATAAAATAATCCATTAATATTACATAAGCAATCAAGATTTTCTACTGATGTATAGTGTTAGTGTTAAATAAATTAACAAAAATCTTTCATCATTTATTCACCATAAAGACTTCTGCAAGACACAAAACAAGATATTTTGAAGACTGCTGCTAATCAAACACAAAACCACTGAGAAATTTCTCAAAATATCTTCTTTTGTGTTCTGCAGAAGAAAGAGTCACATTCAGATTTCGAATGACATGAGGATGAATAAATGATGAGAGAATTTTTAGATATAAGTTTCTCCTGTAACCACATTGTCTTGAACCTACAAGAGGTCTTTAGATGAATAATAGGTTCTGGTTGTACTGTGGGCATATGAAATAACATATTACCTTGGAGGTGGTGACACATTCCCAATGATAGTTGAGCAGGGGTTGGTTCTCTGGGTCTAGATTGGGATCATAGGATTTCTCTGCACTCAAATGGAGATCTTGAGTTTTGGACCAGACCCGGTACGTCCCGCCTTCAATAATGGGCACCAGCTTCTTGGACATGACTGACAGCTGCAGACAGGCGGCCTTCTTGAGTGGAACTCCCTCATAGGACAGAGAAAAAACTAAAGTGTAGTTGCCAGACGGAATTGACATTTTGGGCACTGAAAGTTGGAGCCTGTTGACGTTGACATCTGAAGGAAGATGGACCGTAATAGGTGATGGGCCTTTCTTATCATCATCCTGACAGCGAGGAGTGTTGAAAATCTCCCACTGGTACTTTATTCCATATTGAGCACAGCCCTTTAGGTTTACATTTGCCTCCACCAAAGTAGGTTGGTACCGCCAGATAGCAAGGCGAGGAGCTTGAATGATCTGAACTTCTGGTTCATCGCACTTCAAGACTGAGATGTTGATCTCAATCTGTGCTGTGATCCAGCTGACCAGGTTACTGACATTAACTTGCACCAGATAGTGACCAGGAAGGAAGTAGATATGGCTAATGGAAGGTGTCGTTGTGACTGAGGGTGAAGTACCATCCCCAAAATCCCACAGATAAGATGCAGGCGTGGAAGCAGGAGTAATACCTGCATGGAAACTGACCGTCTTGTTTACAAAGGTGTCACTTGGCTGAGCATCCAAAAAGGCTGATTTGATGATGTTCTGAACTCGTAGAATCTTGGTCACATTTAGACCGTTGAGGGAATTAAATGCTCTCAGGAATATGGTCAGGTTACCTGGCTTTTCTGGAGCGTACGTCACCGATTTACCAACCAGAGGAGTCTTGGGACCATAATGAATGTCAAAGGTCCACAGGAAGGTCAGCGGCTCACGTGTTGGTGTGAATGCTACGTAAGACCTAGTTACTCCTACGGGTATGGCAGCATCACAGCAATCCAGGATAGTCAGTTTGGTAACAGGTTCCATTACTTCAATGTGCAGAGTTTTTCGCTCTGAACTAATCTGGTTGTGAGCAGTGAGGTTCACATAGTACTTGGCCACACTTGTGAACTGGTGGACGTAAGTTTGATTTTGCAAAACAACAGTTGCGTCACCACTGATGCTTAGGATAAAGTTAACAGACGTTCCAGATGCCACAGAGATTGTAAACTCCACATTCTCTTCAACTGCAACAATGCTTTTACTGGGCTTTATCTCCAGACCTTGGATACGGTCTTGCACTGTAAAATCACGGGACGCTACTTCTTCACTGATGTCATTAGTGGCGTTTAAAGCAGCAGTGAAGATACCAGGTTTGGAGAAGATGTAAAAGGTGTCACGGCGATTTGATTTTGTGCCGTCTGGCAATAGCCATTCCCAAGAAATGTTGCTCCCCATCCGTGTTTCTCCATGCATGGAAACATTGACCCCTGATGCTACAAAGTTCTGCTCTGTTACATTTGTGGCAGTAAAAGTTAATCCTGATATGGGTTCTTGAATGCTGATCCACTTCGAGACCGTCTCTGAGCTGACTTTGTTGAAAACTTCTACATGAACCAGTTTTAAACCAACACTTTCGAAATGGTGCATTACAGTAGGCATGTCAAAAGTTAACAAATCACCATCTGCCCACCATCTGTAATGCAGATCAGTGCCAAAATGTACAGATACAGTCATGTTTGTTATGGCATTCACTGCAGCAGGGTTTGGTAAAGACTCAAGGGCCAACTCCTTCACAGGCTCCAGAAACTCAATAGTTCGGTTCACAGCCAGTTGGCCAAGCAAGTTGGTTGCCTTGAGGATCACATCACATGGACCAGGGCTGGAAAAATTTAGGTCTATGGACTTGCCTGTGAGGTTGTGGTCATGGTTCTCATGTTCTCTCAGAAGGTTCCAGCTGAAGGTCATGTTGGTGCCTTCTTTTAATGAGGCTTGCAAATGAAGGACACTATTGGTTGCAAAACAGCATCCTTCACTGAGATCATCAGCCACTATCTGTAAGCCTTCCAACTCACGTTGTACAAAGATGAAAATGCTAGCCTGAGCCGTGCCAATATCGTTATCTGTGGTTACTATCACATTAAAAGTCCCAACTGAGCGAAATGTGTAGAACATGGTGTGAGTGCCTGGTATAGATGTGCACCGGTCACAAAGAATCCAAGAGTATCGTACGCCATCCCCTTGGTCAACATGTGCCTCGAAGTGGACCGAAGCATTCAAAGGAACATTTACAAGGCTAGCGTTTAAGGACAGTCCTTGAATTGGTGCCAAGACCACCACGGAAATCTCACTTTTAGTCTCACTCACTTCATTCTTTCCTGTAACACAGATGTTGAAATTGCCTGACGAGTTGTAGGCGTGTAATACATTTGTCCCATTAAGTTGAGTCCCATCTCCAAAGTTCCAGATATAGACAGCGTTTGCAGAGTCTGAAGATACCATGAACGTGTAGTCTTGGTGCAAGGCAAGATTGTTTCCTTTATCGCCATTATGATTTATCTGCAGAAAGCTAACAGGTTGTTGTACATCAATGAAAACTGAGCTGTTGCTACAGGAGATATTGTTGAAGACTGTAACTGATACCAGATACTGTCCAGGGCTCTTGTAAGTAAAATCCATCACCTCACCACCTCGAACTGGATGTCTAGAGTCATGCATTCCAAAGTCCCAAAGGTATGTGTAGTTAAATTCTGGGAGAGCGGTTACAATAAATCTACTCTGCTCGCCAGGCTTCACATGTTTGTTTAGAGTTGACACGGACACTGTTGTGACTTCAGGTTGGACACAGATCCTTCTGTAAAAATTAGCCTTGTTAACTTCACTTGACATGAGAAGAGATAGATGGTACTCGCCACTTTTAAGGTACGTGTGGGTTGTTGTTGGGGTTCCATATTGAGTCTTGTTGGGACTTCCATCCCCAAAACTCCAAACGTACTGATGTCCTGAAGCGTTCCCTGAGACAAATGCATGAAAGTTGATCTCTTTGTTTTCTTGAATGCACACATCTGGTTCTAGCGCTAACACTTGTAGCACAAACACCTCAACTGGTACGGTTATCCACTGCGCGCTCACTGCGTTCATTGCCGTAACATTGACCGTGTAGTTTCCATCTTTTCTGTACGTATATTCCACCTGTGGTTCCACACCTGTAAGTACGACTCCATCACCCATGTCAAATCTCCAGGTTACATTGTTACCTGCTTCCAGACTTAATTTCACCATGGTAGGAGTGTTGCGCTCAGTGGGAGCAGATGACATCACCTTCAATCCATTAAGGTCCTCATAAACGATCATTTCCGCACAAGTGTCCATCCAGCTGATGGTGTTGTTGACATTCACGCAGATGGTGTAGACACCGCTGTCAGCGTACACATGATGAACCCTCCGCTCTCGCCCTTGCTGTAGACTCGAGTTATCACCAAAGTTCCAGGTGTATATGATGCCGTAGGGAGACGGTAAGGGGTGTGCCTCGAATTCAGCAGGTTTTCCAGCACGTAGAAGTTGCGGGTCGGTCTCGATTTGCACATGTGTCAGAATGCTGAAGACGTAGACATCAGCTTTGCATGTCTTGTTCTCGTAGCGGTTGGAAGCAAATAATATCAGGGTATATTCCCCTGTGAAAACAGAAATGAAAGATATAATCACCAATATTTATCAATAGTTAGAATACACGTGGCTGCATAAAAGTCAAGTTTTACCTGGCTGGGTGTAAACATATTGTACGTCGTCATGAAGCGACACCTGGTTACTAGAGGGCTGATTGTAGGGGGGTTTAAACTGATGTGTGCGATTCCCTCGATCTCCAAACTGCCAACTGTGACACAAAATCATAAAAACCATCAAAACAATATCCACCAGACACAAACACATGAACAGCATGCCCGATTACATGTATTAATTATGCTTGCCTTAACTTAATTTAATGTTGTAGAAACGTTTTGACCAATGAAAGAAGGTTTTAATAGCCTTAAAAAATGGACACATTTTTTTAAAAGAAATGGAGAAATTGGCACATTTTGACAACATTTCATAAGATAAACTAAAATAAATTTATAAAAGGTTAATGTTAAAGTTATTTTAACAATAAAATTAAATAAAGATTTAAACTAATTGCTTATTTAAAAATTATCCCCAAAAATTATTCAAAGTTGTTTGGATAGTGCCTTTTCATGCGTATGCACAATATGTGCAGTGAGAGTTATCAGGTTTTTAAAGTAAACAAAAAAAAGGATTTTCATCTCATTTAACTTCCAAACTGCGATGTATTTTAAAGTAAAAAAGGAATGTTAAAAACAAATTCAATAATTTGTGTCATTATGTTTTTCTTTCACCAATCAAGCACACGCTTATTTACATTTTTATATATATTTGGCAAATGTATTTTTATCTAAAGCAACCAAAACTATAATCAAAGTTTCATCAGTATGAGTGACCGCAGGAATCTAACCAACACCTTTACACTACAAACACAACACAGGAAATGAGCTGCAGGAATCAATCAAATCTATAGTGTAAAGGGTTTGAAGGACTGAAGAATCGAGCACTTAAAGTTTCTTCCGGTACCTTACTGAATGGACTTACACAGAGCAAAGAGGCCGTTTTCTGAGGATATTTTTAGCTGGAGAGAATAAATGCATTCTCTAGTAAATCTCTCCATCTCTGAGTCATCACAGAAGATTGCTGTTGAATCACCCCCACAGCTATACACCTTCATCTCTCTCTCTCTCTCTCTCTCTCTCTCTCTCTCTCTCTCTCTCTCTCTCTCTCTCTCTCTCTCTCTCTCTCTCAGACCGGAGCCTAAAGGGAGATCAGGTACCACGAGGGACTGAAGAAATGGCCCGCTGAACTCAAGATAAAGCGAACAGACGGGTAATTGCGACAAAATTGAGTGAGACGTAAATCGTGCTCGAAAGACGTCATGGAGGAAAAAAACAAATTTAAAAAAATAAATTAGACATTTATTTTGCCGCGCCGCAGGCTTCTGAATGCAACGGGAGGGGATGGAATGGAAAGTTTGGGAATCTTTTTATGCTCTGGGTCGAGGGGAAAATTTTTGTCAGCAATCTGCACTAACCACAGACTGTAAATCCAGAGCAAAGTGCCATTAAATGGTGAGCAGTGTGTGTGCAGGAGAAATGTAGAGAAAAGTGAGAGAGAGAGAGAGAGAGAGAGAGAGAGAGAGAGAGAGAGAGAGAGAGAGAAGAGAGAGAGAGAGAGAGAGAGAGAGAGAGAGAGAGAGAGAGAGAGAGAGAGAGAGAGAGAGAGAGAGAGAGAGAGAGAGAGAGAGAGAGAGAGAGAGAGAGAGAGAGAGAGAGAGAGAGAGAGAGAGAGAGAGAGAGAGAGAGTGAGAGAGAGAGAGAGAGAGAGAGAGAGAGAGAGAGAGAGAGAGAGAGAGAGAGAGAGAGAGAGAGAGAGAGAGAGTGAGAGAGAGAGAGAGAGAGAGAGAGAGAGAGAGAGAGAGAGAGAGAGAGAGAGAGAGAGAGAGAGAGAGAGAGAGGAATGTGAAAAGTCACCTAACTCTCCGAGATCAATTCCAGGAGGAAATATGTTGTATCTATTGTACTTCTGAAATGTAAACGTATTTTAAAGTGAAACAAAATACTCAAAAAACTAAAAACACAGGGTGTGACTCGATTTAATCCATCAGGAATTGATCAGATTTGTAAAAACAGGCGTTACATACCAAAATAGAGCCAGACTTGAATTTAAGGTAGCTGTGGATTGTAGAGAACAAAACAACGCCTACATACTACTAACCAATAGCACGCAGAGGCTAGTTGATGTCAGCCAAAACATGAAGTCGCAAAGCAAGTTTGTGTACATTTTGTTAAAAGCTACAAACATTGACAGACAGTTTATGTTCAGTTCATGTTTAAAGTTATTTAAGATGTAAGACGGTTTTGGCAAAATCTGTCCAGGACTAACTAATCAATGTTTTTTCAGTGGAAAAGAAAGACATAAACATCTTGGGGTGAGTAAATTTGTGAATCAAACACTAATAGGTAAATCAGGTCTTTGTTTTCTGCAGCAGAAAACCTACCAGAAAGTGACGTCTACGGCCACATCAACCATCACAGACGCAGTGAGATTGAGAGGCAATCCCTGCTGCACGATTTCAGGGACTCCATCGACAACACAATCACTCATAGGGTTCATACGGTCCACCGTCACGTTGAAATGTTCAGTCAACATGCTAACCTGATTCATAGCCGTTACCTAGGAGATGAGAAGAGACGAGACACGGGTCACTTATAGATTCAGTGTGCATATCAGTCTGCTTTACCTTTATTTCAACTCAGTCAATATTCAACATTTATCTTGAAAAAAACTTTCCTGGTTGTGTTTTTATTTTAAAGGTCTCATACTGAAGCCTGGCTTTTAAGTGACAAAGCGAATCGCTTGAAACAACTCCAATTAGCTAATTGTGAAAGATTTGTGAACAACATGTTTTTGTACTTCAGCTGACTAAAATACTCTTTATAAATAAGATGAAATGTACTGTTTAAATCATTTCAAAGAATCCCTCTAGAATTGATCAAGTGTTTTATGAAGATGATTCACCGTGAGTTTGTACACGGCGGCATTCTGGTAGATGATGTTCAGCACGCTGTTGTAATACGTGAAATAGGGTTTATCATCCACTGTCCATCTGAAAGACGGATCTGTACCTCCCTCCACAGATGCCATATAACTCTGAAATACCAAAATATTCAAAGAAACAAACCATTAGCAAAAATACTATTTCTTTGGATAGTAAATGTTGAGGAAGTAAAAACCAAAAACAGCCAAAGGGATTAGTTGCTTCACAATGTCATACAAAAACCTTTTTCTGGCTGTATGGTTTTATAAAGAAACTTTAATATCCGAAAAACCTTTCTGTTTTACAACAGCTTTAAAACATATAATTTTATTTATATAGCATTTTCAAAAATTTAATTGCTGCAATGCAGCTTTACATATATTATAATTAAAAATAAATAAAATAATTAAACAAAACATGATAACGTATTAAAATATATGAAATTAAACTGAAATAAATACTTTGGATTTATTTTTTATTATTTAAAATATTATAATGTGGTTAATATTTACATTATATTACACAATTAAAAAAGAAATGGTTCTTTGGAAAACCCAAAACGGTTGTTCTATGGCATCGCTGTATTTTTTATTAAAAACTGTATTTTTATTAGCGTAGCTTCCCAAACACATTAGACTGGTCTGTTTCACTGGGACACCAGCAAGACCACTAAAAGACCAGCAAACCATCTCACACTGGTTTTAACGTAGTTTTAGCAGGAAATGTAGACCACGTACCACAACAGACTCCATGAGGACTCGGTGAGCAGGATGCGGCTGGACGACGAGCTCTCGCAGAGGCTCCTGCACCCTGGCCTGAATCTGCAGCACATCTTCAGTAACTTCGCTGTGGGCACGGAGCGTCACGGCGGTCTGTCCCGGCGTGGACCCGAGCTGGAGATCGATCCACGCGAACATGGTGTCGTTATACGGGTCAGGCTGTCTGCAGTCAGGCACTTGTGCCACCAAGTTTTGTGGACAAAAGCTATAAAAGGGTGTGGTTGCATTGCTACCCTGCCGTCCAATCAGAACGCTGTGTTGAGAGCGGACCTTAACCAGAATCCACGACTGATTGGGGAGGAAATACACCGTGCCGTTGTGATTGGTCGGATGGATCACGGTCAGGCCCAAAGGCGGGACGACGTGGATCGGACAAGAAGAGGTGACGGGAAAATCTTTATCGTTGGACGTGACCTCGAGACTGTAATCGCCGGGCTGTGAGAGTCCCGAACGGAGAAACTGACCGTGAAGTTTGGTGTCGTTCTGCCCCACGTACAGAACTCTCACCTGGCACACCAAACTCTCTTCCCAGCTTCTTTCAGCAGTTATCTCTAGAGTCTTGTTAGCGTCCCACCAGTCGGAGCGGTTTTGGATGAGGACGTTCTGTTTCCACGGCGATGAGGGGTCCGACGAGCACCGGAGAAGTCCTGATGGGCCGGCGTCGTGCTGGAGGGCGAGAAAGTCGCCAGGGGCAACCAACAGGTCCTCGAATTCCTCCTGGACCTGAGTGAGAAATGGGCAGATTGTTGCAATTTATAGAGCTGTCTATCAAAGTCTTGCTGTGCTTTTTTGATTGAAAACCCTGTAAAACTCAACCAGTGCTGGGTGGTAAAGTTAAGACTGGCGATCTTTTTGCGTACCGTGTCAAAAACACACATCAGTTTTCACACCCTCTTTTTCAGTAGTAAGCCTCTTTAGACACAAAATATGTTCTAAGGTCATTTAGCTAAAATTTAAATTACAAAGACATTATTGCTGAACATATCTAAACGTTCCACTAACAATGTAAGAATATCACTTTTATAACGTTTTTAGAATGTTTAACGTTACTGCAAGAATGTTTCCTGATAACATTTAAAGAGGTTTTGAAAACGTTCCCTGTTATGTGGGAAGTAGAAACCAAATGTTGGTTTGTAGTTATTAATTTGATTTATATTTAATAACATTTTTTCACTTATTTGTTTTTTATGAAAAGCAACAATAAACTTCAAACGGCTTTGTATTTTGCTCGGTAGCCCCGCCCACAGTGAAATCTCATTGGTTCATAAAGGGCTCTACAAAACCAATTAAATATATTCAGATTGGTTGTAAATTTAGCACTACAAGCATTTTTGATTTCAGAAAAAATACTTCTGGATCACGGCACTACGTGCACTCGGCAGTGAAGTAGTTGTTACACTTCCTCCTCCTCACAAATAATGCCATTTTGATTTTTACTCACCAGCACATGAGTGGGTGGGCCGGGCGGCAGGGTTAAAAGCACCTCCCCAACCAGGCTGTAATCAGGGTACTGTGTCCCCGCCGGCAGAGGGTCGACACCGGAGCAGTTGACACAGGCGGAGGGCTGACACGGGCTGGCCAGCGGTAAACACTGCTCCACGTATGGACAGTACTGACGTCCCGCTGCGCACGATGTAGACGCTGGGGGGACGGCTGTGCCGTTGATCCAGTCAACCGGGCAAACGGTAATGGGGGCGCAAAGCTCACTACAACCTGGAGGAGGGGTCAAAGGTCAAAGGTGAGAGGGACTCTAAAAATTCCAGCTTGTGCAGATGTTTTTTAAATCAGATCAAATCATACCAAGTTGGAGCCAAATTGTTGGTTATTTAAAAAAGCACATGCATCATGTCTGCACATTTGATGTCAGTAACACTCCATGTAAGAATAATTTATATTTGATCACACTTTAAAACCTTTTCCAGAGTTGATAACACATGTCACCCAACCATGAATCTGTAAATATAAAAGGAGATACAAGAACAGACTAGACCAGCCAGAGTTTGTGTGATACGATCATATCCTGAATGAACAGATCGAGCGTTACTCCTTCAGCATGTTGATATGTGTCTTGAAGCACTCAAAGAAATGATCCTGACTGGCAGAAGGAACCAGACCAGAACACTTTTCACATCTGATTCGATTTAAAACTACATTTATGATCTCCATTTGTCTGCTAATCTTCCTCAGAATGGCTTATGCGTGCGTTTGCGTGCTCGATTGTTGTTTGTTTATCTCTGAGCTCCATCTGCCCGTCTGTACTTACATGGCAAACAATCAAGCCATCAAACAAGCTCGTTACCATGACGACAGCTGGTCGCAGATATCGCCAGGGTACCGATGCGTGGAAACATGGTGATTAAATAGTCAATACATGGTTTTACTATGGTAAATGTGTTTTAGAAGATTGATTACATTGTAATGTAGTTCTTTATTGTCTTAATATTTAAAGTATAACTTTAATAGTAATTTCAACTGTTTTAACGTTATTTTAAGTCATTAAATTAAGTTAAACTTGAATTAAGTTTAAGACAGTTCAATCAAAAATGAAAAGTCTTTTATTATTTACTTGCTTCATTTTTGTGCCTTGTGATTGTTTGCAATGTGACACATTTTCATATTGTACTATTTCGTGTTGCAGGTTTTGGGGGAAACAACTACATCAAAAGTCTCCAACAACATGTGAAACTACAAAAAAAAACAAAAAGCAGAAGACGGAGAGCGTGAGACAAGAATACACAAACATATTTAAGGGAACATTTGAGTTTCTTGGACTTTTGGAGATTTAAAATAAGAAAACTGACTGGATGTGAGAAAAGTTCCCACCAACTGAAGATGCCTGACTTGTGTTATTAATAATCTCCACCAAACCCAAAAATAACTCACATAACAATGCAGATTTGACTGTGTTGAGCTGAGCTGTTCTAAATTGTCACGTGTTTCTTGCCAAAACATGCCAGATGTGTTTATCCATCTATGGTAAAAATTATCTAAAGGGATTATTCACCCCAAAAACAAAATGGATTTCATCATTTCTTCACACATGTTTCTTTCCTCTGCAGAACACAAAAGAAGATATTTTAAAGAATGATGAGTTTCATTGTACCACGGAGATATTTCTTCTCTATCTTCTTTTAAACGTTACAGAGAAGAAAAGAGTTTCCCTTTAATATCTAATAATATCTTACACTAATATTCTCTCTTTTCTTTCTGTTTGTGT